>JBAMNC010000486.1:0-342004 GCA_037902135.1 Cetoscarus ocellatus | reverse complement strand
CTGTCTCTCTCAGCTCAGGATTTGAAAAAACACTAAGGCTAACATATGACTTTTTTCCCATTTCTGACTCCGACAAAAAATATGCTCAAACATGACTTTTTGGGTGTAAAACAGGCCACAAAACATGCTGGTGCAGACGGTTTTGTCATATTTGGCTTCAAAATGAACTTATGGGCCATTTTGTCTCAGCTAAGGATTTGAAAAAACACTAAGGCTAACATATGACTTTTTTCCCATTTCGGACTCCGACAAAAAATATGCTCAAACATGACTTTTTGGGTGTAAAACAGGCCAAAAAACATGCTGGTGCAGACGGTTTTGTCTGATTTGGCTTCAAAATGGACTTATGAGCCTTGTTCTCTCAGCTCAGGATTTGAAAAAACACTAAGGCTAACATATGACTTTTTTCCCATTTCGGACTCCGACAAAAAATATGCTCAAACATGACTTTTTGGGTGTAAAACAGGCCAAAAAAACATGCTGGTGCAGACGGTTATGCGTGATTTGGCTTCAAAATGGACTTATGAGCCTTGTTCTCTCAGCTCCTGATTTGAAAAAACACTAAGGCTAACATATGACTTTTTTCCCATTTCTGACTCCGACAATATATATGCTCAAACATGACTTTTTGGGTGTAAAACAGGCCACAAAACATGCTGGTGCAGACGGTTTTGTCATATTTGGCTTCAAAATGGACTTATGGGCCATTTTGTCTCAGCTAAGGATTTGAAAAAACACTAAGGCTAACATATGACTTTTTTCCCATTTTGGACTCCGACAAAAAATATGCTCAAACATGACTTTTTGGGTGTAAAACAGGCCACAAAACATGCTGGTGCAGACGGTTTTGTCATATTTGGCTTCAAAATGGACATATGGGCCATTTTGTCTCAGCTCCTGATTTGAAAAAACACTAAGGCTAACATATGACCTTTTCCCCATTTCCGACTCCGACAAAAAATATGCTCAAACATGACTTTTTGGGTGTAAAACAGGCCAAAAAACATGCTGGTGCAGATGGTTTTGTCTGATTTGGCTTCAAAATGGACTTATGAGCCTTGTTCTCTCAGCACAGGATTTGAAAAAACACTAAGGCTAACATATGACTTTTTTCCCATTTCGGACTCCGACAAAAAATATGCTCAAACATGACTTTTTGGGTGTAAAACAGGCCACAAAACATGCTGGTGCAGACGGTTTTGTCATATTTGGCTTCAAAATGGACTTATGGGCCATTTTGTCTCAGCTAAGGATTTGAAAAAACACTAAGGCTAACATATGACTTTTTTCCCATTTCGGACTCCGACAAAAAATATGCTCAAACATGACTTTTTGGGTGTAAAACAGGCCAAAAAACATGCTGGTGCAGACGGTTTTGTCTGATTTGGCTTCAAAATGGACTTATGAGCCTTGTTCTCTCAGCTCAGGATTTGAAAAAACACTAAGGCTAACATATGACTTTTTTCCCATTTCGGACTCCGACAAAAAATATGCTCAAACATGACTTTTTGGGTGTAAAACAGGCCACAAAACATGCTGGTGCAGACCGTTTTGTCATATTTGGCTTCGAAATGGACTTATGAGCCTTGTTCTCTCAGCTCAGGATTTGAAAAAACACTAAGGCTAACATATGACTTTTTTCCCATTTCGGACTCCGACAAAAAATATGCTCAAACATGACTTTTTGGGTGTAAAACAGGCCAAAAAACATGCTGGTGCAGACCGTTTTGTTATATCTGGCTTCAAAATGGACTTATGAGCCTGTCTCTCTCAGCTCAGGATTTGAACAAACACTAAGGCTAACATATGACTTTTTTCCCATTTCGGACTCCAACAAAAAATATGCTCAAACATGACTTTTTGGGTGTAAAACAGGCCAAAAAACATGCTGGTGCAGACGGTGTTGTCATATTTGGCTTCAAAATGGACTTATGAGCCTTGTTCTCTCAGCTCAGGATTTGAAAAAACACTAAGGCTAACATATGACTTTTTTCCCATTTCGGACTCCGACAAAAAATATGCTCAAACATGACTTTTTGGGTTTAAAACAGGCCAAAAAACATGCTGGTGCAGACCGTTTTGTCTGATGTGGCTTCAAAATGGACTTATGAGCCTTGTTCTCTCAGCTCAGGATTTGAAAAAACACTAAGGCTAACATATGACTTTTTTCCCATTTCGGACTCCAACAAAAAATATGCTCAAACATGACTTTTTGGGTGTAAAACAGGCCAAAAAACATGCTGGTGCAGACGGTGTTGTCATATTTGGCTTCAAAATGGACTTATGAGCCTTGTTCTCTCAGCTCAGGATTTGAAAAAACACTAAGGCTAACATATGACTTTTTTCCCATTTCGGACTCCGACAAAAAATATGCTCAAACATGACTTTTTGGGTGAAAAACAGGCCACAAAACATGCTGGTGCAGACGGTTTTGTCATATTTGGCTTCAAAATGGACATGTGGGCCATTTTGTCTCAGCTAAGGATTTGAAAAAACACTAAGGCTAACATATGACTTTTTTCCCATTTCGGACTCCGACAAAAAATATGCTCAAACATGACTTTTTGGGTGTAAAACAGGCCAAATAACATGCTGGTGCAGACAGTTTTGTCGTATGTGGCTTCAAAATGGACTTCTGAGCCTGTCTCTCTCAGCTCAGGATTTGAAAAAACACTAAGGCTAACATATGACTTTTTTCCCATTTCTGACTCCGACAAAAAATATGCTCAAACATGACTTTTTGGGTGTAAAACAGGCCACAAAACATGCTGGTGCAGACGGTTTTGTCATATTTGGCTTCAAAATGGACTGATGCTCCTTTTTCTCTCAGCTCAGGATTTGAAAAAACACTAAGGCTAACATATGACTTTTTTCCCATTTCTGAATCTGACAAAAAAAAAGCTCAAACATGAGTTATTGGGTGTAAAACAGGCCAAAAAACATGCTAGTGCAGACGGTTTTGTCTGATTTGGCTTCAAAATGGACTTATGAGCCTTGTTCTCTCAGCTCAGGATTTGAAGAAACACTAAGGCTAACATATGACTTTTTTCCCATTTCGGACTCCGACAAAAAATATGCTCAAACATGACTTTTTGGGTGTAAAACAGGCCAAAAAAACATGCTAGTGCAGACGGTTATGCGTGATCTGGCTTCAAAATGGACTTATGAGCCTTTTTCTCTCAGCTCCTGATTTGAAAAAACACTAAGGCTAACATATGACTCTTTTCCCATTTCGGACTCCGACAAAAAATATGCTCAAACATGACTTTTTGGGTGTAAAACAGGCCAAAAAACATGCTGGTGCAGGCAGTTTTGTCATATTTGGCTTCAAAATGGACTTATGAGCCTTGTTCTCTCAGCTTAGGATTTGAAAAAAACACTAAGGCTAACATATGACTCTATTCCCATTTCAAACTCCGACAAAAAAAATGCTCAAACATGACTTTTTGGGTGTAAAACAGGCCAAAAAAACATGCTGGTGCAGACGGTTATGCGTGATTTGGCTTCAAAATGGACTTATGAGCCTTGTTCTCTCAGCTCAGGATTTGAAAAAACACTAAGGCTAACATATGACTTTTTTCCCATTTCGGACTCCGACAAAAAATATGCTCAAACATGACTTTTTGGGTGTAAAACAGGCCACAAAACATGCTGGTGCAGACAGTTTTGTCATATTTGGCTTCAAAATGGACATATGGGCCATTTTGTCTCAGCTAAGGATTTGAAAAAACACTAAGGCTAACATATGACTCTTTCCCATTTCAAACTCCGACAAAAAATATGCTCAAACATGACTTTTTGGGTGGGAACAGGCCAAATAACATGCTGGTGCAGACAGTTTTGTCGTATGTGGCTTCAAAATGGACTTCTGAGCCTGTCTCTCTCAGCTCAGGATTTGAAAAAACACTAAGGCTAACATATGACTTTTTTCCCATTTCTGACTCCGACAATATATATGCTCAAACATGACTTTTTGGGTGTAAAACAGGCCACAAAACATGCTGGTGCAGACGGTTTTGTCATATTTGGCTTCAAAATGGACTTATGGGCCATTTTGTCTCAGCTAAGGATTTGAAAAAACACTAAGGCTAACATATGACTTTTTTCCCATTTTGGACTCCGACAAAAAATATGCTCAAACATGACTTTTTGGGTGTAAAACAGGCCACAAAACATGCTGGTGCAGACGGTTTTGTCATATTTGGCTTCAAAATGGACATATGGGCCATTTTGTCTCAGCTCCTGATTTGAAAAAAACACTAAGGCTAACATATGACCTTTTCCCCATTTCCGACTCCGACAAAAAATATGCTCAAACATGACTTTTTGGGTGTAAAACAGGCCAAAAAACATGCTGGTGCAGACGGTTTTGTCTGATTTGGCTTCAAAATGGACTTATGAGCCTTGTTCTCTCAGCACAGGATTTGAAAAAACACTAAGGCTAACATATGACTTTTTTCCCATTTCGGACTCCGACAAAAAATATGCTCAAACATGACTTTTTGGGTGTAAAACAGGCCAAAAAACATGCTGGTGCAGACGGTTTTGTCATATTTGGCTTCAAAATGGACTTATGGGCCATTTTGTCTCAGCTAAGGATTTGAAAAAACACTAAGGCTAACATATGACTTTTTTCCCATTTTGGACTCCGACAAAAAATATGCTCAAACATGACTTTTTGGGTGTAAAACAGGCCAAAAAACATGCTGGTGCAGACGGTTTTGTCTGATTTGGCTTCAAAATGGACTTATGAGCCTTGTTCTCTCAGCTCAGGATTTGAAAAAACACTAAGGCTAACATATGACTTTTTTCCCATTTCGGACTCCGACAAAAAATATGCTCAAACATGACTTTTTGGGTGTAAAACAGGCCAAAAAACATGCTGGTGCAGACCGTTTTGTCATATTTGGCTTCGAAATGAACTTATGAGCCTTGTTCTCTCAGCTCAGGATTTGAAAAAACACTAAGGCTAACATATGACTTTTTTCCCATTTCGGACTCCGACAAAAAATATGCTCAAACATGACTTTTTGGGTGTAAAACAGGCCAAAAAACATGCTGGTGCAGACGGTTATGCGTGATTTGGCTTCAAAATGGACTCATGAGCCTTGTTCTCTCAGCTCAGGATTTGAAAAAACACTAAGGCTAACATATGACTCTTTTCCCATTTCAAACTCCGACAAAAAATATGCTCAAACATGACTTTTTGGGTGTAAAACAGGCCAAAAAACATGCTGGTGCAGACCGTTTTGTCATATTTGGCTTCAAAATGGACTTATGAGCCTTGTTCTCTCAGCTCAGGATTTGAAAAAACACTAAGGCGTGATATGCGTGATATGACTTTTTTCCCATTTCGGACTCCGACAAAAAATATGCTCAAACATGACTTTTTGGGTGTAAAACAGGCCAAAAAACATGCTGGTGCAGACGGTTTTGTCTGATTTGGCTTCAAAATGGACTTATGAGCCTTGTTCTCTCAGCTTAGGATTTGAAAAAACATTAAGGCTAACATATGACTTTTTTCCCATTTCGGACTCCGACAAAAAATATGCTCAAACATGACTTTTTGTGTAAAACAGGCCAAAAAACATGCTGGTGCAGACGGTTTTGTCTGATTTGGCTTCAAAATGGACTTATGAGCCTGTCTCTCTCAGCTCAGGATTTGAACAAACACTAAGGCTAACATATGACTTTTTTCCCATTTCGGACTCCGACAAAAAATATGCTCAAACATGACTTTTTGGGTGTAAAACAGGCCAAAAAACATGCTGGTGCAGACGGTTTTGTCTGCTTTGGCATCAAAATGGACTTATGAGCCTTGTTCTCTCAGCTCCTGATTTGAAAAAACACTAAGGCTAACATATGACTTTTTTCCCATTTCGGACTCCAACAAAAAATATGCTCAAACATGACTTTTTGGGTGTAAAACAGGCCAAAAAACATGCTGGTGCAGACGGTTATGCGTGATTTGGCTTTAAAATGGACTTATGAGCCTTGTTCTCTCAGCTCAGGATTTGAAAAAACACTAAGGCTAACATATGACTTTTTTCCCATTTCGGACTCCAACAAAAAATATGCTCAAACATGACTTTTTGGGTGTAAAACAGGCCAAAAAACATGCTGGTGCAGACGGTGTTGTCGTATTTGGCTTCAAAATGGAATTATGAGCCTTGTTCTCTCAGCTTAGGATTTGACAAAACACTAAGGCTAACATATGACTTTTTTCCCATTTCGGACTCCGACAAAAAATATGCTCAAACATGACTTTTTGGGTGTAAAACAGGCAAAAAAACATGCTGGTGCAGACGGTTTGTGCGTGATTTGGCTTCAAAATGGACTTATGAGCCTTGTTCTCTCAGCTCAGGATTTGAAAAAACACTAAGGCTAACATATGACTTTTTTCCCATTTCGGACTCCAACAAAAAATATGCTCAAACATGACTTTTTGGGTGTAAAAAGGCCAAAAAACATGCTGGTGCAGACGGTTTTGTCTGATTTGGCTTCAAAATGGACTTATGAGCCTTGTTCTCTCAGCTCAGGATTTGAAAAAACACTAAGGCTAACATATGACTTTTTTCCCATTTCGGACTCCGACAAAAAATATGCTCAAACATGACTTTTTGGGTGTAAAACAGGCCAAAAAACATGCTGGTGCTGACGGTGTTGTCTGATTTGGCTTCAAAATGGACTTATGAGCCTTGTTCTCTCAGCTTAGGATTTGAAAAAACATTAAGGCTAACATATGACTTTTTTCCCATTTCGGACTCCGACAAAAAATATGCTCAAACATGACTTTTTGTGTAAAACAGGCCAAAAAACATGCTGGTGCAGACGGTTTTGTCTGATTTGGCTTCAAAATGGACTTATGAGCCTGTCTCTCTCAGCTCAGGATTTGAACAAACACTAAGGCTAACATATGACTTTTTTCCCATTTCGGACTCCGACAAAAAATATGCTCAAACATGACTTTTTGGGTGTAAAACAGGCCAAAAAACATGCTGGTGCAGACGGTTTTGTCTGCTTTGGCTTCAAAATGGACTTATGAGCCTTTTTCTCTCAGCTCAGGATTTGAAAAAACACTAAGGCTAACATATGACTTTTTTCCCCATTTCGGACTCCAACAAAAAATATGCTCAAACATGACTTTTTGGGTGTAAAACAGGCCAAAAAACATGCTGGTGCAGACGGTTATGCGTGATTTGGCTTTAAAATGG
This sequence comes from Cetoscarus ocellatus, assembly GCA_037902135.1. NCBI lineage: Eukaryota > Metazoa > Chordata > Actinopteri > Labriformes > Labridae > Cetoscarus > Cetoscarus ocellatus. Next base: position 334,790 of record JBAMNC010000486.1, on the reverse strand, counting down.
ACTTATGAGCCTTGTTCTCTCAGCTCAGGATTTGAAAAAACACTAAGGCTAACATATGACTTTTTTCCCATTTCGGACTCCAACAAAAAATATGCTCAAACATGACTTTTTGGGTGTAAAACAGGCCAAAAAACATGCTGGTGCAGACGGTGTTGTCGTATTTGGCTTCAAAATGGAATTATGAGCCTTGTTCTCTCAGCTTAGGATTTGACAAAACACTAAGGCTAACATATGACTTTTTTCCCATTTCGGACTCCGACTAAAAATATGCTCAAACATGACTTTTTGGGTGTAAAACAGGCAAAAAAACATGCTGGTGCAGACGGTTGTGCGTGATTTGGCTTCAAAATGGACTTATGAGCCTTGTTCTCTCAGCTCAGGATTTGAAAAAACACTAAGGCTAACATATGACTTTTTTCCCATTTCGGACTCCGACAAAAAATATGCTCAAACATGACTTTTTGGGTGTAAAAAAGGCCAAAAAACATGCTGGTGCAGACGGTTTTGTCATATTTGGCTTCAAAATGGACTTATGAGCCTTGTTCTCTCAGCTCAGGATTTGAAAAAACACTAAGGCTAACATATGACTTTTTTCCCATTTCGGACTCCGACAAAAAATATGCTCAAACATGACTTTTTGGATGTAAAACAGGCCAAAAAACATGCTGGTGCAGACCGTTTTGTCATATTTGGCTTCAAAATGGACTAATGAGCCTTTTTCTCTCAGCTCCTGATTTGAAAAAACACTAAGGCTAACATATGACTCTATTCCCATTTCAAACTCCGACAAAAAATATGCTCAAACATGAATTTTTGGGTGTAAAACAGGCCAAAAAACATGCTGGTGCAGACCGTTTTGTCATATTTGGCTTCAAAATGGACTTATGAGCCTTGTTCTCTCAGCTCAGGATTTGAAAAAACACTAAGGCTAACATATGACTTTTTTCCCATTTCGGACTCCAACAAAAAATATGCTCAAACATGACTTTTTGGGTGTAAAACAGGCAAAAAAACATGCTGGTGCAGACGGTTGTGCGTGATTTGGCTTCAAAATGGACGTATGAGCCTTGTTCTCTCAGCTCAGGATTTGAAAAAACACTAAGGCTAACATATGACTTTTTTCCCATTTCGGACTCCAACAAAAAATATGCTCAAACATGACTTTTTGGGTGTAAAAAAGGCCAAAAAACATGCTGGTGCAGACGGTTTTGTCTGATTTGGCTTCAAAATGAACTTATGAGCCTTGTTCTCTCAGCTCAGGATTTGAAAAAACACTAAGGCTAACATATGACTTTTTTCCCATTTCGGACTCCGACAAAAAATATGCTCAAACATGACTTTTTGGGTGTAAAACAGGCCAAAAAACATGCTGGTGCTGACGGTGTTGTCTGATTTGGCTTCAAAATGGACTTATGAGCCTTGTTCTCTCAGCTTAGGATTTGAAAAAACACTTAAGGCTAACATATGACTTTTTTCCCATTTCGGACTCCGACAAAAAATATGCTCAAACATGACTTTTTGGTGTAAAACAGGCCAAAAAACATGCTGGTGCAGACCGTTTTGTCTGATTTGGCTTCAAAATGGACTTATGAGCCTGTCTCTCTCAGCTCAGGATTTGAAAAAACACTAAGGCTAACATATGACTTTTTTCCCATTTCGGACTCCAACAAAAAATATGCTCAAAAATGACTTTTTGGGTGTAAAACAGGCCAAAAAACATGCTGGTGCAGACGGTTTTGTCTGCTTTGGCTTCAAAATGGACTTATGAGCCTTGTTCTCTCAGCTCCTGATTTGAAAAAACACTAAGGCTAACATATGACTTTTTTCCCATTTCGGACTCCAACAAAAAATATGCTCAAACATGACTTTTTGGGTGTAAAACAGGCCAAAAAACATGCTGGTGCAGACGGTTATGCGTGATTTGGCTTTAAAATGGACTTATGAGCCTTGTTCTCTCAGCTCAGGATTTGAAAAAACACTAAGGCTAACATATGACTTTTTTCCCATTTCGGACTCCAACAAAAAATATGCTCAAACATGACTTTTTGTGTAAAACAGGCCAAAAAACATGCTGGTGCAGACGGTGTTGTCGTATTTGGCTTCAAAATGGAATTATGAGCCTTGTTCTCTCAGCTTAGGATTTGACAAAACACTAAGGCTAACATATGACTTTTTTCCCATTTCGGACTCCGACTAAAAATATGCTCAAACATGACTTTTTGGGTGTAAAACAGGCAAAAAAACATGCTGGTGCAGACGGTTGTGCGTGATTTGGCTTCAAAATGGACTTATGAGCCTTTTTCTCTCAGCTCAGGATTTGAAAAACACTAAGGCTAACATATGACTTTTTTCCCATTTCGGACTCCAACAAAAAATATGCTCAAACATGACTTTTTGGGTGTAAAAAAGGCCAAAAAACATGCTGGTGCAGACGGTTTTGTCATATTTGGCTTCAAAATGGACTTATGAGCCTTTTTCTCTCAGCTCAGGATTTGAAAAAACACTAAGGCTAACATATGACTTTTTTCCCATTTCGGACTCCGACAAAAAATATGCTCAAACATGACTTTTTGGATGTAAAACAGTGCGACAAACATGCTGGTGCAGACCGTTTTGTCATATTTGGCTTCAAAATGGACTAATGAGCCTTTTTCTCTCAGCTCCTGATTTGAAAAAACACTAAGGCTAACATATGACTCTTTTCCCATTTCAAACTCCGACAAAAAATATGCTCAAACATGACTTTTTGGGTGTAAAACAGGCCAAAAAACATGCTGGTGCAGACCGTTTTGTCATATTTGGCTTCAAAATGGACTTATGAGCCTTGTTCTCTCAGCTCAGGATTTGAAAAAAACACTAAGGCTAACATATGACTTTTTTCCCATTTCGGACTCCAACAAAAAATATGCTCAAACATGACTTTTTGGGTGTAAAACAGGCCAAAAAACATGCTGGTGCAGACGGTTTTGTCTGATTTGGCTTCAAAATGACTTATGAGCCTTGTTCTCTCAGCTCAGGATTTGAAAAAACACTAAGGCTAACATATGACTTTTTTCCCATTTCGGACTCCGACAAAAAATATGCTCAAACATGACTTTTTGGGTGTAAAACAGGCCAAAAAACATGCTGGTGCAGACAGTTTTGTCGTATTTGGCTTCAAAATGGACTTATGAGCCTTGTTCTCTCAGCTCAGGATTTGAAAAATCACTAAGGCTAACATATGACTTTTTTCCCATTTCGGACTCCGACAAAAAATATGCTCAAACATGACTTTTTGGGTGTAAAACAGGCCAAAAAACATGCTGGTGCAGACGGTTTTGTCTGATTTGGCTTCAAAATGGACTTATGAGCCTTGTTCTCTCAGTAGGATTTGAAAAAACACTAAGGCTAACATATGACTTTTTTCCCATTTCGGACTCCAACAAAAAATATGCTCAAACATGACTTTTTGGGTGTAAAACAGGCCAAAAAACATGCTGGTACAGACGGTTTTGTCATATTTGGCTTCAAAATGGACTTATGAGCCTTGTTCTCTCAGCTCAGGATTTGAAAAAACACTAAGGCTAACATATGACTTTTTTCCCATTTCGGACTCCAACAAAAAATATGCTCAAACATGACTTTTTGGGTGTAAAACAGGCCAAAAAACATGCTGGTGCAGACGGTTTTGTCTGATTTGGCTTCAAAATGAACTTATGAGCCTTGTTCTCTCAGCTCAGGATTTGAAAAAACACTAAGGCTAACATATGACTTTTTTCCCATTTCGGACTCCGACAAAAAATATGCTCAAACATGACTTTTTGGGTGTAAAACAGGCCAAAAAACATGCTGGTACAGACCGTTTTGTCATATTTGGCTTCAAAATGGACTAATGAGCCTTTTTCTCTCAGCTCCTGATTTGAAAAAACACTAAGGCTAACATATGACTCTTTTCCCATTTCAGAACTCCGACAAAAAATATGCTCAAACATGACTTTTTGGGTGTAAAACAGGCCAAAAAACATGCTGGTGCAGACGGTTTTGTCATATTTGGCTTCAAAATGGACTTATGAGCCTTGTTCTCTCAGCTCAGGATTTGAAAAAACACTAAGGCTAACATATGACTTTTTTCCCATTTCGGACTCCGACAAAAAATATGCTCAAACATGACTTTTTGGGTGTAAAACAGGCCAAAAAACATGCTGGTGCAGACGGTTTTGTCTGCTTTGGCTTCAAAATGGACTTATGAGCCTTGTTCTCTCAGCTACTGATTTGAAAAAACACTAAGGCTAACATATGACTTTTTTCCCATTTCGGACTCCGACAAAAAATATGCTCAAACATGACTTTTTGGGTGTAAAACAGGCCAAAAAACATGCTGGTGCAGACGGTTATGCGTGATTTGGCTTCAAAATGGACTTATGAGCCTTGTTCTCTCAGCTCAGGATTTGAAAAAACACTAAGGCTAACATATGACTTTTTTCCCATTTCGGACTCCAACAAAAAATATGCTCAAACATGACTTTTTGGGTGTAAAACAGGCAAAAAACATGCTGGTGCAGACGGTTGTGCGTGATTTGGCTTCAAAATGGACTTATGAGCCTTGTTCTCTCAGCTCAGGATTTGAAAAAACACTAAGGCTAACATATGACTTTTTTCCCATTTCGGACTCCAACAAAAAATATGCTCAAACATGACTTTTTGGGTGTAAAAAAGGCCAAAAAACATGCTGGTGCAGACGGTTTTGTCTGATTTGGCTTCAAAATGGACTTATGAGCCTTGTTCTCTCAGCTCAGGATTTGAAAAAACACTAAGGCTAACATATGACTTTTTTCCCATTTCGGACTCCGACAAAAAATATGCTCAAACATGACTTTTTGGGTGTAAAACAGGCCAAAAAACATGCTGGTGCAGACGGTGTTGTCTGATTTGGCTTCAAAATGGACTTATGAGCCTTGTTCTCTCAGCTCAGGATTTGAAAAAACATTAAGGCTAACATATGACTTTTTTCCCATTTCGGACTCCGACAAAAAATATGCTCAAACATGACTTTTTGTGTAAAACAGGCCAAAAAACATGCTGGTGCAGACGGTTTTGTCTGATTTGGCTTCAAAATGAAGGAGGATTTGAAAAAACATTAAGGCTAACATATGACTTTTTTCCCATTTCGGACTCCGACAAAAAATATGCTCAAACATGACTTTTTGTGTAAAACAGGCCAAAAAACATGCTGGTGCAGACGGTTTTGTCTGATTTGGCTTCAAAATGGACTTATGAGCCTGTCTCTCTCAGCTCAGGATTTGAACAAACACTAAGGCTAACATATGACTTTTTTCCCATTTCGGACTCCGACAAAAAATATGCTCAAACAAGACTTTTTGGGTGTAAAACAGGCCAAAAAACATGCTGGTGCAGACGGTTTTGTCTGCTTTGGCTTCAAAATGGACTTATGAGCCTTGTTCTCTCAGCTCCTGATTTGAAAAAACACTAAGGCTAACATATGACTTTTTTCCCATTTCGGACTCCAACAAAAAATATGCTCAAACATGACTTTTTGGGTGTAAAACAGGCCAAAAAAACATGCTGTTACTGACGGTTTTGTCATATTTGGCTTCAAAATGGACTTATGAGCCTTGTTCTCTCAGCTCAGGATTTGAAAAAACACTAAGGCTAACATATGACTTTTTTCCCATTTCGGACTCCAACAAAAAATATGCTCAAACATGACTTTTTGGGTGTAAAACAGGCCAAAAAACATGCTGGTGCAGACGGTTTTGTCTGATTTGGCTTCAAAATGAACTTATGAGCCTTGTTCTCTCAGCTCAGGATTTGAAAAAACACTAAGGCTAACATATGACTTTTTTCCCATTTCGGACTCCGACAAAAAATATGCTCAAACATGACTTTTTGGGTGTAAAACAGGCCAAAAAACATGCTGGTACAGACCGTTTTGTCATATTTGGCTTCAAAATGGACTAATGAGCCTTTTTCTCTCAGCTCCTGATTTGAAAAAACACTAAGGCTAACATATGACTCTATTCCCATTTCAAACTCCGACAAAAAATATGCTCAAACATGACTTTTTGGGTGTAAAACAGGCCAAAAAACATGCTGGTGCAGACCGTTTTGTCATATTTGGCTTCAAAATGGACTTATGAGCCTTGTTCTCTCAGCTCAGGATTTGAAAAAACACTAAGGCTAACATATGACTTTTTTCCCATTTCGGACTCCGACAAAAAATATGCTCAAACATGACTTTTTGGGTGTAAAACAGGCCAAAAAACATGCTGGTGCAGACGGTTTGGTGATCCTTGGCTTCAAAATGGACTTATGAGCCTTTTTCTCTCAGCTCAGGATTTGAAAAAACACTAAGGCTAACATATGACTTTTTTCCCATTTCTGACTCCGACAAAAAATATGCTCAAACATGACTTTTTGGGTGTAAAACAGGCCAAAAAACATGCAGGTGCAGACCGTTTTGTCGTATTTGGCTTCAAAATGGACTTATGAGCCTTCTTCTCTCAGCTCAGGATTTGAAAAAACACTAAGGCTAACATATGACTTTTTTCCCATTTCGGACTCCGACAAAAAATATGCTCAAACATGACTTTTTGTGTAAAACAGGCCAAAAAACATGCTGGTGCAGACGGTTTTGTCTGATTTGGCTTCAAAATGGACTTATGAGCCTTGTTCTCTCAGCTCAGGATTTGAAAAAACACTAAGGCTAACATATGACTTTTTTCCCATTTCGGACTCCAACAAAAAATATGCTCAAACATGACTTTTTGGGTGTAAAACAGGCAAAAAAACATGCTGGTGCAGACGGTTGTGCGTGATTTGGCTTCAAAATGGACTTATGAGCCTTGTTCTCTCAGCTCAGGATTTGAAAAAACACTAAGGCTAACATATGACTTTTTTCCCATTTCGGACTCCAACAAAAAATATGCTCAAACATGACTTTTTGGGTGTAAAACAGGCCAAAAAACATGCTGGTACAGACCGTTTTGTCATATTTGGCTTCAAAATGGACTAATGAGCCTTTTTCTCTCAGCTCATGATTTGAAAAAACACTAAGGCTAACATATGACTCTATTCCCATTTCAAACTCCGACAAAAAATATGCTCAAACATGACTTTTTGGGTGTAAAACAGGCCAAAAAACATGCTGGTGCAGACCGTTTTGTCATATTTGGCTTCAAAATGGACTTATGAGCCTTGTTCTCTCAGCTCAGGATTTGAAAAAACACTAAGGCTAACATATGACTTTTTTCCCATTTCGGACTCCGACAAAAAATATGCTCAAACATGACTTTTTGGGTGTAAAACAGGCCAAAAAACATGCTGGTGCAGACGGTTTTGTCTGCTTTGGCTTCAAAATGGACTTATGAGCCTTTTTCTCTCAGCTCCTGATTTGAAAAAACACTAAGGCTAACATATGACTTTTTTCCCATTTCGGACTCCGACAAAAAATATGCTCAAACATGACTTTTTGGGTGTAATACAGGCCAAAAAACATGCTGGTGCAGACGGTTATGTCGTGATTTGGCTTCAAAATGGACTTATGAGCCTTGTTCTCTCAGCTCAGGATTTGAAAAAACACTAAGGCTAACATATGACTTTTTTCCCATTTCGGACTCCGACAAAAAATATGCTCAAACATGACTTTTTGGGTGTAAAACAGGCCAAAAAAACATGCTGGTGCAGACGGTTTGGTGATCCTTGGCTTCAAAATGGACTTATGAGCCTTGTTCTCTCAGCTCAGGATTTGAAAAAACACTAAGGCTAACATATGACTTTTTTCCCATTTCGGACTCCAACAAAAAATATGCTCAAACATGACTTTTTGGGTGTAAAACAGGCCAAAAAACATGCTGGTGCAGACGGTGTTGTCTGATTTGGCTTCAAAATGGACTTATGAGCCTTGTTCTCTCAGCTCAGGATTTGAAAAAACACTAAGGCTAACATATGACTTTTTTCCCATTTCGGACTCCGACAAAAAATATGCTCAAACATGACTTTTTGGGTGTAAAACAGGCCAAAAAACATGCTGGTGCAGACGGTTTTGTCATATTTGGCTTCAAAATGGACTTATGAGCCTTGTTCTCTCAGCTCAGGATTTGAAAAAACACTAAGGCTAACATATGACTTTTTTCCCATTTCGGACTCCGACAAAAAATATGCTCAAAAATGACTTTTTGGTTTAAAACAGGCCAAAAAACATGCTGGTGCAGACGGTTTTGTCATATTTGGCTTCAAAATGGACTAATGAGCCTTTTTCTCTCAGCTCCTGATTTGAAAAAACACTAAGGCTAACATATGACTTTTTTCCCATTTCGGACTCCAACAAAAAATATGCTCAAACATGACTTTTTGGGTGTAAAACAGGCCAAAAAACATGCTGGTGCAGACGGTGTTGTCTGATTTGGCTTCAAAATGGACTTATGAGCCTTGTTCTCTCTGCTTATGATTTTAAAAAACACTAAGGCTAACATATGACTTTTTTCCCATTTCGGACTCCAACAAAAAATATGCTCAAACATGACTTTTTGGGTGTAAAACAGGCCAAAAAACATGCTGGTGCAGACGGTTTAGTCATATTTGGCTTCAAAATGGACTTATGAGCCTTGTTCTCTCAGCTTAGGATTTGAAAAAACACTAAGGCTAACATATGACTTTTTTCCCAATTTCGGACTCCGACAAAAAATATGCTCAAACATGACTTTTTGGGTGTAAAACAGGCCAAAAAACATGCTGGTGCAGACCGTTTTGTCATATTTGGCTTCAAAATGGACTTATGAGCCTTGTTCTCTCAGCTCAGGATTTGAAAAAACACTAAGGCTAACATATGACTTTTTTCCCATTTCGGACTCCGACAAAAAATATGCTCAAACATGACTTTTTGGGTGTAAAACAGGCCAAAAAACATGCTGGTGCAGACGGTTTTGTCATATTTGGCTTCAAAATGGACTTATGAGCCTTTTTCTCTCAGCTCAGGATTTGAAAAAACACTAAGGCTAACATATGACTTTTTTCCCATTTCGGACTCCAACAAAAAATATGCTCAAACATGACTTTTTGGGTGTAAAACAGGCCAAAAAACATGCTGGTGCAGACGGTGTTGTCTGATTTGGCTTCAAAATGGACTTATGAGCCTTGTTCTCTCAGCTCAGGATTTGAAAAAACACTAAGGCTAACATATGACTTTTTTCCCATTTCGGACTCCGACAAAAAATATGCTCAAACATGACTTTTTGGGTGTAAAACAGGCCAAAAAACATGCTGGTGCAGACCGTTTTGTTATATCTGGCTTCAAAATGGACTTATGAGCCTTGTTCTCTCAGCTCAGGATTTGAAAAAACACTAAGGCTAACATATGACTTTTTTCCCATTTCGGACTCCGACAAAAAATATGCTCAAACATGACTTTTTGGGTGTAAAACAGGCCAAAAAACATGCTGGTGCAGACCGTGTTGTCATATTTGGCTTCAAAATGGACTTATGAGCCTTGTTCTCTCAGCTCAGGATTTGAAAAAACACTAAGGCTAACATATGACTTTTTTCCCATTTCGGACTCCGACAAAAATATGCTCAAACATGACTTTTTGGGTGTAAAACAGGCCAAAAAACATGCTGGTGCAGACGGTTTTGTCTGATTTGGCTTCAAAATGGACTTATGAGCCTTGTTCTCTCAGCTTAGGATTTGAAAAAACACTAAGGCTAACATATGACTTTTTTCCCATTTCGGACTCCGACAAAAAATATGCTCAAACATGACTTTTTGGGTGTAAAACAGGCCAAAAAACATGCTGGTGCAGACGGTTTAGTCATATTTGGCTTCAAAATGGACTTATGAGCCTTGTTCTCTCAGCTCAGGATTTGAAAAAACACTAAGGCTAACATATGACTTTTTTCCCATTTCGGACTCCGACAAAAAATATGCTCAAACATGACTTTTTGGGTGTAAAACAGGCCAAAAAACATGCTGGTGCAGACGGTTTTATCATATTTGGCTTCAAAATGGACTTATGAGCCTTGTTCTCTCAGCTCAGGATTTGAAAAAACACTAAGGCTAACATATGACTTTTTCCCCATTTCGGACTCCGACAAAAAATATGCTCAAACATGACTTTTTGGGTGTAAAACAGGCCAAAAAACATGCTGGTGCAGACCGTTATGCCTGATTTGGCTTCAAAATGGACTTATGAGCCTTGTTCTCTCAGCTCAGGATTTGAAAAAACACTAAGGCTAACATATGACTTTTTTCCCATTTCGGACTCCGACAAAAAATATGCTCAAACATGACTTTTTGGGTGTAAAACAGGCCAAAAAACATGCTGGTGCAGACCGTTTTGTCTGATATGGCTTCAAAATGGACTTATGAGCCTTTTTCTCTCAGCTCCTGATTTGAAAAAACACTAAGGCTAACATATGACTCTTTTCCCATTTCGGACTCCGACAAAAAAATATGCTCAAACATGACTTTTTGGGTGTAAAACAGGCCAAAAAATATGCTGGTGCAGACCGTTATGCATGATTTGGCTTCAAAATTGACTTATGAGCCTTGTTCTCTCAGCTCAGGATTTGAAAAAACACTAAGGCTAACATATGACTTTTTTCCCATTTCGGACTCCGACAAAAAATATGCTCAAACATGACTTTTTGGGTGTAAAACAGGCCAAAAAACATGCTGGTGCAGACCGTTTTGTCTGATTTGGCTTCAAAATGGACTTATGAGCCTTTTTCTCTCAGCTCCTGATTTGAAAAAACACTAAGGCTAACATATGACTCTTTTCCCATTTCGGACTCCGACAAAAAATATGCTCAAACATGTCTTGTTGGGTGTAAAACAGGCCAGAAAACATGCTGGTGCAGACAGTTTTGTTATATCTGGCTTCAAAATGGACTTATGAGCCTTGTTCTCTCAGCTTAGGATTTGACAAAACACTAAGGCTAACATATGACTTTTTTCCCATTTCGGACTCCGACAAAAAATATGCTCAAACATGACTTTTTGGGTGTAAAACAGGCCAAAAAACATGCTGGTGCAGACAGTTTTGTCATATTTGGCTTCAAAATGGACTTATGAGCCTGTCTCTCTCAGTTCAGGATTTGAAAAAACACTAAGGCTAACATATGACTCTTTTCCCATTTTGGACTCCGACAAAAAATATGCTCAAACATGACTTTTTGGGTGTAAAACAGGCCAAAAAACATGCTGGTGCAGACGGTTTTGCCTGATTTGGCTTCAAAATTGACTTATCAGCCTTGTTCTCTCTGCTTAGGATTTTAAAAAACACTAAGGCTAACATATGACTCTTTTCCCATTTCGGACTCCGACAAAAAATATGCTCAAACATGACTTTTTGGGTGTAAAACAGGCCAAAAAACATGCTGGTGCAGACCGTTATGCCTGATTTGGCTTCAAAATGGACTTATGAGCCTTGTTCTCTCAGCTCAGGATTTGAAAAAACACTAAGGCTAACATATGACTTTTTTCCCATTTCGGACTCCGACAAAAAATATGCTCAAACATGACTTTTTGAGTGTAAAACAGGCCAAAAAATATGCTGGTGCAGACGGTTTTGTCTGATTTGGCTTCAAAATGGACTTATGAGCCTTGTTCTCTCAGCTCAGGATTTGAAAAAACACTAAGGCTAACATATGACTTTTTTCCCATTTCGGACTCCGACAAAAAATATGCTCAAACATGACTTTTTGGGTGTAAAACAGGCCAAAAAACATGCTGGTGCAGACCGTTTTGTCATATTTGGCTTCAAAATGGACTTATGAGCCTTTTTCTCTCAGCTCAGGATTTGAAAAAACACTAAGGCTAACGTATGACTTTTTTCCCATTTCGGACTCCAACAAAAAATATGCTCAAACATGACTTTTTGGGTGTAAAACAGGCCAAAAAACATGCTGGTGCAGACCGTTTTGTCTGATTTGGCTTCAAAATGGACTTATGAGCCTTGTTCTCTCAGCTCAGGATTTGAAAAAACACTAAGGCTAACATATGACTCTTTTCCCATTTCGGACTCCGACAAAAAATATGCTCAAACATGACTTTTTGGGTGTAAAACAGGCCAAAAAACATGCTGGTGCAGACCGTTATGCCTGATTTGGCTTCAAAATGGACTTATGAGCCTTGTTCTCTCAGCTCAGGATTTGAAAAAACACTAAGGCTAACATATGACTTTTTTCCCATTTCGGACTCCAACAAAAAATATGCTCAAACATGACTTTTTGGGTGTAAAACAGGCCAAAAAACATGCTGGTGCAGACCGGTTTTGTCTGATTTTGCTTCAAAATGGACTTATGAGCCTTGTTCTCTCAGCTCAGGATTTGAACAAACACTAAGGCTAACATATGACTTTTTTCCCATTTCGGACTCCGACAAAAAATATGCTCAAACATGACTTTTTGAGTGTAAAACAGGCCAAAAAATATGCTGGTGCAGACGGTTTTGCCTGATTTGGCTTCAAAATTGACTTATCAGCCTTGTTCTCTCCGCTTAGGACTGGAAAAAAACACTAAGGCTAACATATGACTTTTTTCCCATTTCGGACTCCGACAAAAAATATGCTCAAACATGACTTTTTGGGTGTAAAACAGGCCAAAAAACATGCTGGTGCAGACCGTTTTGTTATATCTGGCTTCAAAATGGACTTATGAGCCTTTTTCTCTCAGCTCCTGATTTGAAAAAACACTAAGGCTAACATATGACTTTTTTCCCATTTCGGACTCCAACAAAAAATATGCTCAAACATGACTTTTTGGGTGTAAAACAGGCCAGAAAACATGCTGCTGCAGACGGTGTTGTCTGATTTGGTTATAAAATGGACTTACGAGCCTTGTTCTCTCAGCTCAGGATTTGAAAAAACACTAAGGCTAACATATGACTTTTTTTTTCTGGGTCGAAAAACATGCTAGTTCAGAGCTTTGATCATATTTTGCCAACAAAATAAACTGATACGCCTTTTTCCCTCAAGTCAGGCTTTCAGAAATATGTACATGCTAATATATGACTTTTTTGTCCTCCCTAAAACCCCCCTAAAAAATTCTAAAACATGACTTTTCAGGCAGGAGAACATGCTGTTGCTGAGAGTTTGGTCATATTTACACTTACAAATGAGTTATAAGCATTTTAACCTCAGGTCAGATTTTTTCTTTAAAAAATGTCATGCTAACAAATTACTTTTAGTCAGTTCTCTGCCCACAAAAAGTATTTTAATACATGACTTTTTGAGAAGATTTCAGACAAGGAAAAGGTTTGGTGATGTTGTTGAGCAAAAATTATCGCTTGCAAAAGGTGGTTCTCTGGATCACCACCAAAATGTAATCATTTTAACGTTTGGCCATCACCAACATCTTCTGAAAATTTCAGCAAAATCTCTCCAGTAGTTTTTGTGTAATCTTGCTAACAAACAAACAGACCAACAAACAAACATACACCGGCAAATACATAACCTCCTTGGTGGAGGTAGTTCATAATTATTTTAACATGATTCTGAGAGCTAGATGTTGCTTTTCAGGGTCAAAGAATCATTTCATGATGGTAACTTTATCATGAAACTATTGCTTAAAGATGTAACGGCAATGAGTGAGCCACCTTGGCAGAAGTTTGGGCTTTCAAGGTTCTTTCTTGCCTTGAAGCTGTTTTCCTCTTATTGAACTACAGCAAGCTGTTGTAGGCCATTTACCCTTGTTGGTCACCTCAGTTGCATGTGTGAAAAAGGCTATTGAGACTCAATATGTTGCCCAGCCCCAGCCTCGAGAAGTATCTTTCACCCTTCAGATTGGTTTCTTCGTGTAGCCGACATCAGCTGCAACACCTCCTGAACTTAAATTAAGGGGTAAATGAGATTAGTATAAACTAATATATATTGAAATTAAAGTACAAGGCTAAATGAACTGAGGGAGACTCTTAGTGCTGAAAATGTCAGCTCTGTCCAGGTTTGAGGTTTCAGCACCACGGTCAGTGCCTCTCAAAGTAAACACTCATCATTTCAGCCAGCAGAGACGTTACAAACTCACATATAATCCCAGTAATAGCCTGTTTTACTGTGGGCCAGCATTCGTCGTTTTAAGGCGACCAATGCATCACGTCACGACGTTTTTTTCTTCAGCCAATCAGAGCACAGGGAGAGGGACGCACGCAGATCAGGACGGGAAGCTTTGATGTGGAAAAATGTCTAATATGCAAACGACCGCAAAGATTAATGATGTCCAGAGTGTATTACGGTGAAGATCTGAGCCGACTGAAGCTCATTTTTATTTTATAAGTTGACTATTATTCACTGGAGCTCATTATCGGGATGTCCGCCTGTTCTCATCGATGTTACCGGGCTGTGGACGGTGTCGTTCGGCCTCCTTCAGCTCCATGTTCATCCCTCTAATCTCATAACGCAGGATGTTTCCATGGAGGAGAGACCGAGCTGAGGATGGAGCTGCAGGACGGAGGCATGCGATGGACCTCAGGAGCTGGACTCCTCTTTAACGAGCTGCAGCAGGTTTCAGGAGGTGAATACCATCAAAGAGAAGAAGAGGACATTTATGTCATGGTGCAGCCTGAACCAGCATGTTTAATGTGTTTCATTTCTTTTAAAAATCCTGTTTGACTGATGCAGCTAATCCTGTCAATGACGTTGTTTGACACCACAATGCGTCAGATTGATCCAGGCCTGGCTTGTGATTTATGTCCTCATCCTCTGCGTTTTCTTCGGTTAAAGCTCCCGAAGCTCCTCCTGCCTCCACCAGAGTAGGATTTCCGCTCCTCGTGTTCACGGCGGACCTTGATTTAACAGACAAACAATTAAGGCACGCGGTGAATGCCAAGAGAGGAATCACACAGGCACACAAAGTACAGAGAGAGAGAGAGAGAGAGAGACAAAGGTCCGAACTGCAGCAGTGGTGAAGATGGAGACTTCAGAAGTCCTCAGAAAACACCTGAGACTGTCTGTCTTCGCAACCATGTTGATTTTTAACCTCTCATGTAATTTTGTGATGTTTCCTGACTCAGAGAAAAGCTGATCAGCCATTCACAGCCAAGTGTATCTCTGCTGTTACTAGAGTTGGGCCAAATCTGAACATTTCTGACAGATTATCTTGTCACTGAGCATATCAATGTTGGTGTTTTTTTACTGATAAAATGTTTTTTTGCGGTGGGAAAAAGAAATCAGTTCATTCAATGTTGCACTCAATTAATTTCAAATAGCATTGTTGGACTGGATGTTGTAGAGAAATATTGCCAAAACATTAAATTAAGAACATAAAATATTTTTATTATTATGTTTATTCTATTAGAATTATTACTATCCGTTCATCCATCCATTATATGTGCTGTTTATCCCTCTCAGAGTCTCAGGGGGCTGGAGTCTATTCCAGCTGACACTGGGCATGGGGCGGGGTACACCCTGACCCAGTCACCAGCCAATCGCAGGGCCACATAAAGAGACAGAGTACCATTCATGCTCACACTCATACCTAAGGGCAATTTAGAGTCACCAATTAACCTAATGAGCATGTATTTGGTCTGTGGGAGGAAGCTGGAGCGCCCAAAGAGAAACCACCCATGCACAGGGAGAGTATTCAAACTCCACACAGAAAGGCCCTGATTGACATGGGGTTCAAACCAGCAACCTTCTTGCTGTGAGGCAGCAACACACTACCAGCTGCCCGCCATTATTATTATAATTATTATAATATAATTGTTATTTTTGTACTTACAGTCTCATCCTCATCCACACAGGCCTTGATTTTATTAAGTTCTGCACATCGGTGCTGTTT
This sequence comes from Cetoscarus ocellatus, assembly GCA_037902135.1. Lineage (NCBI taxonomy): Eukaryota > Metazoa > Chordata > Actinopteri > Labriformes > Labridae > Cetoscarus > Cetoscarus ocellatus. Next base: position 319,025 of record JBAMNC010000486.1, on the reverse strand, counting down.
TGGTATTCTTGAGTCTAGATTTCACTGTCAAGTCCATTCAGCACTGTACCTGTGGTATATTAGGAAAAACCTCAATAAAAGATTTTGATTTTAAAACAATAGTAATGGCACTCAAACTGCAAAGTCCACAAACTTTCACAAAGGAACATCACATAGTGCTGTTACACCTATAAGCAGTAGTGCCATGACAAGGTGGCCATCAAATATGATTCCTCAACCATGAAAACCCACACCTAGCACTTGGCATCACGTTGATAACATGATTTATTTGACAATCATTCAGCGAAAACGATCGTTCACTACTGGGGCTTATCCCGATCACCACCAAAATCTGACCATGTTTAAGTTTGGCCATTATCAACATCTTCTTAAATTAAAAAAAAAATGCCTTGGTGGAGGTTTGTGCTCTAAGAGCACAAACCTCCACCAAGGCATTTCCAACACTGTCGGGCGACTTAATGTGAAAATGTGGAAAACTGCCCATCTCACATTGTTCACAAATCCTTGAAAAAACTCCTGGATCCACCTCTGGATTCTGATCACCACCAAATTTTAACCACTTCTTCCTTTTGCCATAACCAACATTTGCTAAAAATGTCATCAAAATCCCTTGAAATCTTATTGAGTTATTAGTTAAAATATGAAAAATGGCCCAATTCCGCTAGTTAACAAACCCTTTAATAAATTGCTGGATTTACTTCTGGTCTCGGATAAACGTCAAAATAAAAAAAAAAACTTCTTTGTGCCATAAACAACACTCCAACACCAACACTTTTTACCATCTTGCTTTTCCATTTTTTTATTTTAAATAAAATTGAGATAATCAGTTGTTTTTTTCAATTTTTAATCTGTTTCCCAACATTGCATCTAATTACCAAAGGAGGCACTTACCTTATTTGTATCATGGTTCAAGAAATGTATGTGTAACAAACAGAAGCTTTTGCAAAGTGTCTGAAGATAATGACTGAACAGACACTAAACAAAAGAAAAAAAATTCAGGCTGCTGTGTAAAAAATATTAGTCCACAGCAGAAAAACAGATTTTTAGAGCACATGTGAAGGGAAAAAAAGAAATCTTTTGTGATAACTAATAAAAATACACAAGTTTTTCTGTGCAGCTGATCTCCAGGTCCAACTCTGGATCTCCAAGCACTAAATATTCATGAACAGCAAGTCAAAGGTTATATATACAAACGCCCATTCTTATGAAGTTGGGATGCTGTGTGAAACATAATAAAAACAGGATACGGTGATTAACAACATTTTTTAAACTTATATTCAATTAAAACAAACAAGAGACAAGACATTTAATGTTCATACTGATAAATGCAACTTTTTTTGCAAAAAAATCACTCAAACCTTTCATACTCAATCATTGTCATGATTGGGTATAAAAGGAGTATCCCAAACGGCTCAGTTGTTCAAAAGCAACGATGGAATGAGGTTCATTACATAGAGAACAACTGCCTGAGAAAACAGTCCAACAGCTGAAGAACGTTTCTCAACATACAACTGCAAGGAACTGAGTGATTTCATCATCTGCAGTCTACAGACTGTTATCAGCACAAAGGTCAAAAGCCAGCATCTGTGATGATATGGGGTGTGTTAATGCCCATTGCATGGGTAACTTTCACATCTGCGGAGGAAGCATTAATGCTGGAGCAACATATGCTGCCATCCAGTGGTGTCCCTGCTTCTTTTAGCAAGATCATGCAGAGCCACATTAAACATGCATTACAACATGGCTTCAGGGTAAAGGGTGCGCGCACTAGACTGTTCTCCATTTAAAATGTGTGTCAAATTACAGAGACCTTGGACTGTTGAGCAACTGAAGTCGTACACCAAGCAAGAAAAGAAAAGATTTTCCTACAAAGCTTCAAAAATTAGTGTCCTCAGTTCCCAAACACAGAGTGTTGCTAAAGGGAAGGTGATGTAACACAGTGGTAAACATGCCTCTGTGCCAGCTTTTCTGTAACATTTTGCTGGCATGAAATTCAAAATGAGTGAATATTTACATAAAAACAATGACGTTTATCAGTTTGAACATTAAATATCTCGTCTTTGTGGTGTATTCAAGTGTATATAAGATCGAAAAGGATTTGCAAATTATTGTATTCCGTTATTAAGTTTTACACATCCCAGCTTCACTGGAACTAGGTCTGTAATTTTATCAGAATTAAGGAGGTCCTTCAAAACTAAGGATCATAAATTCCACAAATTCAAGTTGAGATTTGAGTCCAAAGGTGACATTGGTCATAATGAAGCACATCAAAACAGGAGGTACAGATAAGTATATCTTTAATAATGAACATGATTAAATCTAAGAATGTGATGGTGACCTCTGATACAATGGATATTTAATTCAGGGGTGACTTAAAACTTTTTTTTGCATAAATTTTTCTATATTCCAATACCAGATATATAACTCTGATTGCTCCACAATCATACTCCCTCTCTTTTCTTTCACTCCAGCATACACACAATACAGCAAGCAATTATTTTAGAAAAAAAAAAGTCACAAACATATACCATATAGGCTAGTTCTCTGGGTTTTTCATACACTTGACAATAAATCAGTTAAGTATAATGCTACAGTTAAACATTTTGAGGCGATCTCAGTTAGAAATGCCGGTACATTAAAGCTTACATTGTCTGAGGATGATGTGGACAGGTTATAGCAATGAAACTGATGAGAATGCCGAGATTATAATTGTGTTAATAAAGACAGAAAACTAACAGAAAAAGCAAAGTGACAGGCCTGGCTAGAGTCTGAAAAGCATTTCATGCTACATTTCCTCCAGAGTTTCATCAGCAGAGCCCTCTGCTGGGATAGAAAAGTTACTGCAATGGGGGGGGCATTTTTTAACTCACATTTGATTTGTTTTTCCATCCTTGAAATAAAAAAAAGAGAGGGACCACCTTCATGAGCGTTTCATCTCCCTGAATCTCTATCACTGAACATTTCTGAGGTACAATAATGAAGAAATAAATGAACTTATCGTTAACACTAGTGCTGAAAAGAAATGTTAAGGCTCCACCCTGGAGAGACACACCAGCTGTGTTTCAAACTAGCAGTCTGATTCAGCTCAGCTGGTTTCCACAGTCAGTCTTAAATGAACCAAATCTCCAAACCCATCAACAATTCTCCCCTGATAGATGCCATTTGCCCATCAGGACTCGTGAATGTCTCAAAATTTTCAGTGAAGCCTGCAGATTTTATCAACTTCAAGGCAAGTTGTCTGTTTAGCGTTTACGTCTCAGGTCAACAACAGAATACTGCTCCATAAACTCTGTTATATCTCAGCCATCATGACCTAGAAGATGTTTGTTTTGATTGATCTACACGGTGATATTTTTGTCCATCCACAGTGTGACCCGGCTTTGTATGAGAGGGCACAGCCCTACATGCTCCTGTCAGCATCGTCTCAGTAAATGTGTCCATCCACATGAAAACACTGAAAACACTGTAGTATATTTGCCAGGCCTGTGAGTGGCGCTGTAATGCTGCTGCAGACATACACTAAAACCAGAGAAGTCATGGAGCACAGGTATACATCATGAGAAATGTAAACAAACACTGGCGTATGCTGTTCTCCATGTCCTCGATTATTTCCTCTAGTATGCCGTCATTGTTTCTGCTGTCAGGATTCGCACATGTGGTTTAAAGGAGACGTGGGGCTATGACGCCATAGTTTCTGAAAATATCCATATTGTTGGTGTTTTCAGATATATTCACTCTGGGACCTGTTTAAAAGTGCGTTTTTCGATCACCTAAAACACCGTATCCATGTGGACGAAACACCCACACGATTAAAACCTCTTGCAGATATGCCTGAAATAATCTCCATGTGGACGGCCCCTCATACTCCCTCTGCATCTCTATGCTTAGTTAGGAGAACTGATAAGTTTATAATGATACCAATGCCATCAACAGTTCTGCTTATTGATCCGATCCTTTAACAATTACTTTATCAATCTCTGCTGATTTTCTGTGTGAAAAAAAGTTGTTCTTAAACAGGTTTTGAGTGGCAAAAGTCAAACACACGACACCCCTGACATTCAAAGACGCGCTGCATAGACGAATGTTCCTGGTGTTTCCACTCAAAGCAGAAAGTGGTCAAAAATTGAGATACAATTTTGACCACTTCTGCCCCTCCATCTGCTGTGATTTGTTTTCCTTCTCTGTTATCATTTCTGACTGCTTCTGATGAGTGTCCTTGATTTGCAAAACATACTTTAAAGGGATAGCTCAAGATTTTTGAAGCCTAGTTTGGAAGAGGTTGTTTCCTCTTGTGAAGCTGCTGGCAGGATATGTTGGCTGTGTCAAATACAGAAGTAGCATCACCTGAAACTGTTTTTGTTGCTTTTTTTCCACCTTAAACTCTTTAAATTACGCAGGGTAACCCTACTTGTTCTCACATTCTTTTTTAAATCAATTTCATTAGAATAGAGTTACAAAAATAACTCGCAGTGATGGTTTAAAGAGGATTTTTGGACCTTTAAGTAGCATTGCTGACCCTGCAAAGAAAGTGACCTCACATATTCAAAGAGAGCCACATTATCTTCTGCCATTATTAAAAATGAGCTGAGAATAATTTAATGACAAGCACTGGCTTACGAGGATCATTTTGCTCTGCTTACAAAAAAGGTCACACGGTTAACAAACACAGTTATTGTCTTTAATGCCAGCATGTAGCGCTGCCAAACAGACAACCTCAAAAGATTAATGTGCTGCGTTCTTCTTCTTTATTGGATTTATTTGCAGGCTGCACTGTTGTCACACTACTACAGGGCTGACAAGGCTTTACCCACAGTGCTCCCATCCCTGCCAACCACAAAGGGTTTGTTTGGCTGTAGAAATGCAAGTAAGAACAAAGATTAACTGTGACAAACTGGACTGAACTGAACCAGAGCACTTGGTGGAATCACCCCAGTCTTCTCCACCTAAGTTTAAATCATTTGTCAGCCAGGTGATAAACTATTTCAACAGATTTTCTAACACTTACGCTCTCTAACGTCACAATTATGTCTATGCAAACAAACTTTCAGTGTACACATTCCTCCACCAAAGCAAGACACCCCTCAACATTAAAATCAAAAAACAAAAAGTGGGCGTAATAGAAGCTCTTTTTCTCCTCTGATAATGTAAAATACAACTGGCCACACACAGATAGCAGACATTTGTCAATAAAGTGTTGTTCACTCGTTAAGATTAACCGATACAAGCACTTAACATTTCTCCAACACACAAACCACAAAGTGAACAGTCACTGAATATCAGCAGCATGTTGTCAAGAGAGTTTTCAAAAACAGACGTGCAGATATTTGTTACTTATATTTAGTCAAGAATGCAAGTTCCTGGGGTAGCAATAAAGATTTATAAGGCTAAAAAATACAGAAAAAAAACAAGAAAATATATATTATTGAAGCAATTCAACCGGTGGAACGAGCTTCATCCCTGCACGCGTCTTAAAATAAAAGGGGGAAACCAGGAGCGATGTGGGTCAAAAGTTTGTCATGGGCCAAAGTCAACAAAATTAAATAGAAAAAAATATTAGTTTTCAATTTCTTCATGTCCTTGTGTTTTCCTTTAAATCTAAAATTCATGGACAGCCGTCTTGTTTACTTCTGACGATCCTGAAAAAAATAAGAAATAAAAACAAGTTTAGAGTTCATTAATTAACAATGACACTTTTATTTCAACTATGATAATGACAGTTTCTATGACAGTGACTCAAATATTCAGATAAATGAGGTGTGGTTATTAAAAGGGATACAACAACATTTTTTTTTGTTTTTGTGTCTTGCCTCACTCCCAAGTCCATGACAAGCAGATAGACACCATTCTTTCATCTGTGCGTCCAGTAACATGAAAGTGACGGCCAAAGCTCGCCCAGTGCTAATTAGCTTAGCTCAGACACTGGGAGTCAATGGGTAATGTTAGCCTGCCTCTGCCTACAGTCATCAGATAAACTCTTCAGCAACTCTAAATGGTCCTATGTGCTTGTTGTGACAAGTTTTTTTTTTTTTTTTACTGCGTTATTAACATGGTTTGCGCATGCACCCTGCAGTTCAGTTCCTTACGCATTTCTTTCTAAATTTACATAAAGTGCTAATCTTAGTCTAAAACTAGATAAAGTAACATAACACAGTAAAAAAAAGAGACAACAAGCACACAGGATTACTTAGAGTTGCTAAAGACTTTATCTGATGACTGTAGGCAGAGACAGGCTAACACACTGACTCCCAGTGTTTGAGCTAAGCTAATTAGCAAGGCGAGCTTTGCCCGTCTCTTCCTTGTTACTGCACACACAGTCAAAATAATGGTGTCTATCTGCCTTTCATGGACTCGAAAGTGAGGCAAGACACAAAACAAAAAAATATTGTTTGTGTATCCCTTTAAATAAAGAGACTGTGCTCATGAGGATGAAACTGCTTGGTTCACAGTCGGAGTAATTTATATTAAAGGTTGTGTATTCACACACAACTGCTGTAAGTTCACAAGAAGTGGCATCTTTAGTTCACTGACAGCTACTGACTGAAGTGCACATGTTTTTGCTAAGGTGCTGGAAAATGATTAGACGTGTGTTAGAACAGCACACAAGATTTTGTGAAGGTAAAGCTGATGCCCAAGAACATGTATGTCCTGGGCTCCCATGCACATCAAAACTTCTGAAAACATTCAACAAATTACACAAAATCCCCGGAAATGATCAAACACAGTATCATAATGAGCAGAAATGGTTAATAAAGAGACAATTTGGCAAATTTTGTCAAACATTTGAAGCTGACAAAAAAGTGCCAGAGTTGTCCCAAAACTTCTGATTCCTGATCAGAAGGTAAAGCAAAACCAAATCTGTGGCAACATTTTAGTACAAATTGGGTTTCAGGTTAACGCCTTGCTTAACTTTTGAGCTAATCATTATCCAGTGCCTCAGCAAAAACACAAGAACTTTAATCTGAAGTTAGTAGAAAATTAAAGATATAACTTGTAGGAAACTCACAGCAGTTGTGCGTGGATACACAACCTGTATTATCCAACACTCAGTGTGACTGTGAACCACGTGGTCTCATCCTCATCTGAAGTCTCATCAGTTAACAGACAAACCTCCTATTATAATGACAGCCAGAGCTCTTACAGATCACTCAGTTCATGAATACATCATAGGGGATGTATTTCAGAGCAACTGGACCATACAATGCTATTTTGTCTAAAAGGAACCGACTTAAAGGAATCATAGCTTGTCTGTGTATGAGGAGTTTTCTTCTGCTGTGTTGCATTTGAAAGAGGTTTTAAGATCGGAGACATGGTCTGAGACGTGCCTGCTAAGGGGCTTGCTAGCAGAGCAGAGGACGAGTGAGCACACAATCTATCATCTGTGCAAGTTACCAGGCAACTAAAGCAAAACTTGGTGAAATTGACATTTTTATTATATTTCTGGAGACACAACACACTTGTACACAGATCAGAAAAAAGCCCTGGCATTTCTTCTGCAATGAGAAGGACCAAATGTGTCCAAGAAACTCCCAGAGCAAGACGGCTGATCAAATAAAAGAAAAGCAACGACTGGAATTTAATTTAAAACTTGAGTTTTATTGTGAAAACAGACAAAAAAATCTACATTTCCTGCTGCTTGTCTAACAGTTTTTAGGCTCAAATTGATGGAGATTTCTCCCAAAATCAGAGCTTTTCATTGCCGAAAAAGAGGGATGCCCGGATATGATTATTCTTCATAATTTCTTTTGTTGTGATCTGATCTGCCCTCCAACTGGATGTGCAGAGGTTAAGATGTTACAGTTTCATTTAGTAGATGCTTTTGTCCAACGTGACGCATCTGAGAGTAAAAACACAAGCAAGAATCTAAACCTTAGGGAACAACATTAGTCAGAGCAACAAACTGCTTCAAGATCGTTTGGACACCAGAACTGCTGTGTAGCGCTTGAGGTAGTGCCTGTTTTCTTTCATTGTTTGACTTTTTAAACCAAAAAAATAGACAGAAAACCTGATCATGTCACCTCATCATCATCATTATCATCATCAAGTCCTCACTTCAATCACACTGAGCATACTCAGGGCCGAGTTGGTAACAATGAGCTGGGTCTAAACCCTCTAACTGGTTCTACCACTGAGGACTACAGAAGAGAACAGTCAAACGAGGTAAGAAATGTCCTCAAGAAACACTGCACCATTTTTTGTGCTTGTTTTTGATACAAAACCAATGCAGCACTCTTAACGGAAAAACACCTGAAGCATCAGCTGACTGTTGCCACCATGCTCCCTGCGCTCTTGGCTGAAAACAGCTCAACTTTCATGTAACTTCTTCCTCACTGACCAATCAAAATCAAGAGGGAGTGGGACTTTTATGTTTACTGGGTGACATTGGGTGACCTAGCACCGTAAATGCCAGTGAGGGGCACTCTGGACCCGTGGGCCCTTAAAGATTTTTATTTATGTACAACACACGGGCAGCACAAGCATGCCTGCCCTGTGTTCCTCTTGTGTTGTGTCACATGAACAGTGAATAAGTTTAACAGCAGCACATCGCCCTTAAAACCCTTTAATAATGCAACACAAAATTGCCCAGTGCTAGACTGAATTACTGTTTGGATACAAGCACACATGTGAAAACATTTCAATATTTCAGTTTCTTTTGCATTGACAGAGAAAGACTGATGATTAGAAAATGGATTTTACCTGATCCATTCTGGATCTGCTCTGTATTGAGGCAGGTTCATAGCTCTGTTAAAGGAGTACAAAGTTTTAGTCTTAAGTCACATCAGACATGCGTGTCTCAAAACTCTGAAACAGGATTGATTCAAATAACTTACCACAAAAACATTCAGATTATTTCATGTAAATAACAAGGAACAAAAGAGCAAAAATGAAAACAAATGAATCGCATCACTTTATGAGTGGTAAATGGGACATGGTGAATGAGAGATTGGTGTTGTATTTAGGAAGAGTTTCCTTCATGTTCCCCACCTTTTTTATTATATTTAGTACTTGTTTACATATTGGTCCAACAGTGAGAGCCAGCATAAAGGTTTTGGCTTAAAGATTTGCTTTAATCTGGACTGTGATCACAGTCCAGGCTTTCTGAAGTTTCTTAGACTAATTAGTCAAACACTGGTGAAGGGAGGCTGCAACTTGACAACTGATGATGTTTCGGCTTTTACTGCCTGAGGCCTTTATCAGTGGTTTCCAAACTGTTTTCCTCAGGGCCCCTCAGTTGTACATAAGATGATTTGAGTGTCTCTTAAAACCTACATGAAAAATGATGCCCTATTGCTTTCCAACATAAACACATATAAATTGTTTTCAAGGACAAAATCAAGATAAAATCGTTAGGTATTGGAAATAATACAATTTTTGATACCAACTCCATTAATGATTCTGCTTATCAATCTGATTCTTATCGATTCCTGCTGGTTTTCTTTGTGGAAAAAGGTAGACCTACTTTAAGCTTTCAGTGGCAACAATGTCAAACACATGGCACTCCTTGTATTCAATGCCATGCTGCATAGATAAAGAGTTAAGCTGGTGTCTTCTTAACAAAAATTCATCCATAGTTTTTACTTCTGCCCGCTGTCTGCCAGAGGACATGACTGGCTCTGATGAGACATCCTTAATTTGCAAAGCATGCGGAACAAAATGAAATTAATATATATGGGAAAAAATGCAAAAAGATATTTTGGTTCTTTGAGGGAATTTGTTTTCGATTCTCATTCCTAAAAATCATCTACACACTCTCCAATAAAAAGATCCATAAAAACAGTAAGCAGCACTGTAGATGTGTAAACCCTTTTTTGGTTAACGTATGTACATTAAATCTTGGCAGCCTTAATGCTGATAGAGCCTCGCACCTTCCCGGAGACACTCTGACCCCCGGTTATGCCTGGGCCCAGGTTGGAAACAGAGGGTCTACATGGTTGAATCATGGAAGCAATAAAAGAGTATAATTAGTTTTAGTGGTTTCCTTACTGAGTGTTCCCTTTTCACAAGGACAAATGTATCTTGTGTTTCTTTATCTTAAGGTACTTTAATTTATTTAATTGATATTATTAAGTCTTCCCATCCAACATGCACTGCACAAAAAGGTTGAAGTGATCAATGAACCTGTTTTCAGAGCACCACAGCTAAAACAGTTCTTTGGTGCGTTTCAAAGCAGAAGGCTTGTTTTCTGTATGAGGGATAATTTTCAGTCGCCACTGTTAAAGAAGAAAATCAAACAGCCTCTTAACAGCTGAGAAAGCATTATGCAACTCAGGCTTTCATAATTGGTTTACTTATGAAAGATGGAGAGACCACAAAACACATAATCTTCATCAGCTCTTAACATCACATCGTTTTATTACTGGAGTCTGGGTAAGACAAGAATTTAATTTAGCCTCTATGTGTGCCATTAATTTGGCAATCAATAATCTAACTAATCTAACTCTGGTGGTGACCTTTGGGGAAATGTTCCACTCCTCATGTTGTGACATTTGCTGAAATACACCGACTGGCTTCTACACTTGCTTGTCCTGGGATGGAGCCCCTTGAGCTGCATTAATTCCTCATGGCACAGAACCAACAAGGTGCAGGACACATCGCTCAGAGATTTTGGTCAATACTAACATGAGAGCATCACACACTTAGTGCAGATTTGTTGGCTGCCCATCCGTGATGCAACCCTCCAATTCCATCACACCCCAAAGGTGCTTCATTGAGATCTGGTGACTGTTAAGGTTACTGGAGTACAGTGAACTCATTTTCATGATAAAGAAACCTGTTTGAGATGATCTAAGCTTCGTGACAAGGCATGTCATCTTGTGGAAGCCATCAAGTGTGATAACGGAGGAGTGGACATGGGCTGAAACAATACTCGGGCAGGCTGTGGCATTTTCACAATGTTTAACTGGTACTAAGGGCCTAGTGTGTGCTAAGAAAACACCCCTAACACTACAACAGCACCACTACCAGCCTGAGCCGTTGAAACACGGCAAGATGGATTCATGCTTTTATTAAGTTTATGTCAAATTCTGACCCTTTTGAATGTCACAGCAGAAAGCAGGCAACATTTCTCCAGTCTTCCATTGTTCTATTTTTGTGAGCCTGTGTCAATTGTAGCCTAGGTTTTCTGCTCTTTGCTGATGGGAGTGACACCTGGTGTGTCTGCTGTTGCTGAAGCCCCTCTGCTTCAACATTTGACAAGCTGTGTGATCAGAAATGGTCCTCTGCATACCTTAGTTGTACATAGTGATTATTTTAGCTATTATTAAGATGCCCAGCAGATATTTTCTCTTTTTTGGACCATTCTCTGTAAACCCAGAGAAGGCTGTGAGGAAATACCCCAGTAGATCATCTGATTCTGAAACACTCAGAACCAACAACCATGCCACATTCAAAGTCACTCAGGTCACCTTTCTTCCTCATTCTGATTACCAAAAGTCATTTTCACCTTCATGAGCATAAAAATATGAACTTTTCAGACTGAGCTCAAAAATGTCCCGTTATTCATTATTACTTAATATTTTACAACCCATGAGAAGGTAAAAGGTTTGATTAATGATGCAAAATATACCTCAGAGCTCAGGGCTCCAACCACCGACATCAAGAAATGAAGATAATTTATCATTTATCATTTAATCAGCCATGTGATTGGCTGATTAGCTCTTTGTCTTTAGGAGAAGTTAAAGGGATGTACCTAATAGAGTAGGTGGTGGGTGTAAATTCTCTTTAAAACACTGTATAGTACTATTTAAGGATTTTACTCCTACATGTTGAATCCATTATTTCAAATGGTGTTATACAACAATCTGATTGTGAAACATCACCTGAGATGGGACGCACCCTCCTGTAGTTTGGTCTGCTCAGTGCTGTGCTCATGATGGATTCATGTTGGGTTTTGGATATATGTGTATGAATGTGTATATGTGTATGTTATACATGTATGTATATGTGCATATATGTGTATCCATAAAATGAACAGTTTGTCTTCAGGATGATCTATTTTAAAGTGTCTTAAGAAAACACTGAATTAGTAATACAAATAAAGACTGACTGATTTATTGATTGATGGGAGGGCAGTTCTAGCTTCAGGACGAAATAAACCCGCTCCCATCACCGTAATTTCTCAATTATAACACACACCACACATTTTTCCCATTTCTGCCTGGAAAAACACTGTACTCAAATATAACACGCACCCAAATTTTGCCTAGACCATACTCTCTCAGACAACTCAAATATTACCTTTATTCAATTTTTTAATCAATAAAATTTCAGTATTTTCACAACAAATACATAATTCTCTCTCTCTCTCTCAAATGGATGCCGAAACACCTTTTGCTTCACACATGCGCAATTACTCGATTTCTGCCCGAGCATGCTCAGTCGTAGTGTACCGACCAATCAGAGAGCAGCTATTTTGCGTCCCCTTGCTCACAAGATGGCAGTGCCCTGTGTTTGCATGTGTTTTCGCAGAGAAAGAGAATATTTTTGTATCAGATGTGTTACAATTGCGACATTGGCAAGACAAAATATTTCAAGTATTTTGCTTGTACTCGTGTATAATACGCACCCAAAAAATTAGAGCTTATGTAAAAGCAAAAAATGTGTGTTATAATCAAGAAGTTATGGTACTTCCTAAATAACTCTTATCTCCAACCATTCAAAGTGTGAGGTGATGTTACCTTTTTGACCACCTCCTCCTCCTCCTGCTTCTTCTCGTAGTGGGAGAAGTCGTCAAAGATGGAGGTGGTGTGTTTGTACTGGGCGATGATCTTCAGCACCTGCTTGGCCTTTTCCAGAGGAACCTCTTGGGTGTCACGTGAGTTGGTGACTGGCTTGTTGTCATTGTTCTCCAGGCGGATGTGGCGCAGTTGGCTATTTGGCACGTCCTTAACAAACAACCAGTTCACGTCAAACTTGCCCTTCCACTTGTCCTGCGCCCAAACACCCGCGCTGGTGCCGTAGTCCACTGGCGAGCGCATTTCAGCCACGCCGCAGAAATGGCCACTGCCGTTGACGCTGAACAACAAGTAGACGGGACCTTTACCATTCATAGATCTGAAGGCTGAGTCCAAGCGCTTGTTGCCGTGCTCCGTGCTGCACCAGATGGAGTACTTGATGGAGCGGTGGATGTCGTCCTCCGAGTAGCTCTTGATGATGAACACGCGCCCATTTTTCAGGTTCCAATCAAACTCCTTGGGGTTGTAGCTGTGAGCCGCTCGCAGTTTCTCCAGCACAGGGTGGGAGTCTGATCCTGACTCTGAAGAAACACCCCCACTCCCTCCGCCTCCATTACCAACACCACCGCCGTTTGAGGAGCCACTGCTGTCCAAGCTTCCTCCGCCATAGCATAAGTTGCGGTTGCGAGGGGCTACCCAGCGGGTCTGAGGTGTGGGGGCGGAGTTGTGGTTCTGATAGGACTGAGGAGGAGGAGGCGGAGGACCCATGGTCATCTGCTGCACCAGAGACTGAGCAGACTGTATGGACTGCTGGAGGGGGGGTATGAGACTGGTATGGGAGTGAATGGGAGGCTGGTGGTGGTGGTGATGGGGAGGCAGAGGGGGGGCCAATTTGTTCACAGTCCCTTTATTGTCCCACGTGTCGATGTCCATGTTGTGTTTGAGGGCGGCTGGAGGCAGAACTCCTCCAGCTAGGGGCGTCCCAGGTTTGTTCTTGGTCTTTTGTTGCTGCATTTTGGCAGGTTTACTGGCGATAGCAGCCCACGAGGTCGGTTTCGGAGGGGGCATTCCTATTGGAGTTCCACCGTTACCCGTGGCAACAGCTGCGGCCACACTGCCACCGCCGCCGATCACAGAGCCTGCACCCTTCACACCAGAGCCACTTCCTGTCACATCCCCTCCTATTTTTAGGCCCAGCATGCCTTGCTCCAGGCTGTTCATACCTGGAGCCTTGCTCAGGGTGTCGCTATGGAAACCAGTCTGGCCGTCAGGGACCAGAGTGCCTCCCAGAGAGCTGGGCGGGTAACTGTAACTCCCCCCATAGGCTGAGCTCTGAGTCTGCTGGCCCTGAGAGCCGCTGGTGCCCCAGGCTGAGAAGGCCGGGTTCTCTGGGAAAAAGTTGAACCTGTGAGGGTAGATGCTGCTGCTGAGGCCGCCCGGCTGCCCGAACACCGTGTCGTGCATGAAGTGATGGTCTCCATTGCTGAGGGGCGCGTAGGGCGTCAGATAGGGGATTGGTGGGTCACCTCCTGTAGACCAGGGAGCCTCACTGAGGGGGTACGGAAATCCAATAGAGGGGGCGTAGTAGCTGGACAGGTATGGGTCTGTCATGGACTGATAGCTGTTATTCTACAAGAAGGAAAACAACCAGTTAGGACTAAAAGATGGTGTAAACATTTTTACAGAATAAATCAGCTGATGTTTCATACCTGGTTAGACTGTCCGGTGAGATAAGGCTCAAAGTCATTATCATGGACCGTATCCTTCTGATGGAGGGAGCCATTCTGCACCGAGACTGGAAAAGCTGCAATGATATCTGCTCTTAAAAACACTTCACATAATCCTATAGTGAAGTCATTTAATCAATATTAAAAATCTGCAATGTACAATTTTAGAAACATCACAGACTTAACTTAATTTAAACCGCTGTTAAATAAATACATGTTTACATATGAGCAGGAGCATTAGAAATTCAACAAGCGCTGTCTTCTGCAAAAACATGAAGATCAGAAAACTGTTGAGTATTGTTTATTTAGAGTTGAATCACATTTGAAAAAGCATCAGGGTTTTTCTGCCTGTGTTATTGTAGTGGCCCTCTGTATTAATGTAACCTTCAGAGCTGCTGACCTTTTGAATATGAAAGGTGTGTTTGAGAAGATAACTGTTCTCCTGAACAATTATTTACATGAAACTTTAAGGCAAACAGTGAGAGATCTTGAATTGCAAATATATTGAAAAAAGCAGATAATGCTTTAGTTTCACTGTTGACATAAAGCTTTAGAAACTGACCAATACTTTCATACCTCTTCAATGCTGAAATGAAATAAATAAATAAAAACACAACAAATATGTTACAAAACACCATGTGCCACCATGTTGATGCAGACACACACGAAGATGGGTTTAGGCTCCTGTAGGATCTAAATCAAATCATTTGTCTTTCCTGTCTTATGAATCGGATATTAATATTTGATATTAATGTTGCTGTTTCACAGTCAATGCCAGTTTGCTGTCCCTTGATGCTCATAACACTATAACACTTTTTTTTTTAACTCTGTAAAACTCAAATAAACTGTTAAAAGTAGATTTACATAACTTTCCTTTTAGATAGACCAGCATTCACACGTAAAATGGGGAAAACTACTCTACATAGTTAAAACCAAGACTTTTTTAGCATTATATACACTAAAAGACAGCAAAAGATCAATTGAATATAAAATTGGCTTATTGGCTATAAAATATTCTTATTTATTGAGATAGCGATGTTACATTTATTTGTTTAAACACTGTTAAATGGCTTAAGGGCCACATTAACCATCTACTTTTTGATAAAATATTAAGTTTAATTCATCACATCTTAGTTACTATGACACTGCCTCTTAAAATAAGATTCAACTGGGTGAAAAATGACACCTGGAATAACAATTCCACCATAGAGTATCATTAATCAGCCTGACAGCGACAAAACAATTATTTAACATCATATCAACACAATGTGATGTTTTTGATAGACATGAGAGCTTGTTAGCATTAGCATTAGAGTTTTAAAATCTGTGCTTTTGCAGTATTGCAGGTCGGGGGAAAGGATTATCTTCACCCACGCTGATGCCCGCCCCCCATCTATGACCCAGTGCCGACTTAATCGATCCAGTCTGCCAAGTTTTGTATTCAAGTTGATTTGGATTCATAGAAAATTCAGAATCTGTTCAAAATGTCCATGACTTGATATTAAACACCTGTTTTTACACATACTTCCTTTCAAGTCAAGTTTTCTCAGGCCTCTCTCTCCTTTCTCTGTGCATACTGAACCTGAGTGGTGGAGCTCTTGAGTGTTAGCGGCTTCTTTTTAGCTGTTAAATTAAAATGTTTTTTTCATTTCAGCATGAGGGTTTTTGGTGTTGTTTTAGGTTGCCTGCAGTGTCTCTATTATTGTGATTAGCTGAAACTAAACTAACAATTTTTCCATCGAATCATATTATACAGCCTCTTAATGCACTGCAGGCAGAACAAAAGCCTGAAATGAACGCCTTGTTATAACGAATAAGGAATGTAATGTATATCGAGAATATTTCTGAATCAAAAATTGGCTATGAATTGAATTGTAACCTATTGGAAGATTCACAACCCATAAGGTTATCAAACTTATTCCTGCCAGTGCAGAAAACTAACCTTATACTTAGTATTTTACTTCATTATTTTATAATATTATGTCGGAGATATTATACATCTTTAAATGAAGGTTTGTTTTGTAAAGCAGAAGCTTAAAGGCAAACTTAGGGACAAATTAAACCCCGGGTGCCCTTTTTGCCATTGTGTCAGTATGGATTGCTTTTTCATCATTAATTAGTTAACTTTAAATGTCTGGTATTGTGATAACCCTGTAAGGGACTAACCAGGTTGGTGTGTAAAAATAAAAGTATTCAAATGCATAAACATCTTGAAATCCATTTATCTCTTACCTTTGCTTGCATCTTGTCCTTTTGATGTCTTCATTTTCATAAATGAGGGAGGCGTGCATGTGAAAGAATGAAAACAAAAGGCTTACGTGGGTTTTCACTATGTCTTTTGAGTATCAGATGTAACTCCAGCAGCACACTGACAAATAAAACAATGACCTTTGATAACTTGACTGACACATCATAATCACGCATAAAAAGGAGCAGAGGTGTGCTGTACAAACATTTAACAATGGTGGTTTTACCAACAAACAAGAGGACAGTAAATGCTTGGGGTCTTGTGCACTAAAGGCCTTAAAACAGTCATTAGAAGGGGTGATCACAAATGTGGTATATGTTAACAATAAGTCTTGATGACTGAAACAGTCTTTGAATGTACTGCACATTGTCTAAACTGTACAGACAGGTGGTTGGAAATACATGAACACCTTGATGAAAACAGCAACAACTTTCTCATTAGTTTTACACACTCATCCGAACAATGTCAACTTCTTTCTGCAATTAAGTCAATCAAGGATGCGGACATGCCAATTCTCCTGACAGTTGCACCTCTAAAATTATATTGAAATATCTAAACACACTAGGGACACACAGTGTTGGATTTTTTTGACAGAAATCTTTTATGCCAGTGTTATTGAACTTGTTATTGTTTGTACCGATTATCAATACTGATATTTTTTTTATCTATATGGAAAAGCCTCTATTTTACTAACACTGGCCTGCTTCATGAATGATAGAAACAGGGTTGGAACAAGAAAAATATGCTTTGAACAAGTTACACTAAGATTTATTAAGATGGACATTTAGTGATGATGAAATAAATTTATATGATCAGTTGGCACATTCTGCCAGAATCACAGACCATTTATGGGACTTATGTGGGCAGATTATACGGCTAAATTATCTGCATAAATGTTCATACCTGGCGATTCTGACTATCACCTTTTGAGGTAATTATCTGCTCTTGCAGATACTGTTCCAATGATATCATGCTTCCTTGTTACATCTGGAAAGAGTGAGCAAAACTGATGAGAGTTCCTTCCACTTTATCAGATGTATGTTCTTCCCCTTTTGATGCAAATTATTGAGCAAATGTTGTGTCATTATCAACGTGGGCCTGACATTTTTCCTGATAATATCTAAATTGCAGCCCTAAAAGTATATTAAAATATCTACACACTAGGCATGCACAGTGTTTTAATTTTTTTTGCAGAATTCTGTTATGTCTGTGTTATTGAACTTGTTATAATTTATACTGATATTAATACTGATATTTTTTGTCAATAGCAAAGAGCCTTCACTTCACTAACATTGACCTGCTCCCTGAATGAGAGTTCATTTGTGTTAGAAACAGGTTTGGAGCAAGAAAATGTGTTTTGATAAAGTTACACTTATGATTTATGAAAGTGTACAATTAGTAATGATGAAATAAATTATTAGAATACACTTGTACATTCTGCTAAAATCACAGACCATTTATGGAATATATGTGGCCAGTTTGTACGGCTAAAATATCTGAAAAATGTCATATCTGGCAAGTAAGACAATCACCTATTGATTCAATTTATTGCTGATACAGTTATTGTTTCAACAATATCATGCATCCTGATAACATCTGGAAAGAGAGAGCAGAACTGATGAAAGTTCCTCCCACCAACACAAATGTATGTTCTCCTTTTGAGGCAAATTAATGAAGAAAATTTCATGTCACTGCTAAAGTGAGCATGCTATTTTTCCTGACACTAACTACATGGCGCCCCTGAAGTATATTTAAATCTCTACACACAGGACGCACAATATTGGATTTTTGCAGAAATCTGTTATGCCAGTGTTTCTGAACTTGATATTGTTTAAACCAAATCAATACTGGTATTTTTTTGCCAACTGCAAAAAGCTCCACATTACTAACATTGGCATGCTCTGTTAATGAAACAGTCCATTTGTGTTAGAGAAAGGTTCAAAGCAAGAAAAACATGTTTTGAACAAGCTACACTAAGATCTATTAAAGTGGACATTTCGTGATAATGAAATAAATTTCTATGATCTATTGGTACATTCTGCCAAAACCACAGACAATTTATGGGACATACGAGGCCTGAGTGTAGGGCTAAAATATCTGCTAAAAATGTTCATATCTGCCGATTCAGAAAATCACCTTTTGAGGCAATTATCTTCTGTTATAAAACTGTTCCAATGATATTATGCAGCCTTGTTATATCTGGAAAGAGCGAACCAAACTGCCGAGAGTTCCTCCCACAGATTTATGATCTCCTTTTGAGGCAAATTAATGATGAAAACATTATCACTGGTAATTTTGACAAGCCATTTTCCTGGCATTATCTTTAATGCACTCCTTAACGTATATACAAATACCTCCGTACAGATAAGTTGTCAATGAGTGCGAGTAGGTGCATTTGCGGCATCTGTGTCTGTAGTTAAAATCTGACTGAGGACCATTTAGTCCATTACTTCAACAGCCCCTCAACAAGCCTCAGGAAACCTCGTTCATAGGCTATTATTTATTTAGCTAAGCAGGGGAGGGAGCTGATATTAGACATACCCTGAGACATATTTATTCCTAAAATCGCCCCTGACATTTCCCAGTCAGGTGATGACTGGTCTGAGTGGTCCAGGCCTTTGGTTTCCAGCAGGGACCAGTTCTCAGGCTAACATCCCTCAGTCTGCTAACTAGCTGCCTTAGCTGCTGATGGAGGTGTCGTCGTCAGAGATGCAGACACAGCTTCATCTAATTACAACCTGGACACACACCGTCTGTCCTCGCTGCTTACCTGGGGGTCAATGCTGGTGGCAGACATCATTCATCCAGCAGCTGTTGTGTTAGTCTGAGGCAGAGAGAGAGGATGAGAGACAAACTCCGCTCTGAGACAGTGCACTCACACACCGCGGCTAATACAGCACAAGCGCTACTGCTAACACTTCAGCTCGGTTAGCAGCGGCCGTTAGCCGGGCTCTCTGCTCCGTGAGGACAGTCTGCTCGTCGTGGCGCTGCTGCCGCTCCGCACTGTCCTGTCCACATTAATCCAGCGGGGCTTCAATCCGCTGCGACCCCCTCTCCGTTAAATTAATATCCAACCAGCCTTAGTGGCCCTGCTCATTTGCCCCAATGGCAGCTTCATCCGGGATCTGCGGGCCGGAAATGACGTTCATGACGCAAACGACGCATTCATGGCTACTTTACAGCGAAGGTCCATGATCGCTGATAACTACATTTGGAGTTTTCCTTATGCGAACCTCCGCACTAATGAGAGAATAACAAGTTTATTTCATAATTTTACATCAGTTTTTCATCCTGATAAACAAAGTCCACACAAGTTTAAAGGGGGCAGTCGTGTGAACTCGTTATTGTATATTTATCCTTTAGGAAAAGAATAAAGACCACTCATTATTAAGGGTTGAATTAAAAAAAAAATCCGCGATTAAGGTCAGAATTCTGACTGCTTTCTTAATTCTCATAATTCTGAAATATTTCTTAGTATTCACAATTTTTTTTCTCAGGAGTCTGACAATTTTCTCAGAATTATCTGCGAAAAAAAATAAATCAGAATTCCGTCGTTCATCTCAGAATTTTGCCTTGATTCTGAAAATTCTGACTTATTATTTTTGTTTCCAAAAGAAATTCAACCTCTAAAAAAATTGCATTCAGTGGCCCTAGCTCCCAATATATAACATAATTTCCCCATAGAAGGAAAGGTGTTTGTATTCAAAGCTAGATGGGCAAAAAGCTTGGATATGCCCTTTTCATTTTTGTGTTTCTCATGAAATGAAAGAAGTTCCCCTTAAAGTCTTCCACAATATTTATCCATCCACTGTTCTGATTTCCAAGTTTGCATATATTGATATAAATTGTAAATTTTGCAGTAAAGAAACTGAGACAATAACACATTCATATAGTCAAAGTTTTAGAATGACATTGATAAATTTGTTCATGACAAAAGTAAACATATCACATATCCCTAGAGAGGCATCTATTTTGGCAGTACAGATTAGATTAGATTAGATTGAACTTTATTAATCCCTTTGGGAAATTCCCTCGGGAAAATTAAGATTCCAATAGCATTTTGAAAAGTAGATAGAAAGATAAACAAAAAGATAGATATGTACAAAAACATAAATAAATACAAAATAAATATATATATTAAAAAATAAAGAATAACAAAATAATATAAATAAAAATAACCTAAACTTGTACAATCTAGGAGGATGTATTACATAATCCATTTATCTCCTTTTATCATGTAACTCTGAATTTTGTTCTTGCTGGTATAACGTAGGGGAGAATTGGGGGTTGTGGCATTTTCACATATATAGTTTCTCTCATACCTGTCAGATAATTTTAGCGAGACATTTGTTGCTGCATGTGAACTGAAATGGTGGACACTGACATTTTCTCATAGGTTAAAGGCAACATAGAAGATTTTAATTCATTTTAAATGTCTGATTATTAAAATTATTTTTCTTTTTCTACTGACCTTTAAAGCAAACATTACAGGTCAATATGACACAACACACATTCCAGGGTAAAAAATGTCAGCAACCAAAGGAAAAACCAGTACACCTACGCCCTAATCCCTCCCTATCCTGCTTGTCCACACAAAAAACACACAGACATATATTACATTAAACACATAAAAATTAAACATATGAATATTGTTAAAGGTGAGAACAAGGAATGAAATGATATGTCTATCAAATATCTAGATAGATAAAAAAAAAAAGTTAATCACAATAGTGAAATGGTAATAATAATAAATAACATATGGTAGCCATGTTAAATAAAAAAAATACTATACTTAACAGCTAAGACAAAGTAGAGTATGGCTATTTTGTACAACACGTCACAATCTCCCTTAAATATACTGTTATAATACAGTGGTGCAGAGATGACGCATTTCTGTAGGCCAACCATGAACTTAGCATCCCGCTGGTTCCCTCAACTGAAGGCCTCTGGGATTTTTCTGTGTTCCTGGATCAGTGCTGATCATAAGAACAAAAATGTATGAAACAGAAGTTTTGTTCATCATGCTAATCTTCTTAAACAAACTTTCACAATTTTTTTTTACTTAAATGTTATCTGCCAGACTAAAACACTATTATTAAGCCATAATTGAGCTACAACATGGTGGTTGGTCTTTAAAGCAACGACCACCCTTCCAGTGTACAACGTCACGTTGCGAGCTCTTCCTTGAGAATTTCCTCTCAATCCAAAGACATGATCAACTTGGTGCCCATGGTTGTGGCTATGGTGAATTAATTATTGTTTGTTAAAACTGATCAGTAAAGACTGCATTAGGGTGCCCGGCCATTTTTGTAGTCCTATTTAGCATTTCATTGGCATAATATGTGTTTTACAAATGCCTCGAGTATCGCCAAATCCCCCCTTCTAAACCTTACCTGGGGGTCAATGCATGATTTAAACAAATGTGCTTTAACCTGGGAAAATTCTGTGTTTTGGCAAATCGTTTGTAAGAACAATGTAAAAATAGCAAATGAAAGAACAAAAAAGGCAGCATACACGTGTCAAATTATGTTAGAAAGGTAACTGTATGTAGCACACTATGACAGATATTTTCCAGATGTGGTTTATTTAAAATACACACGCTGGTCAACTGAACTATGTTAATAACTTAAACATCTCACAAAACACAAAAGCGTTCTGCTTCTTTACAACACATTTTAGAAACGGCATGTTTTTATATTTGAGTGCTAAATATCTAATGATCTCTCACTCTCACGTACAGAGGTAGATTGACAGAACGTAAGGCCTAGTGAAATGTATCATACAGGGCACAGGCTACACGTTTTACACAGTGGTTATTTGGAAAATTCCCATCTTGACTCATGCAGCATGTTCAGTGTGTGCACGGTGATGTCAACATCTGGGCCTAGGGATGGGAATTAAAAACCAATTCCACTTAAGAATCCATAACAACTTACCAAAGAACCAGTATCCACTTCCACTTTGTTCTTGCAGGGGCATCACACCCTCATCTGAGGCAGTCAGCACAAACGACAATAAAGTCCAAAGCAGACAGGGGAGGGAAGTGGTCATAATTGTGACTCAATTTTACATAATTGCCCGTGTCTATAGGATTTTGAGCAGGAGTGGAAACAGCAGCAGCAGATGCATTCATTCATGCAGCACTGCATCAAAAATCTGGAGTGATATTTGTTTGATTTTGCTGGGACAGAAAACCTGTGTGAGCTACTTTGTTCCACACAGAAAATCCCCAGGGATCAATAAGGAATAAAGAATTCGATGAATAGACAGACTCAATAATGGCTTCAGTATCAGTAATATCCTATCAATTCCCATCCCTATATGGGACTGATGTTTTCAGAGACATCAGGGAGAAAGCAGGTGGTAGTCTTCAAAGATGTGTCCGCTGATGGTCTTGGCTTGTCCTGAACCATGTCCCTTCCTGTTATTTATAATCTGAGGAAAATGAGAAAAATGCATCATATTTAATTGGTTAAACTAAGAAGATAGAAACTGCTTTAAAGAATGAGCATCACAAAGATTTATGAGGAGTCATTCTGTCAAACCTACCTGCAGTTCTTTATTAGAAGAACAACTGAGAGGGTTTGGATGGATGATGAAATTCACCAATGAAATTAACTACAAAATCAAGGAAAACCAAATGAATAGATGATTTGAAGAAAATCTGTTTCAGTGCAAAAAATGAAAAGCATGAAGCAAGCCTTACTTTAGAATCAGGATTAAATACATGCAAAAGGAATTATATATTTACAGAGCAAAATCAAAACAACATATCTGTGGTTGATGAGGATACTTACAGCTGTCTTCCTCATCTGAGAAAGTGCTCACGATGTAGCAGGCATAAACAAATCCCAGGAGCTGTGGACAATCAGACAAGTGTGCAAAACTATGAATATCATGAACCAAAAATCTCTTGCTTCTGAAAATGTGCATTTTCAAAGCACATAATGAGTCACAAAGTTTGACTACTTACTTAGTAGTTAACAATGATGGGCTGGTAACTCAAGACTTGGAATAAATTGCTTTTTACTTATTACTCCGTAAAGACAATAAAATTATTTATAATCTAATATCACATAGGGATGCATGATGCTAGATTTTTGCAGATAAGCCCAAATTTGTTATTGCCATTACTTATACCAATGTCAATATTTTTGTCAAGTGCACAAAGCCTACACTTTAATAAAATGAATCTGTTCTAATGGTGACAGTTTGTGTTAGAAACAGATGTGAAGCAAGAAAAACAGCATTTATTCTCTAATAAATGATGCCTAAAGTGGATATATAGTGAAGATGAGGTAAACCATCCACCCATCATCTTTACAACTTATTCCTTTCAGGGTTGCGAGGGCTGGAGCCCATCCTAGCTGACATTGGGCAGAAGACAGGGTACAGCCTGGACCGGTCGCCAGACAATCATAGAATCACATAGAGAGACAGAAATCCATCACGCTCACACCAACACCTTAGGGCAATTTAGAGCCACCAGTTAACCTAACAAGCATGTTTTTGGTCCATGGGAGGAAACCAGAGTTTCCGAAGAGAACCGATTCATGTACAGGGAGAACATGCAAAGTCCACACAGAAAGGCCCTGACTGACATGGTATTCAAACCAGCAACCTTCTTGCTTTTAGGCACACACACTACTTGCTGTGCCACCGTGCTGCCCCACATGAGGTAAACCATTATGGTAAATTTGTTCAATCTGCCAATATTATAAAAAAATATATTAGATATATATGAGCAATATTTAAGGCCAAAATACTGTCTGTAAATATATCCGCATATCTGTTGATATTGATGATCAAATTTTAAGGCAAATACAAGATTGTCGATACAATATTGTAACTTAGAACTTTACTTTTAAGAGAATTTCCCTTTTCCCTCTTCAAAAAAACTGATCTACAGCAGGTTTGAGACAAAGTTTACATCAGAAAACTGTATTTGTTTGTTAATTCACGTTTACGTTCATTCAAGTTTCTTAACGTACAAGTTATCATGATACAGCAAGGACTGAAGTAACTTACAACATCACTGTAAGGAGTAACTGTGACGATATTACTTTTCAAAAAATGTGATCCTTACTTTACAAGTTACTTAAAAATGATATATAATTACAGCAACACATTACAAGTAACTAGTACCTGCTCAACAATGATAATCAAATAAATACTTATTAAATATTTTTCCTTTTTGATCATTTAACCCTTCAAACTGTTTTCATTGGCTTCTTTTATGAAGGACATTTTATTCCATTTTTTAACTGTCAAAACTGTGTTGTTCTGAACATTTTTCCCTGATTGAAGATCTTAACTCTCATTTTAATCTCTCTTCAGGTTTTAAAACTGCTTAGTCTTTGTCTTTTGTTGTTGTTCAAGACCTTCCCAGCATCATGATGATCAGTTTACCCCCCAGTGACCTCAGTATAAATAAAGGCTGTTAGGTTAAAGTGAGAACAGGAAGAGTTAAAAAGCACTTTAATGTGAAACAGACTTGTGCCTCTTAGAAAGCTTTTAAACATTTGAGGATTGATTTGCACCATAAGGAAAAAGTTGAAGAAAATTAGCCTCTTAATGGCACAAACAAAAGAAAGCGCTGCAGACTTGTTACCACCAGATTTTGGTTTAATAATGCTGTGCCATTTTTAAATGGTCCTGGCCTGTCTCTGTTGCTAGGGAACAGAACATTTCTGTCCCTGAAGATGCAATATTAAAATAATATTGAATAGTTTGTATGCCTTTTGAAAGCATCATTAATCTTTACTCTTTTTATTTTACATGATTTAAACAGTCACACATACAGTGCCATCATCAAGGCTAACTGTTGATTCACCTGAAGTCTTAAATGTGTCATATCCTAGTCCCCTAAACAAAAAAACAGCACTGTTTCAGTTTAAAATGAGACTTTGTCTAGTTTTGATTCATCTCAAAGAAATAAACAAATCAGCATGGTTTGTCTTAATGTGTGAGAATGAAACATCTTGTATTTCTTAAAGTTGATTTATCCTCATATCTTCTCTCAAAGAGACTACAGCCGTGCCGCTTTGGGCTGCTCACAGTTGTTGTAGATTGGAGCTTAGCAGGATGGATCTGCCTGATGACAGACATGGAATCTGGCCAGTTCAGCTGCTTTGCAGGGTTAATCTGAACCGAGTCCACATCTATCATACAACTTATTCAATTTCAAGGACCTTATCAATGCCATGTGAATTTCATACATTGTTTTTTCCCTTGAAAAGGTCTGTGTGTTTTTTTCCTGAAAAATGTCTGAATTCGTTTTGTTCTACTTTCCTCTGGTCTGAGTGTCACATGATATGAAGCTGGCATACAGAGGTGGCATGTCCACAAAGCTAGTTCAAATATATTCTGGTAAAGAAAAACAGACCAGTCAAGAAAAAACAAAATATACAACACAGAACATAGCTGGTATTGAAAACTTTCTTGGAAGTTGATAAATCACTTAATTTATGATATTCATGGTCTCAATTCAAATAAACTGAAATATAACTTTGAAAGCATAAATTCAAACAAACATACACATTACAGACAACAAAAAAGATAATTAGTTTTGTCTTGATTTCATCTTTATGACAAAAATAAAATACTCATTTTTATCTATGTGGAGTTACTTTGGGATTCCTAAATAGAAATATAAGGATCCCGGCACATTAGTCTGGGGGCTCACAGTCTTTCACAAAATAGCAACAACAGGGACTCAAGACCCCCACTGTATACAAGACCACTACAGAATTGGATCTGATCCTCTACAGAAATGAAATTTGTCTTTTTTTTTTTTTTTTTTTCAAACCAAATCAAATTCTTGCTGAATAGACACAGAAGACATGATGTTAATGATCGAACACGTCAGGACATTGGATTAGGTCCATTAACTCAAACGGATTTTATAAACATATTCTTAAAATAACAAGTAAAAAAATGCCATTTTGATTCGTTTAAATGTCCGTTACTTTTTGGAAAGCATCTTGTGACCTCCCCTCGGTGTCTTGAAACCCTCCTGGGGGTCCCAACCCCGCTTTTGAGAATCATGTCTTTGGCCTTTTAATTTTCTATTTCCTTCCACCCAAAGACATTGTTAGGGAAATGTTTTTGTTATTACTCCGTTGTGTTTATCCGACACCTTCAACTGTATTCAATCTAAACATTCACAGAGATTATGAAATATGATGGGTTGTTATAACTGAAAGAAACAGAACCTGTGCAATAAAATCCTAAACTGATGGACAAATATGTTCTGTCATCTTTTAAAAGACTGAATGTCTCAAAAATATTGGCTACCTTTAAACTATTAAAATGTTTTAATAAGTCTAAAAATATTGTATGATTTTTTTTAATGATAGAATTTAAAAGGCTGAGTTCTTTTACTTCTGGAACAATTCTTTATTAAATTTGCCTGTGTTACTTTCAGAAACTCAAATAAATGACTTTTAATACTGCTGTTATTTAATTTAACAGTGTTCTACGTGTATTTCTACGATAACTATAAGGGATGTACAACTGAAAAAGAAATTGTTTTCAAGTTCTTGTGATGAAGCGTTAAAGCATGCAGTGCAGATACTCACAGAGACGAGGAGCTGGACGACGCAGTGCAGGATTTCGATGTACTGATACTCTAACCAGCAGCTCAGCACGGTGCTCAGCTCGGGGTTCTGCTGGCTCTGCCACACGTCTGAGAGGAGGGTCTGGCTCTCACAGCCCGGCCCGTTGTCCCTCCACCACGAGCGATGGGACGACACCCCCAAAGTCAGTATGTCACTGTCCTGCAGAAACAAAACAGAGGAAGTATAACGTCAGTTTTTGGGGAACATTAAGATCTTTCTATTTTAAGATGACAGAAAGAATCAAATCACAGCTGCAGGGAGAAAATCTGATCTGCGTTGTGGTGTGGTGTCATTATGGTGACTTTGCTCTTGCCTTCATGTAGGACCTTTACTGATGATTGTGTAGTCATTCAATTATTGAGAATAACAGTTATCTTTTTGTGTTTTGTTTGCATTTTAGCTGGAAATTTTCTCTTCATTGCACAGTCAGGAGAAAAGAACAGTTTGAACCCAGTTAGAAAAAGGCAGTTTTATTAATAAAAAAGATTAATGCCCTACCTGATAATTATAACTATGACCCTTGTGTAGTGTAGTGTTCAGTTAACACACAGTGTTAAAAAAGCAGCTTTTGACTGCTCCCTGGTGTTTTCACAGTGACAATAAACATGTTGTGCCTCTCTTTCCATCACAGCAAGACTTGAACCCTTAAAATAAATAGTCCTGGATTTCGGTAATGTCAGAGCTAAACTAAACAAATATACAACAAATGATTTATTTTAAATTTATTTGGCTATTTCAATGTGAAAAGTATTTATTATATTTTAAATGTATCCTGTCTAGTTAACATTTATATCATTGATTGTGCTAAAAGGTTACCTTAGGCATAAAAACAAAACTATCACTTCAGACTTTTAAGTTCATATTGTAGCTTTAACAAACTACATATCTACTTTGCATTTAATAATCCTATTTTATTTTTACGTTTTTATTATTTAATGAGTTAGCAGTGTTCGTACGTCTAGTCCAAAGTTAAATTCTCACACTTTTCAAGCTCCTTGAAGATGCATTTTGAACATTTTAAGCACCCTATAACAGTAAATTAAACAACAACAACAAAAAACAAACATTTCTCAACAGTCAGTGTGATTATATCAAAGCCTGATCATATATAAAGAAATAGCATTATTCTATACACAGAATTATGTGTTTTGTAATTATTGTCCACGGGAGGATGACAACAAAACTGTATCAATCAAAATTTCTCACCTTTGTGTAGATTTTACTCTAATATGGTTCTGGGAATATGAAACTACTTTCCTCAAAAAAAAGTTCAGTTTTCATAGATTCTTTACTAAACACAGAGGCACCTAACTGTGATTTATTGTTTTTCATTGTTTTTTTTATTTTTATATTAAGTGTAACACACGTTATGTATATTTCTATGTATTGCTGTGCTGTATGTATCTGAGCCAGGCCACTCTTGAAAAAGAGATTTTTAATCTCATTAAGTTTCTTTTCCTGGTTCAATAAATAAAAAAATAAATAGGTAAAAAGACTGGTTAAAATCATGTCAGATTAGAGAGGTTAATGTGTAATTTACAAACTATTTAGTTTAGTTTAGTTTGAACTATTTTTTAATGATTATTCTTTTGGTTATCTGATTATAAGTTGTGTTTTTCATTTGAAGTGCACTGTATTTTAAGCCTCCGCTCATTAAAATATAGCTTTAAATCTATTTAAATAAATATTTTATGTATTTCTTTTTAACTGACAAAATCTATGAAATTCTATACTTCATAAATAAAAATATATGGTTGAAAAACTAAGCACTTTTAAGCACCCTCTCCCACATTCAAGCACAGTCCAAACCTTGGAAATGCAACAATCTAATTCTCGAACTTTCAAGGATTTCAAGCACCCATGAGTTAGGCACTTTGAATGACTCTACGTATGACAAGAGTTAGGTATTTGGGGTGCTTTTACAGATACTGGGGCTAAATAAATATAAATGATGCAGTTGCTTAAACCATTAATGAATGAGTACATTTAAATGAAATAACAGCAGTAATAATGTTTGATCTTCCCATGTGGCAATATTCTTCATATACTGGTAAAGTCTGTTTCTTTAGCTGGCAGATAATGATGAACAGCTCACTGAGTGATGAGAGTAGAGAGGGTTCAGTATCTTTGGGGTTGAACTGTGTTGTGATTGGGTTTGGTGGGTCTTCAATGAACTTGCACCAACACCATATCTGTACCAAGTTTTCTATCCCTCTGTATGACTGGTGCTATTGTCATAAACAAGAATTCCTTTATTTCTTAATGATTAAAACAGTTGTGTTCATAAACCCTTAAAAAACCAATGGATGTATTTTAATCTAATCCATGAGACACACATCAACTCTAAACACTACAGTGTATTTATTATTCAATGTGTCTTCATAGTTTCAGTTTCATTTCTGCTGCTTAATATAAAGGTTATAATTAATCCCCTTTCACAACGCTGAACATTTTGTGTCTAAGGACAGAAATGTGCTGTAACTATGTTTTTATCTGAGTCAGCTCTACGACCTGAGCACAGCGTTACTGAGTACTGTGATTAAGAGCTGAAGCTTTGAGGGTCTTTAATTATCCGACACTAAACGTGACCATTACACTCACCTTTGAAAGTCCGCCCAGATCCAGGTACAGACAGCTCACAAAGACATTCCAGCCCACCCACAACATCGTCCACAGCAGGTACTGAGGAAACAACAACAACATGATGTTAGAGAGAGAAACTCAATATCAGAGGAAGAGGAATCTGCTCTGTTTTCTTACAAATGTGCTGTTTCTGAATGTTCCTGAGATAAATGTGAGGCATCACACCATGATTCAGAGAGACCCAAGGACAACACAGTGAGATCATTTTTCTGGACCTTATCTAAGTGTTGCTTGTTGCCTCAAGAAAATCTTCTATCTGAATTAAACTCCCTTTTGTGTTACTGCAGCCTGTTTTGGAATTTTGAGGCTCTGTGCAAAAACAAAAATGAGGCCCAATCCTTTTTACCTACAAGCAAACAGCATGTATACATGTTTTGAGGTTTATTTTACTTTATTTATTGTTATTGTTATTTTATATCATCAGTCATATTTTACCTTCAAGAGAAGGAGGACTGTCCTTTTATCACTGATGTTTGGAAGTGTTTGGACAAGCAACTGTAAAACTGACGGGAGCAAACCCTCAATCCTCACCAGTTTCACTCCTTTGTCCCACTTCTTGTCAATCTACTTGTGAAATTTTGATAGCGTGGAAGATTGTCCACAATATATTTGTGCGACTTGGCCAGTGTTAGAAGTATTGGTTGAAGTAGTGACTACTCATCTCAGACATGAACTATGTTTTAATAATATTTTGCTCTTTCAGGGCTCCTTGCCAATTCTCCCACTTTCTCAGATGCTGCCAACCTTACTGTGTGATTTAGACAATATGCAAGTTTCTGTTGTTCAGACCCAAACAGCATCAACACTTGGTGTCTCTAAATCAGGTCGTATTTACCGGGTCAGTGAGGTGAACCCATTTGAATGGCGTCCTCATCGCGTAGTCACAACTTCATGAAGCAAACCTTTCTGTAATCTTTGAGTTCAAGACTCCACAACTGAGTTCACAAGTTCTCGTTTGAAGACAGCAACCCTGAATTGAACAAGTGGGTTGGCAATATTTGATTGAAGCTCAACATCAGAGAAAAAAATCCCCCAAAATAAGTCTGCAGACAAATGTGTGAGTGTGACAAGAGGCTCCTCGCCAGTTTCCGCTTGTTCAAACATACCAAACGTTTCCAGTTTGTGCACTTCAATCAGTGCGCAATAGCTTTAAAATAAACATCTTATTCATTAAATCAGTTTTAGACATACCAGTACACCCTGTGTCTGCCCCTCAGCTATAAAGACTTGATCTTGAGGCCCCTCGGAGCATGATGTCCTCAAGCAAATGGATGTGTTTGCCTCACGGTAAAACCACCTGAATATTATTACTGCATAGAGTGCTGACAGAAGAGGAGATTGCTGTTGTTTTTGTCTGCCTTTCTTGATATTGTTTAATCCAAGGTTTTCACTGTACTTTGTGTGCCTTGGTGCATGTACAAACATCTCAGATATCAAATCATTCATTTCTTAATTAGGGTGAATATCAATCTTTTTTTCCTCCAGCAAATTTGTTTTTTTTCTTTGATTGTTTTGTTATGTTCATCTTCACATTGACTGGTTCATGTCCTGACATCACAAAGTCTTTACGTGTTTCTCTAAGATTTATTTTTTGGACTTCCAGTGCTCTAGAGATTGTGAAGTGTTTAGAGTGTGAAATTAGGGAGGGACAATCAGATATGGCATTCAGGAAAGGAGCTTAAGGTCAGGCTTGGTCCTGGACCAGCTACTTTAAGGACTTTTACCTTTGTTGATGGGGCGACCTGACCTTCATACCAACTTCACCCATAGGGCTCCATTATTAACTTCAGACCCCAGTCATGTTTTCAAAAAACTTGCAGGCTAATAAATTGTTGAATTGTATAAACAGGAGCAGACTGGCTGAGTTTCTGCCTTTGCGCCATTACTATCATCTCCTCTCTTCCAGCACCCAAAACAAAGCAACATCTTTAATACCCTTGGGCAGCCTAAGAGCATGTGGTGGTGATTTATGTTTGCCCCCAGTTTTGCCTCCAGTGTGACATAGGTTGTGAAAGGGATTATAGAGTCTAACTTGTTTATAAAGTGATGAGAGTAAAATCAGACGGGTGCTCTCATTTGAAACATCAAATATCAACCAAACACAGCACTGATTTCACAGCTGAAGGGTGAGCTTTGTACACATTTTATGTCACATGTCAAGCAGCATGCTCAAAGGCAGGAGGAGAAATCCTGAATTCTTCAGCCAGGCATTACAACCCTGAAACAGTGTTGAGAAACCACAGCGACTGGAAACATCTACAAGGCCAGCTGGGAGACGGACCACAAAGGGGATATGCTGGAGACACATGCTCAGAGGCTATGGTCCTTGAAGTGGGCAGCCTGATTTAACTCCAACATGCTCACCATATGCTTTCCTCACTCTTTCATGCTTGTTTCCAACTCTGTCCATGGCCCCTCTCTATAATAAAAGCATGAAAGCACCCCTAAATAGCTTAAAGAAATATTTGCAGAGCCAAGTTTTCTAAGGATGGGAGTCCACTGCCAAACATAATAAAACTTACTTTAACTTTTTAATAGGTAGTGACTCGGTTGTAAAATCTGTTTTTCAAAATGAAGTTTCTACATTCTGATAAAGGAAGCCCAGGATCAAGCCTGATGTTGATTTGGAGGTAAATATTTAAGAAGGGCAGATAAAAAAAAAACAAGAGCATAGAGCATTGCAAGAGTAAGTCCATGTTTTACTTCCTGATTCCCAACCACCAAGAATAATTGTGATTTAGGACACCAGTTTTGAATAAATGCCTGAAATAATGTTTGTGGTGAACACAACCTCATGAGATTTTAATGTTTAATGGGAAATAATAAAAAGCATCTGATGTTGCCTGCTTCTGAAATGTAAACAGTTATTAACTCACTGCTAACAAGGACTACAAAAATGACTGGGGACCAAACGGCAAGCATTTCCATTTTTTTTTAAATTTAATAATCATAATTCATAAACCACTGCGACAGCCATGAGGACTGACTTGATCAGGTAACTCAATTATGAGGAAACTCTCAAACGAGAAGTCACAATAAGATGTTACACATTAGAGATATTGTAGTTGCTTCTAAGTTCAACCACCATGCTGTAGTTTCTAGGTAGCTTAGTAATAGCTTTTCACTCTTGCTGATGATGTTTAAGCCTAAAACATCATGAAAAGTAGGTTTTTTAAGAGTATCAAAAAGAGCGGAACATGTAAGTTTCATAACTTTTCATTGGCTGCAGCTTTTTATCAGCAATGATCCAAAACACAGTGGAAAATCTCATAAGCTTTTAGTGGGGCTGTTCTTCAAGCCTCGTTTACGCTGCTGTTTCAAACTGTAATATTAACATCCCTGTGTCATTACGCCTTCACTGTGAACATCATGGAGGAGGAGCAGGGGAGTGAGTTAACCCCATCACTCTTCTGTCTATGGAGGTAGAATCAGCCTAAAGGGGAGAGGGGAGCATGTGAACCAGGCAGGGGAGCCCAGCACTATACATGTGCATGGCTGAATATTTGTGGGGGTTTTATGACTGTAATTTTGGATAAGACAATGGATATTCAGGAACCAGGCAAGGAGAGAGTAGGGAGTGACATCAGGGGAATGAGCCATAGCTTCTCTACATGGGATGCAGACATGATCATCAAGCTACACCTGCCTCAAGGACATTATCTTTGCAGGTAAATCGGTCAGCTCCCTCACCATGACCACATAGCGTGTTCTGTACTGGATGACCCCAAACAGGCCGAGGATCACCATGATGATCTGGAAGAAGTTGATCATGATGGGCGCCCACTGATAACCGAGGAAGTCAAACACCTGTCTCTCCAGCGCTGTGATCTAAAGAGAGAAGAAGAAGAAGCAGAGGCAGAGTTTATGACCTGAGCAGAAACAAATGATTTATTTAAGACCCACATCTGTAGGTCACCGTGCTTAGATGCTGGCAGCCTGCTTTTCTTTCCCCAAAGGTTGTTTTTTTCATTCATAAGTTGTCAAGGCAACAGGGCCGTGGGGAACAAAGCATGCTGGGTAAAAGATGGACTACAGCGTCCTTCGAGGTCAAAGCCCTGTCACGAGGGGGGTGGGGGGCAGGGTGGGAAACACAGAGAGGGAGGACAAAGTGGCTGCAGCCCCTCATTGTGGTGGTGGGCGGCGACTGTTTTTTAATGACAGTCCCGACAACAATAAACTTCCATTAACATGAGACATGATGCAAAACACCACAAGGTTAGAAAGGCTGATCAAACCTTCAGCATCACTTTATCTTCTAATGATTTTACCTAAAACACACAAACCGGCGAGATAATATTGCTACTGAGTTTATGGTGACTTCTGAAAATCTCTTATTTGGTTTGTTTGAGGATCTAAAACTCACAAATGTGAGGATTACTTCTTTAGAACATAAAGACAACTTTGACGTTCATGTTTGACAAGCTCAGATCAGTTAAACTAAAATAAATAACATAAACTTTACATTAATACTTACTTAATTGTGTTATACAAATATACCCAGTGGTTCAAAAACCTTTAAGCATTTATTTTAAAAAAATACAGAAAAACTACTAATTATAATTGCGTAACATATCTTAATATGAATTTATTTGGCAATTACATGGGGGAACCTGCTTTTGGGGATGTGTAGAGTTCAAATTTGGCACTTCAGCAAAGGGTTATATCCTTCAGCTTTCTCTAGGAAAAATGTATGTTATCAAGTCCACAGAGACCTCTTAAAATAACTTGTTTCTTGTGCTTTTGATGATCTACTAAACAAAAAATAGTTAAAAAAGGCAAGAACTAAAGAAATTTTATGGAAGATTCACATCTGAAAAGCTGAAATTAGCAATATTTTGCCTTTAAATTAAAACAAAATGCACTTAAACTTTTCAGTAACACTTAAAATGTCATTAAAAGACTTTAAATACATCCAATTTTAGTTTAATTTCTGATGAACTGATCCTCAAACTATTTAGAAAAAATGGCTAACACACTTCTAAAAACTGTGTTCATTCTGACAATTTTGATCACCAAAACATTAAATTACTTGACAAAAATGCAAAGAAATCCTTCGAATGTACTCTTACTTCACAAGGTCATTAAAAGTGGAGTTCAATAAGGCTAAAAAATCCCCATTATCATTTAAGTTCCAATTTTTTTGTCTAAACATCACATTAAAGAGGCTAAAGTTCCAGATGACTTCTAAATATTTAAATATAAAAATATATTTTTAATTTTTTTTTATTGACATTCAGAAACAAAGATTTTTTTTTAATGCTGAAGGAACATGGAGAAGTGTATTAAAAAATAGATTAAATTAGCTTGAATGTGTTGTTTGAGCTTTAAATTTGGGATTCATATTTCAACATTAATCTTTATCATAATTTAACATTTTTTACTGGATTATTAATTAAGATTGAACTTTTTTTTATTTTTGAGGAACATGGAGAAATGCATGAAAAAAATATTTGAGATGCAGAACTTAATGTGCAGGTTGAGCTCAAAAACTGAGATTCAAGTCTAAAAACTGGTCTTTATCATCACTTATTAGATGATCATTAATTAAGCTTAAGTTCAGCCTATACCTTCCCAACCACTTTGAATTCCTCAGTGTATATCAGCTGTGTTCTGGACTGTATAGGTATTCATTTTTGAAGGTTAATTGAGAATATTTAATAAATATCACCATTGCTTCTATTAACAATAGTGTTTAAATGGAATAACATTTTTGATTTGGTTGCATTTTAGTTTAAGAATGCTAGAAGAATCCTGGGTTTATAAAAACAATGTGAGGACAGGGACATTAAACTAAACACCAAAGAGATCAGGAGTCAGGAACATTAAAAGAACTTTTGATGTTTACGTTCATTAAAACTTTATTCTAGACTGAGCTACAGGACTTTGTGAGTATCTCATTCACACAGCTTGAATGTTTTCAGTGGTCTAAGCTGCCTTTAAAGAATCTCAGGAGGTCTCAGAGCAGCAGCTGGCCTGATGTGTTTATCTCAGAGCATCAGGACTGAAGGAGTGATGGAGATGATCTTACCAGCTGCACGCAGCACAGCAGGATCAGCATGCACCGAGCCGAGCAGCAGCCCATCTTCTCCTCTCTGCTCCTGCTGGATCTGAAGATGATGAAGAAGAGGATGAAGACAAAAAAAAAAAACAGCGAAGAAGTTTGATTTTAAAATTCTCTCCAACTACAGGGAAATCCAGAGGAGCTCTGCGTCCATCGCCAGACGACAGAGGAGACGCACAGTGCGCTTCACCTCATGAGGGAAACACAGAGGCTGTCCCCTCTGTGTGAGACTACGGGGAGGGGGAGGGGACAAAGTATGAGGGCTGATTGATGCCACAGCAAAAGGAGGGGAAATCCCGAGGGACAAATTTAGGCTTTGGATTCATTCAGCCCTTTTCCAAACATCCTCTGGTGCTGAAGAAATTGAGCAAACGCGTAAGTTCAGAATGAAAACTGCAGTTCCTGGAGTGTCCACTTGCTCAGAAAGTCCAATTTACAGTGGAGAAAATTATTGTCAAAAATGTTGAAAACTGCCCTATTTTAACCTTACAGTGCAGGTGGATCAGCCTGAGTCAACGGCAGATCCATTTTGCCAAGCTCCAATCTACAACAACTGTGAGCGGCCCAAAGCAGCACGTCCCAATCAGAGTCCTTGAGAGCAGGAAGAGGTGAAGCTACGAGTGAAATCAAGCTGATCCGTCTGCACTGCAAGGTCAGCGTGATAGAGTCCCTCCATGCAAAAGACCAATGCAAATAGGGTGTGACTTAATCTCTGTGGTCCTGGAGACTTAGGGTCAATCCCAGCTGTACCCCTTAGCCCTTGGTTTCGCGTGTTCACGTCTAGTGAAGAGGTGTCCCAATTCTCAGTAAAATTAAGAGGAAGAGCTACACAGTCCTTGAAATTAAGACAAACCGGGACCTCACTTGAAAGGAAGAGGTATGAGAAATTTCCCATAATACACTGCACCTGCTGACAAGATGGAAGAGTGGAGACCAAAAGAAGAGCATAGTTGTAAGTAATTATTCAGTTATAAGTAAATATTAATCATGTTTTGAATTGTTGGTCGTATTTTAAAACTGCTCATTATAATAAGATATTTTTTGCAGCGATAGCTACGTCTATTGTCCCATCTGCCTACGACACAGCCAGTAAACTGCTCTGGGTACCAGGAATCGAGTGGGGTCTCGTTTCTCAGGAGCATGTTTCAACCCCTTCTTCTTGGCCGTCAAAACAGAGGGCCAAGGAGAAGGGGTAGACAAAAGGGTAAGACGAAGGGGGAGGGCTAAGGAGTACAACTGGGATTGACCCTAAAAATTACTTAGTCCAGAGAGTGGCTCTTTGCTGCCTCTTATGTCTATAGTGGAACAGCATCTGAGCTTCACCCTCTTCCCCTGTTTACAGAACCAGTAGCTGCCAGAAACAGCTTGTACGGTTGGTTTAATATTCACAAATGGACAAAGAAAACAAATATGTCAAACTCATTTAACCACAAATAAAACAATTAATTGCACTGTGTACTAACAAACCTGCAGAGAGAAGGGGCAGCAACATACGCTGAGGAACAAGTAGCATCGCAAAGGGGCAGAAATTTTCCAATAATTTTCCAGAAACTTTCCATGCAAAGTTAAGCTGGGGAATTTTGGAAATATATCAAAATGAAAATTTTCCATGGAAACTATGGAAATTTTGAGGAATTTATGGGAATTAATTGGAAATTGGTGGTAATTAAATTAACTTTTTCATATCCAACATTTTGTTTTGTCATACGACATCCACGTGAAATAATACAATTAAAAAACTTTACATTTCAAAAGATTTATTTATAAGCAGAACTTTATCAGGTCTTGATTGTCCAATAAGATAATCAAGACTTGATAAAGCTCTACTTACCAATAAATCTTTTCAACTTCACTTTATGTCGTCCACAGACTCAAAAATGCAGCTTCAATAGTCCAGTGCTCTAGAAATTATCTGTGCATGTGATGGAGGAATGCACAGTGTGTGTAGGGCTCATGGCCTTAATACAGTGTGCTTTGTGCATTTCAGGTAAAATACAGTTCTGAAAACCACGTTTAAAAATCTCTATTAAGGGACAACTTTAAATGTTAAAAATTCCAGGTTTATTTGCATTTATTCCCATTAATTCCTGTTAGTTCCCATGGAAAATTTCCAAATTTGAAAATTCCCAGAATTCTGCAACCTTGGGTACAAGTTTACATGCTGATTTGAGAGAGAGATTTCTGAGCTCTTTGATATAATATGTCCAGAGCATGGTCACTATGAGACAAAGCATGCTTACAGAAAACATCCCTGGAGTCCAACATAGACATAAAATGGGCAGCAAACATCCACTTTCTCAACAGAGTAATTTGGCAGCCTTGACCAAACCAAACTGAGATCTTTCACAACATTAATCGTATATGCATTAGTATGCATCCACAGAAGTCAAGTCACTCTTTACTTTGATAATGTTTTATAATATTTTAAAATCTAAACTTAACTTCTAACCAACTTAACACCCTTTTCACAGAATTTTTTGTGCCCTACAAAACAGAATAAATCAATCTAATGATGTGACCCAATGCTGCATACACAAAAGCATCTGAAGTAGAGTTTAAATGGATAATAGTTTGGAGGAAATTATAGTTTCACAGGTGAATAAAGCAAGCACTTATGTTGAGTAAATGGGAAATAAACAGTTAAGTTTGGCAGTTCTGGGATCCTCCTCCTATGGCTCTGTGATCATTAAAAGACAGAAAGTCACATCCCTCTTAGTACTCACCAAAACATGTGACACTACCCTCAGTCTAATCACAACAGTGTTCACTTAACCCTTGAAAAACCCATCGATATAGTCCTTCTGTTCTCCCTCAGTGTGGCACCAATCACCCCTCATACAGCAACATCGTCGTCTGCTCCCTGATAGGTGGTTTCACCTCCACGATGCGCCGTAGTGGCCGGTAGGTGGCGCCACAGAGGTGGAGGTAGAGGTGTGTGAGAGTGGCAAGGTTAAAATCAGCTTTACTACAGAACATCTGGCCTAGTTCTACATTTGAGCAACATTTTCCCAGAACATCAGATAACGTGTCATACTTAAACCCCCTGTGTTTGAGAAACTTCAATAAAGAGGAGGATTTTAACATGTTGGGGTCACACTAAGTGACAAAGGTCATTCATTAGATTTTTTTCCCTCAAAATCATGTATAATGTGATCATTTTTTAATGTATTTTCATTTTACCTTAATTTAAGTTAGTAGTCTTGTGCAATGAGATTAATTTTTATGCAGATCTGGTAGAGACAACACCCCAGTAGGAGTGTAAGGACAGTAGAAATACAACAATTATGGGACACAAAGAAAATAAATAAGCACAAATGTTTCTTTTTAAATCAGGGGTGGTTTAATTGGTTTTGAGGCCCTGGGTTATGAATAATACAAGGTCCCTCCCCCCTGATAACGTAGACCCTCAGAGGCGTTTTGGGAGCTTTTAAACCACAAAAACGTGATGACTTTCAGTCCCCTCTTCCAGCAAAACTTACCTGGAAGAGGAGGAGATCAGTCCATTAGATCAGCCCTGTCCCTCTCAGGAGAGAACTGGCACAGAAGTTAGGCTATAGCGTGCATTACTGCAGATGGGGCCAAGAGCTAGTGTGAGTACTGAACTCGAAACAAACTGAGAACCAGAGCTGTGGATACTGATCACTGTAATGAGCATGTCTGAGAATTTATACTTTTTCCTTTTAAATTGTATTCTGATTTATTAAATTATGTATTTTAGCTTGTTTGGTTTATCATTCTACCAAACAATCATTTACTACTTACCTCAATTGATTTATTTTGTGAATTGTGAACAGTTTTCAGCTTCAAAGCTCTCAGTGTTTAATTAATTCACTTGTGTTTTTGATTTGTCAGTTTTGTATATCATTTATATCTTCCTCTAATCCTCTACTTTCCTTATTCGTTTATTACTTTTATTACAAATGTATTATTTTATTCCTTATATCTAATTTAATTTTACTTCCATTTTATCTCCAGTTTTAGTGTTTTTTTTAACCTCATCTTCAGTGTTTTCTCATTATGAACTCATGATAGCATCCTCAGTCCCACAGTTCTGTTAAATGAAGGTCTTTGATACTGTTCTGTTTTTGCTCTGTTTTTGTTAAATATTGGTTTGTTTTCTCGTATTAGTGTAATTTATGTTTGTGATGCACTTGTTGTTATTTGTGCTCTTTCTATGGAAAGCACTCTATTTCTAAACAAATAAAGTTTGATTGATGATTTCTGGAGCCCCTTTGTTTTGGTTCTACTATGTCACACTGCATAGCCTACATGTCCATCCATCTGGAGTGAGGTAGAATTAAAACAAAGGAGCTTGTTTGCATTGAAGTATGGTCGCTTAAATCAATCACCCCAATGTTTTTAGTCTGTTCTACCTTCATTTCAGCGAATGGAGCTCTTGGCCCCATCTACAGCAATGTACCGCCTAACTTTGGTGCCAGTTCTCTCCTTACAAGGGCAGAGTCGATCAAAACCACTGTGGATTATGAATTTACTATTGAAATAAACCTCATGCAACCCTGCTTAAAAATACTGAACTTTCCCTTTAAATATAATTCTTTCATCCATCTTCAGGAATAGTGGAGGACTTAATCAGTGACACTGCTATTTTGGGGATGGGGCTTAAAAGTTTGGGACCCCTTTGTACATCACTGAAAGTTGTTCTGATTCTCTCCTGTCATGCCATGTCATGTCTAGAGGCCCCTTTGAGCACGAGGCCCCTGACACAGCCTACCTCTGCCTGGTGGTAAACCCGCCATCTTTTTTGTCATATCAGTCCCTAAAATTAATCACATCCTCGTTCACCTCTCCCAGTGTATCGGAAATCCTCTCAGACCGGATTGAGCTCATTTATCCGCCGCACTCCCTCGTCCCGCCGAAGGATGGCGCTAGAATCAAGAGACGTCGCGTAAAAAAGAAGAATTGGGGGGTCTCCAGCTCTGCCTGTGTCACATGGAAGCACAGTAGCCGAGCCGAGGGGATGCAAGTTCAGATGGAGGGGGCTTGAGGGACCGTGGAGGAGACAGAGACTGGCTCTCGGAGGGGAAGAATCGGAGCTTACGGCGGCGGCGTCAGAGGCGCACGCGGACGCTTCTCCTTCTTATCTCCCAGTCTGCGCTCGTGCTGGGGGAGCAGAGGGGGCGCACGAGAGGGTCAGCGGGCGGCTCGAGGGGATGTCACACGCGAAATATGCTGCATTCGTGTTTGCTGAAGCCCGACTTATCGCCTTTGATTGATTATGCTGCGGGAGGAAGCAGGAGGAAGCGAGCAGGGTTGACGCTGCGCCTCCCCAAATCCATCTGAGTGAGTATGTATGGGGATGCTATAGCGCAATGCTCTGTGCCCGTGGATATGTGACAGGCTGGAGGGAGGAGGGGGAGGTGGATGGAGGGTGGAGGGGGGGGTCATTCATATGTGCCTATAGATCCAGGTCGATAAGCTGCACGCGCATTTGGCACCAATCATCCTCCATCCAAACATGAAACATGTCTGCTGAGCTGCACCGAGCGTCTTTTTTCTTTGTGCTTCCCCTCTCTGCTCATGCATTTAACACAGACACGTGTGCACCCACCTTTAGCTCCCACTGCATTGCCTTTTTTTAACGGTTTAAGCCCCCAAATGGACGCGCTCATCAGAGAAAGTCGTTGTGTTTTGCAGGGAGGAAGGTGCAGAAACGGTCCAATCCCTGTTTCCCCCTGCGTATGCATCCTCCCTGCAGACTGTGGATAAGCATAAAGATAATTAACGTTAGACCAGGGATGGGCAACTGGCGGCCCAGGGGCCACATGCGGCCCTCCACCTCCTTAAAATCCGGCCCTGTAGTTTTTTTCAAACATCAAAAAATTGTTAACATGCAGAAATATGACAGAGTCCACCAAATGTTCTTCAAACTGAGATGGAGTGTATAAATATTTCTGTATTATCTAGATTGTTGGTAAATGTTTTTTTGCAAGCAATTAAAGAACTTACTTTGCTATTATTGTTTCCCCAATCTTTCTTTTATGAAACATTACAATATTAAGTATAAGTTATACTATATGTAGACTGGATGCTCCAAGAGCACGAACCTCTCGTCAGTGCAGTTTTTGTCAAAAATGTGGCAAACTACCCTATCTCGCACTGTTAACAAAAACTTGAAAAAGATTACTGGATCCACATCCAGATTCAGATCACCACAAAAATGTAATCAGTTCTCTCTTGTTCAATGACCAACATTCCCCGGAGATGTCATCAAAATCTGTAAAGAACTTATTAAGTTAGCGACAATGTGGAAATCTGTCCATCACGCAATGGTAAAAAATCCTTTTAAAAAATTAATAAATTCGGATCACCACTAAAACCTAATCAATTCTATCTCCTACCATGACCCAGCATTCTTTGAAAAGTCATCAAAACCTGTAAAGAACTTATTTAGCTATTATTATAAATGAGGAAAACTGCTCTTTATCGCAATGTTAACGGATCCTTGGAAAATTCCTGGATCCAGATTCGGATTACCGTCCAAATTAAACCACATCCTTGTGATATGACCAACAGTCCCTGAAAATGTCATCAAAACTGATCAAACATTTTTGAGGTATCCTGTTCATAAACGTACAAACAAACCAACTAACAAACAAACATTGGCAAAAACAAAACCTTCATCGGTAAAAATGACAAAGCCACCAAATGTTCTCCAAGATGAGACTCTAATATGACCACATGCACAAATTGGGATATGTAATAGAAATATTTCTGTATGTTTAGATTGTTGGT
This sequence comes from Cetoscarus ocellatus, assembly GCA_037902135.1. Taxonomy (NCBI): domain Eukaryota; kingdom Metazoa; phylum Chordata; class Actinopteri; order Labriformes; family Labridae; genus Cetoscarus; species Cetoscarus ocellatus. The sequence continues at coordinate 276,303 of JBAMNC010000486.1, read as the reverse complement.
AAATGTTTTGTTTTTATGCAGGCAATTAACTTACCTTGCTATTCTTGTTTCCCCAAATCTCTTTTATGAAGCATTACTACAATATTAAATCAATCATTCAATCTTTAATTGTAAAATGCCAAATCATCACAAAAGAGCAAGACAATGCCATACTCCTCATTTTATATTGATTTATTTTGGGAAGTTTTTCATTTAATATTAGTTAATACTATATTTAAAATAAGCATAAAATGACTAAACTGTTTTAATTATGTGTCAGGTTTATTTAATTCTGTATTATTACTATTTGTGTTCGAGTTATATACATGAATTTTGGAATCACTTTTTTCATGGACTCTTTATTTATGTTGTCTTTTAGGGATACACAATATTGTAGGATCAATATCAACACTGGAAGATATTTACCTAAAAAGTCGATTATTGGTACATGCATACACTTTTTTTCCCTATATTTTGGCCATTAAAATTGACCATAAATACGTTAGCTATACTGTTGGAAAAAAAAAGGGTAACTTCATCATTACTCAATGTCGACTTATCGTAAAGTACATTGATTTAGGGAATAAAATGTTTTTCTGGCTTCACATCTTGTTTTTTTAAACACAAATGGACTGTGACAGTGAAAGAAACGGGTCAGTTTTAGTCAAGTAGAGACTTTGTGCTTTTGACACAAAATGTAAATGTAAATGTAAATGTTCTTTATTAATACAGCCCTTTACGACAACCCTTTTGGTGAACCAAAGTGCTTTACAACAGATGGTAAATAAAAAGGAATAAATAAAAACCCTAAAAATAATATCGATATCACCAACATCGGCAGAAATCCAACATCGTGCATCTCTAGTATTTTTGTTTATTTGTAAAAATATTTTCTCCCATTTAGAGTATCTGAAAATTCCTCTCAATGTAGCCCTCAGGCCAGGAAAAAAGGTCATATGTGGCCCTCTTGATAATCAAAGTTGCCCATCCCTGCTTCAGACCTTCCCTTAACATTTGCAGCCCCATCCGCCCTCCCCTCCTCCACCCCTCACTCATAAACAGGAGGGGTGATGGGGATGTGGCTTTGTCGTGGAAGTTGCCAGCTGACCTCGGGGACACAACATCCTCCACCAGGCTCACTTTGATCTGGAAATGAATCCTTTTGATGATTATGGAGAAAGAAGAGGAAAAATTGGAGTAGCTACAGGCGCAGTGAAACAAAAAAAACCCTCATCATAAAAGCTCGCTGCATCAGCCCTGAAATTCCTCCCATTCTGCCTCCACCTGCACCCTGCCCCGGCATTTGATTTGATGTTTTTGATCCGAGTTGTTCACACCCTGCATGGCTTCATTTGTAACCTGTTGTCAGCGAGCATCTCTGCAGTTTGAGGAGTCACCGTCACCCAGCTGTGATTGATGCCTCCTGAGTGGGTGCCATCATGAGCCACACATTCACACAACCACCCCTGACACACAGCAGCACATGCAGGCTTTCTGTGTTACTCCAAACTAGGGCTGGGCGACACGGACCTGAATCATGTCTCAGTATTTGTGGCTAAATGGAGATACACAATACATTTGATATGTTTTGGCTGAACAACTATACACAGTATTCCAACGCCAATACTTTCATCTGTGTGCCAATACAGTTTCTGATTTGATGCCCGGCCTCTCATGTGAAACAACATTTATCGTGCCATATTGTTTTGTGTATTGAATCATTTTGGCCAGAGCTGGAATCACGGGGTATCTCACAGTATGATTTGTCACGATTCAAGGCACATGGTCTGCAATATTGATAATATCACAGTACAAGGATACTGTGAAAATTAATGAATTGCGAGAATATACAATGATACCTTAGGAGAACTGATAAACTGAGGACCGCTAACAGCTTCACTAAAGTTAAAGGGATAGTTCAGTTTTTTTGAAGTGGGGTTGTATGAGCTCCATATGTCCACTAAGTACATTAGATGCAGTAGAAAGTTCTCTCCTCTCCCTCAGTAAGACACAATCTTTAAGAGTCTGTTACGCAGAACCAGCTGCCAACAGGGAAGTAATGTACCAAGTACAAAGGGTATTTTCTCCAACTACAAGAACTCCCATCAAAAAATAATACCACAGTTTAAGAGTGCGTTTCCTAGAATTCTTTTTTGGGTGCATTAACTTTTCGGAAAAATAAAGTTGATCTGGAACTAACTGACTCATGTCATACATCAATATGTGACGTGAGTCGATTAGTTCCAGATAAACTTTATTATATATTTGATTTTTGCTGATATTTCTAAACTATCATTGATACTATTATCAGTGCTGATACTTTTTTGTCAAGAAGCCGCCACTTATCTAAAATTGACCCGCCTTTTTCATGGTGATGGTCTGTTTATGCTAGCATCAGATGTGAAGCAAGAAAAACAACATTTTATTCTTTAGTAAATGATCATTTAGATTTAGAAAAAAAATCATATCTGCTGATACTGATATTAATCCAGTGATATCATGCATCCATGCAGTGGTACCATCTGCCATAATCCTGTACTCGCTGTGTGTACATTTTATCAACGATATATATGTATATGTATATTTAAATGACAACATGGTGTTTCCCTTTAACTCGTCCTTCATTCCTTGAGCTGTGCTTGTTGGCTCACAAACATAAATATAATTATTTTAACATAACCACTCACAGCTACAGCTACAGTCAGAGTTAAGATATAGTTCCTGGCGCCTTTGCTTTCGGCCAAGTAAGCTACGTCAAATTTAGTTTAATTTTCATTTTGTGAAGAATTTGATAAACTAAATGAGCCAACACAAACAACCAAACACTTGAAGATATCAGCTGTAAGTGCTGAGCTCTCCTTTAGCTGCTCAAATCAGTTTGAAACACGTGAGGAGATCTGTGATGGACAAACGTCTGCGTGGACATTCATCAGATAGAAAATGAGTCTGTTCTGCAAGTTACGCAGAATTTATGTCTTATAGGAGTACGGTGTGAATTTATTCTCTCGCTTTGCCTTTCAGTTTTTATGGTGGTGGACAAGTTTGTTTTGTTCTCTCTCGTTTATTGTGTTAACACATATGAAGATGTTAGAGGTGAAATTTTTTTAACATGATGGCAATACACAATGTGTTCATATTTCTGGTGGCGATACCCGAGATATGCACTGCAGATATTTCAAAGCTTAAACAGACACTTGATACCTCTGTTTATTTATTTTTCTAGGTGAATGGTGAAACACGACATATATATTGGTATATTTAAGCTGTATTGTTTTGACCAAATTTAAATGTTTTTCTGATATATGTTAAGTATGTTGGCAATATTAACCCCTTAAAGCCTGTTGTATCATATTTGATATATACTTTTATGATACCTCTATCTAATCAATATGATTGTATTCAGATGTATTTTTTTAGTAATTTGTCAATCAGATAAATGATAAAAATGTCCTCAGGTGGATTATCAGTTGCCAAAAACACCTAATGTATCAAATGAGATACAAAAAATATATATGTTAAATTTTATGGATTTTTTTTTTTTTTTTGGATTTCAGTAGAAAGTGAAATAAACATTTAATCTCCAAAAAATTAGGATTTTCTGGCTATAATTTGTGTTTTCAGGTTTTAAAGGGTTAAGTGGCTGCCCTCTTTCCAAATTTCAACATACGTGAATGTTTTGAATAGTTACTGTGATGTGAAGGAGGTTTCTCTGCATTTTTGATCACAAAAAAGCCTGTACTGAGGTCCTGGACACCCATTTGATCATTTTTTTTTCTTACTAAAGTCATATCAATGTTTATCATTCACACAAGGGACAAAAGATTACATGTAGGTTCTGATCCTGATAACCACCTTTAATGAAAGATCGTATTTGCTCAATAATTGTCAAACCAATAATGATATCAACATGATTCCAAGTGCTGGGGGAAGGCTTTTAGGACAGAGGAATAATATTATGAGGGTTACTTCATCAGGGAACAGAAATATATGAGCTACCTTGGTGGAGGTTTGCGCTCTCTGAGTGCTTTATAGTTCAAAAGTATATAAAGTATATAAATATATAAACAGATTTCGATGAAATTATCAGGGAATTTTGATCATTGTACAAGGAAGAAGTGATTTGATTTTGATGGGGGTCCAAACACGGATGTGGATCTAGGATTTGTTAACACTGTGAGATAGGGCACTTTTCACATTTTCACTAATTAATCAAAAAGTCTCAACAGATTTTGATGTAACTTACAGGGAATGTTAGTCTTGGCACAAGGAAGAACTGATTCGATTTTGGTGGTGATCTGAATTTGTTTGTGGATCTAGGATTTGTTAACACTGTGAGATAGGGCGGTTGTACACATTTTGACAATGACTTGCCTTTGACAATGTTAGCAGGGCCTTGGCGGAGGTTTGTTATGATATTGCGGTATATTTCATGTACTGCCATACAGCTGAAAGGTATTGAGGTATCATTTTTGGTTCATATTATCCATTTCTGGTTTAGAGTAATAAAGAAATCCTGCTTGGGTTGTTTAATGTTAGAGGTTGTTGTCAATGTGCTGCATTTGCTTCTCGACAGTTTCACCAAATTTGGCAGATGTAACCATATTTATGCAATTTAGACATGTGCTAGAGCTAGACTCAGTTACTGATTGATAAAAACAGTAAATTATCCAATATGGGTGTCAATATGCATTTAAATGAAAATGGTTCTAATTGTAAACAGTTTTTTTTTCTCGTAGCATCAGGCCTGGTCTCCTGTTCCAAATCAACATCAATATAAATTATATTGATATAAATGCTATAATCTGACCATGTATCTTATTCAGAATAATTCCATACATCGTAAACTTCAGCATTTTGTCCAGCCCTACTCCAGTTAGAGCAGAAAACATGACAAAAAAATAATTCTCTCTTAAATTTCAGCTCCTCTGTTGTTTTTTCAGCTTATTTCGAGGTCCTCTTTATGCCAAAAAAGCTCATGGAGAGGATGTGAATAATGTGATCACAAGAAATCATAATTATCCAGTAATTTGCTGTGAATAATGTCAGGCGGTGTTTGTATCAGAGGCGGCGTGGCTCACATAAAGACAGAGCCTCCTCTTCCACGCAGGCCTCAGCTTTCTTCCTCACAGGGGCATGGTTAATCGTTGTTGCAAGCAAACATTTGACCTAATTCACATTCTCACACAATAGCGGCCTCCCCTCTCTCTCTCTCGCTCTGTCTCTCTCCCCCCACCTCACACATGCACACATACACGCACGCACACACACACACACACACACACACACACACACACACACACTCGCTGTTATTTGTGTCACACAGAGGGTGAGGTTTTCGCTCCACATGAACTCCCAGGTGGTTTATCAAAACCTGGGCAGATTCGGCACAGGCCACAGCCGGCTGCCTGGTTGGCTGCTCAAAACGAGGTCCAGCTATTAATAATGAACACACATGTAAATAGAGAGTCTGTTCCTAGAAAACTAAAAGCCCACTGGTGTTTATTTGAACACTGCCGGGCGAAATGTGTTCTGAAAAAATAGTGTTTTATTTAAGGATTACAACTTAATTCCTTGTTTGACGCTATGGCCCCCAAACGGGAACATTCTCCTTATTGTTTAAAAGAAAATGACGGGAAAAGGTGTTTGTTTTGTTCAAGAATTAAATATTTTCCTGCCTGACTTTTAGTCTAAAATCAATATGATAGGCTAAAAGCATGTTTCACACCTCATTATCACAGGTTTAGTGGCCGAGATCAGATCCCAGCAAACGGGTGACATTTTTTGCTATTTGTTCAACTATGTTGGATTATTTTCAATATTCTAGTCTATTTTAAATACCAAATAACAGAGAGATTAAGCTTGTAATTACTGATATTCTGTTTCAGAATTTCAAAATACCAAATATATTCTAAACTGTTTAACATTGTTGAATAGAGTCCTCTAAACTGTGTAGACGGGCAGAGGTGATAGCACTCCTCATCTTTGTTCAGTCTTTGGACTCGACTCATCATCTCTTGGTTTGTTTTTGCTGATAGTCCCTTGGCAGCATTGCAGGATGACTGAATTGTATTTTGAAGGTCAAAGGTCGAGGTCATGAGCTTCATGCTCACCCTTTGCTGTGGTCATGATTTCTTAAAAACAGTTGTAGGTATTTTCTTCTCAGAGCTCATGTTTTGTCTTAACTCAGATACTTCATAAATTAAATTTTGAAGACTACTTGAATATGTTTACAATCACTGCCGTTCAAAAAGCTCCATATTCTTTATATACTCTGTGCCCCTGATCCAGCTGTACTCTCAGTGTGTCTCAGTCACTTTAAGGCTCGCACCCTTACCTGGGCCCAGTCTGCTCTGATTGGTCGACCTGTCTACAGGTCAGTGCTGCTCGGGCCCATAACTCGACTCATTCTACAAACTCTGCTCTGCACTGGGGATGGATCATGAATTTTGACACCACCATTATAGTAAAAGTATAATCTCAGTTTCACAATAATATCAGATATTTTACAATATTAAAGCCTGACCATAAAGTCTTATTATGCTATAATTTTGAATTACAGGAAATATAAAAGGAAACATAAAACCTTTTTATCATTTTCTAATGCTTCTTATAATACTACTTATGTATTAAATCACCATGTAATTCTTTAGATTTTATTGAGTTAAATTTAGCAGATTTCTGACTTTTGTGACATTGATTCAGTACAAAAAATGTTTATTGTTTTTAGATTTACTTTTGTGAAAAAATACTAGCAAAACTCACAAAACACATTTAATCCAGTCTTTTTAATAGCTGAATAATCTAATTAAATCCAAGTGTACAGTGTAGTAAGTCTGTAAACTCCTGCTGTTTTATTAGTACTTGAATCTTTTTTGTCATGATTTTGATTGTTAAATACACACGGACTGATCAGTATGACATTGGACAGTCACTGTCTCAGGCCCAACTAAACAACATCCAGCACTACAGCTGTTTGTTTTCATCATAATGAAGACAGTCATTTACTGCCTTAACTGCTGTTGATTTTCTGTCCGTACATCCATTATCTGTACTGCTTTTGCTTTTCTGGGTCGGAGCATATCACAGAAATTGGGCGAGAGGTGGGGTACACCTTGGACCAGTCACCAGCTGACTGCAGGGCAACTAGAGAGCCTGACAACCATTCACACTCACACCCACACCTAAGGGCAATTTAGAGTCACCAATTTAACAAACAAGCATGCTTTGGATCTGTAGGAAGAAGCTGGAGTGCCCAAAGACAATCCACACATGAAACAGGAAAACATGCAAACCTCACACAGAAAGGCCCTGACTAACACGGGTTCAAACCCTCAGCAACCTTCTTGATGTAAGGCATAGGCGCTGCCTGCTGCGCCACCGTGCCGCCAGCTGTTGATTGTGACCCTTTCAAATTAAAACCTTGAAAAACTCAATATTTAGTCAAATACTAAACTAATCACACTGTAATTGTGTAACTTGTGTGCAGCACTGAGTGGCTCAGATGGGATGCTGCATAACGTGTGACGTGTTGTGGTGTTTTAACATATTAGCTGCAACCTTTTCCCTTCGTTTTTGCAGACATCATTTAGTTGAATATATGAAGATAAAAGATGAAGCTTATGGTCCGTGCAGGTTGTGCCACTCTGTCATTCAGGTTCTGGTCCTTTTTTTTAGCTTGGGAAAATCAGATGGTGTTTGAGAGCCTTAGTGATTAATTAACAGTGACTTTTTAAACCCCGAGTAACAGTGACACCGTATATTTGTCCCATCCCTACTCTGAACTGGGCTCGCCAGTCCAATCTAAAGGGTTTAAACCGCTAACCAAACAGTGGTAAGAAGTAACACTGCTAGGTCTATGTGTGAGGCTGGGGAAATGGGGTGTTTCAGGGCGATACTGGTGCTGGAACCATGGGAGGAGGGGGAAGTCGTGATGCCGTGGACTTTTTGCCTTGTGCATAGAAGCACTCCATCACACAGATGAGGCAAGTGAAACACACCAAGGGGCTCATGATGAAATGGTGAAAGATGGCGGAGGTGAAACAGGTCAGTCTCCATCTGTTTGCAATCTTTGGACCCAACTCATCATCAGTCACCTTTTTTCATGAAGAAGCCTCTCACTGCTCATTTTTACACACTGTGAGTTGATGAATGAACAAAAAAGAATTTGAAGGTCAAAGATCAAGGTCAGTGAGCCTCATGTTCACTCCATCCTTGTAGACATATCTTCATAAGGATTTGAGGGATTTTCTTCAAACTTTGCACAAACGTCCACTCTAACTCAAGGATGCACTGATTATCCATGTTCTTGAGAGGCTAAGGTTGTTGGGCCTTGTGTTAGCTCTAACCGTAAGATTTATACAAATCACTCTTCCACAGACAATCCTCTGCTTGACCTTCTACTGAACCCTCACTTCTCTGACACGTTTTGAGTTTTAGTTCTTCACACCTTCTCTACAAAATAAAACTAGTGTAGGTTTTTTTTGAGGGAACAGTTTTTCACTGCCAATTCTTTATCATATTCTCCTTAAACTTCTGTCACATTTTTATTTGATTTCGAACATAATTGAGACCGTTCAGATATCATTTTAATCTGTTTCAGGAAACTGTAAAATAAAAGGTGAAAAATGTCAAAATTTTCTGGGACATTTTACCTTTCTTTTTTTTTAGATCAAGAAGAATTGGCCAATTATTTTCCAGGTTTTCCAGGAAGAATGGGAATCCTAACCTTGCCTCTCAATTACAGCAGCTGTATTCACATGATTTAATGTCTGTCATCGGGCAAATCCATCTTGCCGAGCTCCAAACTGCAATGATTGTGAGCAGCCCAAAGCAGCACAGCCCAATCAGTGTCCTTTAGAGCAGGATGAGGTGGGAGCCACAAGCAGGAAGTGACTGAACTGACAGAGATTACCTTGGATGCTAACAGCTTTAGTAGCAGTTTTATCAGATCTGGACCAAATTTCTTTATTAAATGTAACAACACTGAAAGCATTTCTTGGTAGAAGGGATATTTTAGCTCCACTTCCAGTAAGTCATTCTGTGGGATGATTCCCTGATGGGCGAGTGAAATACATTGAATGGTCCATCTGGTGTGTCAGATTATGGACCCCTGCTCAGGTACTTTAACATCATCCTAAGTCAAAGAGAAAGTAAACAAAATATGTACCAAAGTATCCAGGACAGAGGACAGTTAAGAGGTGTCTGATATAGTGAGTGGATCATTGAGTTAGAATCATTAAGGTTTATTTAAAGAAGCACAGGCTTCACTTGATTACCTTATGGAATAATGGAGGGCGGGAAATATCAAGAAAAAACGTGTCTACATCTTAACCCATCAGAATTATCAAAATGTGCCAAAAGTTTTTTTTTTTTTTTTTTTTTTTTTTTTTTTTTTTCACAGGAATGAATTCCCATGCCAAAATGACTGACCGCATCATGACTTCTTGACATTTCATGGTAACATTTATGACAAGACAAAGGTTACTGGCTTCAGATAAAGATGACAACAAGACAAAAGAAGATAACATGGGACATGTCTGACAACTGTGAATAGACCTTCAAGGATGAAGCTTCATAAGCGTTAAAACTGACATCGAACTGTGGGTAATACATACAAGAGTCCCATCCTTTACCTTAAAGAAAGAAATGTCTGACATGGTCAGATTTGTTTTTTGTTTTTGTTTTTTTGCACTGTCATGTTTTTTTTAACATATTATTTCAAAACATTTTGTCCTCTAAACTACCCTTATAGTTCTCACCCTTAACCCTATGAATGTTTTCCTGCTGAATCAGAGGACAGGAGCAATACACTGTTAGTTATTATTTCATTATTGTCCAGTCTCTGTTTTGATAAATCTTTTGTTCTATTAAGCACCAAATCCAGAGTCAGTGTGGTCAGATTGTTTTGTTTTTCTGAGCAGCATTTAGATTTCATATAACAGCACACATATGAGCCATGGACTTGTTGAAAGCATGAATATTAGCTTCATCTTGGCTCTGTATTAGTCATTAAAGGGAAGTCATTCAAACTGCATTCAGCATAACTGTACACTAAAACGACAAGGCTGTAGAGTTTGCCTTCATAACCTTGACATTATTGCTCACTGAAATGGACTTTGGTACATGATTTACATTCTGAATATGCTTTGTTGCAGTAGTACTACTTTTCATGGCCAACACAAAAGGCATTAATAGGTTCACTAGAGCGGTTAGAACATGGCCAACAGAAGTCCTGTGTGAGAGAAAATATGGAGTTAATTTAAGGTTCATCATAGGGGTGGGAACTGATAAGCTTTTACTGATGCAATGACACCACTGATTCTGCTTATAAATCCAATTCTTTACTGATACCCTTATTGATACCTCACTACTACATTCCACTACATTAGTGGTTCTCCCCCCCCCCATTGACATTGACATGTTTTCATGGCCCCCACCAGCTAACCTGACACACCAGATGGACCGTTAAAAATATTTCACAAGTCCATCTGGGAAAGAGCCCATTGGAAGTGTTTGGGAGGGCAGAACTTTTCAGAAGCATATTCAACAGGTGATTGGATGATCTTTCTGTAAATCAACATGTATTACAAGCCAATCAGATAATGTTGTAGGCAGGAGCTACTGCGGTAAAAAACATAAGCCACTTCATAAAACAAGCTCTCATCTGAACATGTCAGAAGTTAAGCAAAAATATCCTTACTGGAGAGAGGTTTGTAGTGTTGATATTTGGTTTTCATTTAATAAAGAAATGCTGTCTCGGATCTGATAAAACTGCTGCTGAAGCTGTTAGCATCTATGCTAATATCTGTACTTGCAGTCACCTCCTGCTGTCATCTCACTTGTAGCTTGTTCCTCTTCCTTTTCTAAAGGAAAGGAAGGATTTGTTGCTGTGCGGGATAGTTGCAGTTTTCCAAAATTTTGACAATAACTCACCTGACAATGTTTGAATATAGTAGTGAAGGTTTGTGCTTTTGGAGCACTCCTAGTATTGTACACCTTTTTAATCAGACTTGCACAGAATGAGCCATATTAGTGATTGGTCAATATGCTATCCTGTCATACCACCTATATTGTCACTGAAAGGTTCTGTAGGTGAACTGAGAAACAATTTCCAGAAGGGCGGGGATCATGCTTAATGGAGAAACGGATATGAACATAATACTCCAGTCTCCTCATTATAAGAATATATTTTTTGGTCTGTGACACTCAGTAAGACAACACCTGGCGACTCTGTCCCCTCAGGTATTCACTGGTAGTTTGTTACGTTCCCACTAAGCTCCACAGGCTGGGGGGACATGAGGGGGTCTCTGTTGCTCTGAATAGAGGAGGAGGGGGGGCTTTGTTTAGCAGGGGAAGCAGCCGGTTGGATGACTGTTTCTTCCTCCTGCTCAGAGCTCTACGTCCAATGGGCTGGCTGTGACGAGGCAGCTCGAGGGCCAGAGATTACACCGCAGTGCTGAGGCGTCAGTCTCACTGAACACCGCAGGCGGAGGCAGAGGAGGGTGGAGGGAGGGAGATGTGGACACACTCATTGAGACGTGGAAGGAAAAAGGAAAGGAGAGAAACCTTGTTAGGAAATGTGACATCGTCGTCTCATCATCTGCTTTCAGCGTCTTCAAACACCTGCCACAGGACACCCACGCTCATCTTCCTCCCGTCCTCGCTACGCTTTCTTTTCCTTCACACCTACACCTCTCCCCTTTCTTCTCCCTCATTACCCTCTCCATCTCCTCTCGTCCTTGCTCTGTTGTCAATTCAGCACAGATATAATCACACTGAGGCTGTAGTAAGGCTGGGAAACAATTCCAGATTTTAGGATTTACTGCATTTCAAATTGGATATATTATAAGATGATATCATTTATACCGATATAGTTTGTTAATGTTAATTTTAAAGTAGATGCCCACCTAATGCTCAGTAAATATAATTTTTTACAGCGAGGGCCATAAACATTAATATCTTTAAAAACTATAAGTGTAACTACTTGAATGTTTGGGCGTCTAGGGATGCCCTGATCAGGCTTTTCTTGAGTGATACAGATAATCGATTGTCTGTTGGTGAGATCAGCCAATACCAATACCAATCATGCATGAAGGAGCAATGCAATAAAGAATCCTAAAGTAAGGACGTCTGATTTACCCTGACACACCAGATGGACTGTACAATGTATTTCACTAGTCCATCCGGGCAACAGCCCATAGAAAGTGTTTGGGAATGGGCAGAACCTTTCAAAAGCATCTCCGGCTGGTGACTGGACAATCGTTCCCTAAATCACATTCATCACAGATACTGTAGGGGACGGCCGCTACAGCTGCGTGTAAAGGACAGAACGTAAGACACTTAATTTAAGAAACTCTCGTCAAAACATGTTGGAAGTGGAGCAAAAATATCCTTTCTATAGAGAAGTTTGTAGTGTTGTTATTTTTTTTCTTATTTAATGAAGAATGTGGTCCAGATCTGACAAAATCTCTGGAAGAGTAGTCACTTCCTGCAGTCATCTCGCTCGTAGCTCCCAACTCTTCTTGCTCTAAAGACCTCTGACTGGGCTGTGCTGCTTTGGGCTGCTCACAGTTGTTGTAGACTGGAGCTTGGCAAGATGGATCTACCTTATTTCAGACATTTAATCAATCAATCAATCAATCAATCTTTATTTGTATAGCGCCAATTCATAACAAGTGTTATCTCAAGACACTTTACAATAGAGCACAAAGCTCTTCATATTATGGATACACATATATGCATAGATACATATATACATATAAAAATACACATATACATATATATACAAATATATACATCCAACACCCAACATGAATCCATATAGCCAATCATGAATCCCTCCATCATGGCGGCAAGAAAAAACCTTCTGTTAAGCAGCAGGAAATCTTGAATGTGGACCCCAGTCTCATGATGAACAGCAAATCCACACGATGCTGTGTTGGGTGTGTGGGCAAAGGGAGGGAGGTAAGTGGAGACAAGTGGACTAAAGTAAGAACTAAAGCTAGTGACAGATCAATGGACCAATCATAGACCTGTCGTCGTCAAATTTGTTTCTGCTGCAAACAAATTTATTAGAGGAGGGTCCTCATGTCTGTGTGGTTGTGGTGAAAAATTTATAGAAGTATAATCAATAAAAGTCTTACTGGAAGTAAGAATTTATGGTAGTGATGAACTCATGGGTGCCCAGACCACAAGTGCATCCCTACCATATTTGTCTCCGTTAAGTATAAATGTATTAATGGTAGACCTCTTGAGATGTGACACCTCATTTTCAAGAGGGATCTCATGTCCATGTGGAGCTAGAGATAGTTACTATAGATGTATCAACCATGGATAGAAAGATCATGTTAATATCAACATTAACAGCTATAATGATTATGAACTGGAGTGAGATGGCCAAATATGTGTTATGTCTGTAATTGTAGTTATTGAGGCTTCGTGACTCCACAGCAGCAGGCAGTCTCCACCAAGGATCCCAGGCAACCTAAAAGACAAGAGCCAGAGACGAGTACAGGAGCAAACAGAAAGGGGCAGAGGCAGATATGGAGAGAGAGTGTGAGAGAGAGAGGGATAGAGCCCAATGTGCCAGATCCCCCCGGCAGTCTAAGCCTATTGCATCTTAACTATATGTCTAAACTATGGACTATGAGCTGGTCCCTAACTGAAAGCTTTATCAAAGAGGAATGTTTTAAGTCTAGCCTTAAAGGTAGAGAGGGTGTCTGCCTCCCGAACCGTGGTCGGTAAATGGTTCCATAGAAGAGGAGCCTGATAACTGAAGGCTCTACCTCCCATACTACTTCTAGAGACTGATGGTACCACGAGCAGGCCAGCATTTTGGGAGCGTAATGTTCTAGAGGGGTTGTACGGCACTACAAGCTCTTTGAGGTAAACTGGTGCCTGTCCACTGAGAGCTTTATAGGTGAGAAGAAGAATCTTGAATTCTATTCTATATTTAATGGGAAGCCAGTGCAGAGAGGCTAATACTGGAGTAATGTGGTCTCTTCTCCTAGTTCTAGTCAGCACACGTGCTGCAGCATTTTGGACCAGCTGAAGCGTCTTAAGCGACTTACTGGGACAGCCTGAAAGAAGAGAATTACAGTAGTCCAGTCTAGAGGTAACAAAAGCATGGACAAGCTTTTCAGCATCGCTCTGGGACAGGATAGGCCTAATTTTAGCGATGTTACGAAGATGAAAAAAGGCTGTTTTTGAAATTTGCTTTATGTGACAGTTAAAGGATAGATCCTGATCGAATAGGACCCCAAGATTTCTAACAGTTGTGCTTGGCGTCAGGCTTATGCCATCTAGGGCAGTTAAATCATTAGAAAAGGTTTCTCTAAGGTGTCGAGGGCCCAGCACAATGATCTCTGTCTTGTCTGAGTTAAGGAGAAGAAAATTTTGGGCCATCCATGTCCTAATGTCCTTTAGACACGCGTCTAGTTTAGATAACTGATTTGTCTCACCTGGCTTCATCAATACATACAGCTGAGTATCATCAGCATAACAATGAAAATTAACGGAGTATTTCCTCATGATATCACCGAGGGGAAGCATATAAATGGAGAAGAGAATTGGACCTAGCACAGAGCCTTGAGGAACTCCGTAACTTACTTTAGTGTACACAGAGGACTTGTTGTTCATGTGTACAAACTGGTATCTATCAGATAAGTAGGACTTAAACCAATTTAAGGCAGTCCCTGTAAACCCGAGTAATACCTCTAATCTCTCTATAAGAACATCATGATCAATGGTGTCAAAAGCCGCACTAAGATCTAATAAAACAAGTACTGAGAGAAGTCCCTCATCTGAAGCTGAGAGTAGGTCGTTAGTTACTTTAACTAGAGCAGTCTCTGTGCTGTGATGAGCTCTAAATCCTGACTGAAAGTCCTCAAAAAGGCTGTTGTCTTGAAGGAAGTCACATAGCTGAGTAGCCACTACTTTCTCCAGGATCTTTGAAGTAAATGGAAGGTTTGATATAGGCCTGTAGTTAGCCAATGTTCCCGAATCGAGGTTAGGTTTTTTAAGGAGAGGTTTGATTACAGCTACTTTAAAAGACTGTGGCATGTAGCCTGTTGATAGAGATATATTTATTGTCTCCAGCAGGGATGGACAAACTAGGGGAAAGACCTCCTTGAACAGTTTAGTTGGGATCGGGTCTAAAAGGCAGGTAGATGGTTTGGAGGAGGAGACAAGAGAATTTAGCTCCTGAAGGCTAATTGTAGAAAAATGATCTAACGCAGGTCTGACTACAAGTAATGGTACGGTAGGTTCAGGTGAAAGCAGGGAGTTGCTAATTTTATCTCTAATTTTAAGAATTTTATCATTAAAAAAGCTCATAAAGTCCTCACAGCTAAGAGCTAGAGGAATCACAGTCTCCACAGAGCTCTGACTCTGTGTCAGCCTGGCTACAGTGCTGAAAAGGTACCTAGGGTTGTTTTTATTTTCTTCAATTAGTGAGGAGTAGTAGTAATCTGATGAATCCATCTGCATTGCAAGGTTAAATCTGAATTACACGAAGGAATGACCAATCTATAACTTGTTTTTCTGTTGTGAATTACAATTATTTACAGACGGAATTTTTTATGCAACAGGCAATAATAAATTAAAGGCAATATGTTTAGGAATATTAACTTAGCTGAAAAACGTAACTGATGTAATTTTTAAAATATTTCTGAGAAAACAAACTTCACACCTAAATAACATTTTAAACTCAAGTTTTAGCCAAAACCTAAACCCTCAACTCTGTAAATTACATTTAACCATATCATATTCCTAGCTTCCTTAAATATATATTTTACCAGGCCAACCTGAATACACCACAGTGTTGTAGACCTGCCCTCAAATGACCAAAAAATCGATGCACAGACAGAACATGCAAACTCCACACAGGAAGATCCTGACCGACACTGTGTTCAAACTAGCAACCTTCTTGCTCCACCTTTCCACCCTAATATATTGTGGTACTACGGTATAATTTCTTCATAGTTCTACATCTGTCTTCAAATGCACAATTTTATTCCATATCATTTAGGATCTTCCCTGTTCTCTCCATGTTGGTGAGTCAGTGTCTTTAAAAGCAGGTCAGTGTGAGTAAAATCTCTGACATGTTTGCAGGCGGCGGTTTAAATTCACCAAAACAGTTTTGAGGGGCATGCTGGGAAAACATGTTCACTGCAGCAGTCACTTTTTCTTAAAACAGGCTCAAAGAGGTCTGTGATAATTCTGCAGTATTTACACTGCAGGAGAATATGACTTATTGATCACAGATCACTATATTATCAATTCATTGTTGTTTAATAATAGTTGAATAATAAAACAAAGCAGTTGTTCTCCCGTCTTGAAAGAAAACTCAGTGTGAAGAACCACAGAGACATCTGTGGGTAAAATTTGGAGCAAATTTGATCTCATGCTGAGAACAGTTTGGGTTCATGGCTAGATCAGGCAAAAGAGATGCAAATAAAACAAAAGCCTGCAAAACTTCTACCATGCAGAGTAAAGTGAACTCTTGTCCCACCTTATCACTGTCTGTTTAACCTTTAAATGTATATAAAGATGGATGATGGAACTCCTCCTATTACCTGAAAGTGAAGCCAACACCCCCCTGCTATGAGCACTTACGTGTTGCCTCTGTTGTGAAGTAGACTCTGCCTTCTCTGATTACCAAAACACACAATCAGCTGAGCTATAAAACATCAGAGATCCTTCAGATCTGTAATGTCTAACACGGATTCTTGTGTTGGTTTGCAGCAAACACTCACTGTTATCAAACATTCAGTAACTCCTGCATTTGTGTTAACAAGTTTTCCTTTAAGTCATCAAACTGTTTGATTAGACACTTTTACAGACTATTGGTATTATAACTACGATCTTTGTAATTCCTGTCATCAATAGTACTGAGCATCTGTCTATCTGTCTCATTACACAAATATGTGGGACAGATATGAGTTTGAAAACTTTATGTTCGATTGTTACCCCTCTCTGGCCCCTCATGAGCCTGCACTCGCACTGTTTCAGGTGCAACAGGGCCTGAGCACGGTTCAGTCATCACATCATGATATGACACATGCAGTTTACAAGAAGTGCTGCCTCAGAGACAAGCACAATGGACAATAACAGAGAGAACATGAAGGCAGGTTGCAGACTTCAAGTCTTATTTGGACTTTTCTTGGTCAGAAATGAGCTTTGACAATCTGTTATTCTTAAAAAGATTGCATGAAAAAAGAAGCATGAGAAAAACTGCTGTGTTGAAGCCTAGGAGTGCTGAAAGACTTTGGGAAAAATTGTATTGCAGTACTTCTTACTCCTGCGATATATATTTTGCAATTTAAAGGAATGTTCCAGATAAATGCTGTTTTTTCTGTCCCACAAAATAAATTAAGTCTTGAACTCCATTTTCTCTAAATCCAGTTGTTCCTTTTAGATTTAACTTTGCAAATAAACTTGTCGCCTACAACTGCATTACTCTAAACCTTTGCAATTAACTTTATTAACAATGCTTAGAGTGAATTCTCAACAGGCAGGCCTGTGTTTTGACAGCTAAAAGCTCCCTGTGCTGTGCTGTGCTGCTTAGTATCTGTCACAGTCAAGATCATTTGTCAAGTCAAGTGTCTTTACCCTCCCAGCACCATGGGATCGCCAGCTGTCCCAAGCTGTAACACTCATTTTATTTGCATTTTTGGAAGCTTACAACAGATTTTTATGAAGACTATTGTGTATGGAAGTTCACACTTTTGTCAATAAAGGAGGGTTCAAGGTTAAAAATATCCCCTACAGTTCAATATATTTCACCTGTTTATCTGGGAAAGAGCCCGAAGAAAGTGTTTGGGGTGGGCAGACCCTTTCAAAATCATATCTGGCAGGTGATTGGATAATAATTTCATCACTCACATTCATTAGGGGCCAATCAGATAATGCGGTAGGTGGGCATTACTGCCGCAGTGTAAAATACAAAACTTAAACCGGTTTCATAGAGAGAAAATATCCTTTCTAAAGAGAAATTTGTAGGGTTATGTGTCTCTAATTTAACAAAGAAATGTGGTCCAGATCTGACAAAAGTGCCACTGAAGGTGTTAGCATCAATGCTAATCTCTTCATGAGCAGCCATCTGTCGTGCTTGTAGCTCCCACC
Source organism: Cetoscarus ocellatus (assembly GCA_037902135.1). Classification (NCBI taxonomy): domain Eukaryota; kingdom Metazoa; phylum Chordata; class Actinopteri; order Labriformes; family Labridae; genus Cetoscarus; species Cetoscarus ocellatus. Next base: position 258,201 of record JBAMNC010000486.1, on the reverse strand, counting down.
TCTTGCTGCTTTAAAGGACATCAATTGGGCAGTGTCACTTCGGGCCTGGCACAATCAGTGTAGACTGGATCTTGAAAAGATGGATCTCCCTGATGACAGACATTGAATCAGGTGGATCCAGCTGCACAGTAAGATTAGTTATATTGTTCAGCTCTAGCACCAACCTATTCTAGCTGCAATACAGCTGAGGAAGAGTATGGTATGAAGCACTAACACTATTTAAAGATCCTGACTTTGGGGGTTAAAATGCCTACAGACTTTGAGTGTGCCTAAAATTGCACAAAATCATGGAAACATCTTGGTTCTTTGTCAGTGTTTGCCTGCAAATTAGAGAGTATGGTGGTGGTTTGCCTGTCATATTTGGTCATTAAAAGCAAAGAAATTTGGCTCCTGGGACTTTGATTTCAATCCCATCTTTTGACACGAAGAAGGCAGAGCTTATGACTATTGACTAAATTTGAGTAGATGCCATTGCTAAGTCACAGTGGCTGTGTGCACATGGTGGCAGTAGCAAACCAGAAGCAAGTGTAGAGAAACATGTAAAAGCTGTTCTTTTAATGATTTACATCTATTGAACATACATTTAATAATTAATTAACATAATTTGTGTTTGCTCAGCCATGTAAGTGCAGTTTTCCCCCAGTATGTGGTTAATGGTGGTCCATGTCTTATGGCTGTGGTTTTGTCCTTGCTGCTGGCTCGACAGTACATCAGCCTGCTATGTGCAAAGCTGTATGAGTCAAAGGGTTTGCATGTCTCAGGTTTTTCTTTAGATGTTGTGTTTGTGGAAAGCGGTACAAAATTGTCTGCCAAGTCACTTAAGGCTATCCATTTTGCTAAAGGTAGTTGTTTAAGTAGATGGTTTATCCACTAAGCAGATTGAGTGCAGGTCAAGGAATCTCACTCTCACTTGTTGCTAAAGGCTGGTAACTGTAGCTGCCACTAAAACCCACTGAAAACTCTTCCTCAGCTGTCAAACTATCAATGTAAGGCAGAAGGCATCCACATGGTCCAGGATTTTCTGATGTTAGCGGAGTACAAGCCAGGCTAACTTTCTACCTCCAACTAAGCACCTCCCAGAAAACGTGACAATAACCCTACCTTGGAGGTCATGTTTTTGCCAGCGTTTGTTTGTTTGTTATCAGGATAACTCAAAAAGTTAGAACTGAATTTGATTACATTTTCAGGGAATGTTGTTCATAGCACATGAAGGAAGTGATTGGATTTTGGTGGTGATCTTAATCAGGATGTGGATCCAGGAATTTTTTAAAGGATTTCTTACCATTGCGAGATAGGGCAGTTTTCCACATTTTCGAAAACAACTTGCACAACAATGTTGGAAATGTCTTAGTGGAGGTTTATGGTCTTAGTTTACTTCCTGTTATGTAGAAAATATTGTTGAGTATTGGCAAGAATCTGGCAATAATGTTACATGCTATGATACATGGGTGATAATGCAATGTGGGGTGCTGGTTTGGTGGAGTGGTAAGCAACCAGGCACAGCCCATATACATGCTTTTGCCGGTCTGGATTCAAATCCAGCTTGTGGCCAGTTTGAAGACGATCCTCACCTTCTCTCTCTCGCCGCCCTTTTCACAAGACTATCCACTGTCTTTAAAGGCCTGTATGCCCAAAAAAAGATAATACAGTGTGTTCCAATATGCATGACAATATGTCAGACATTTTTTCAAATAAATTGTCAGCTTTCTGAAAAGTTTGCAGTATTATAAACTCTGAATTTCATATGCTAAAAACACACTTTTTTTCTTTTATGTCAGAAGCCAAATTCACTCTACATGTGCAAATGTAACATGCTGATGCGAATGTAGAGATTCATATTAGTCCTTCAAATATTATAAAATTGGCGTCCACAGTCACTCAATTCGCAGTGATTATGGCCTTGCGGAACCAAAGTGGGAGGGTACCTGTGGGACATACGGGCTGACACATACATAAAGCAACGGCGGCGGAGAATGTTATCAATACAAGGGTGGCAGAAAGGCTGCCTGTAGTGTGGGGCATTTTCTTTAAAGAGGCCTAGAGCATTTCTCCATGAACTGAGAGTTTAGGAAAAGGAGTCATGCTTTTGTGCTCCCCAAGGGCCTTCCAACAAAATTTAAATCAAACAAAATTGATTTGCAGGACATGAGACCTTTAGTGATATCATGATGAAACTTAAGATTAACAATACTGGGACCTTAGGTATAGCTGTTAGAAGAATGTGCATACAAATATCAGAGATGGAGGAACCTTCACGAAAAATTAAGACTGGAAAATGATGGAGATGATTATGAGATCGTCCCCATCATAAATACCCGGGAGTTTACAGTGCTGAGTGTTGATATGATAAGCTTACACAAGCCACACCCTTTATTGAACTGTTTGAAAGTTCAGCTAAAATCAATGATTCCTGTGAATCATTTGTGCTGCTCTGTCCTCTGAGACACACACAAAAAAATCTGAATCTGTTCCAGACCACATAGATGGAAACAAACCTCATTTTGATAGAGCAAATCAATTCTTGTATAAAGCAGATATGTCAGTCTTTTAGAGGCAAAGCCAAACAGACAGACAGAGGTCTGATACAGCAGGGACAAACAGTTTATATGACAGCACATCAGATTTTATACCAAAGTTTACTTATCTAACTTTAAACATGAATATGACTTTAAGTAACAGAAACATTAGCGAGGTGGTTGCTTGGCTGCTGCCTGTAAACATACCTCCCACAGATGTGATTTTGATCCAGTTGGGATTTATTTCCACTGCATGTTGTTGCTGTTGGTGCCAGATTACTCCACCATTATGCTTTCCACGTTGATCCAATTGTGTCCCCTGAGAGTTGAGTATCATTGCTCAACATGATGGTGACATCTATCAAAAGAGCATGAAAACTATGAAGGCGTTTTTAAAATTCAGGATAAGGAGCTGTTAGGAGTTAAATAGTGCACAGGTTACTCATCATTTGAAAATGTCTTGTTTGCTGTCACCTTGCAGTGCTGCTGGATCCTGATTCAATGTCCATAATCTGGCAGATCCATCTTGCAAAGCTCCAATGATTGGGAATGATTGAGCTCGGTCTGCAAAGTAACTGACCAATCAACATCCATTAAGGATAAAAGGGCCAACTTGGGCCCCATGAATGCGATTGACTACTACACAATCTCTAACGATGAATGCCTGTTTGCCTTGGAAAGCCATTATTGGAAAGATGTGATGAGAACTAGGGATGGGAATCAAAAACCAATTCCAGTTGAGAATCAATAACAGCTCCCTAAAGAAATCAATATCATTAGTCCTTTATCAATTCCTTCAACTGACAGGGTTCGGAAGTGGTCAGAGTTGTTGTTCATTTTTGACAAAAAGGCACTTACTGCACAACTTTTAGGCCCCGTTTACACGACAACATTGTCACCAGAAACAGAAATGTTTTCTCCTTTGTGATTTCAAAAGAGCTCTGTGTTCACACAGAGACACAAGAACGACTGAAAACGCTGTAGTATGCATGCCAGGCCAGTAGATGGTGATGTAGGTTTGTAGTGGAACAGTGGTGTTAGAACATGCATACGCTTTCCGGTGAAGAAAAACTTTTCATAAACAACTTTGGCGAGTGGTCGCACGAAGACGCAGGAGTTTCTTGTCTGGACAACAAATCTGTCTGGATATTTTTGTCTGGATTTGTCTGGAGCACGGTAAGCAGCACATGTGTTACTCGGTAGATGGCCAAAATTGTTGTTGTTGTTGTTGTTCCTGGGATGCGAGCGCAGCCTTCATGTGAAAGAGCACTGGGCATGCACATCTGCGTTTTTTCTGGAAACGCTGATTCCCGTTTACATGGATACGGACACAAAAACGTTTTCAAAACTTTTAACTCTGGACCTTGGTTTCAACAGTTTGCTGACTCAGACACGCCGGGCACCATTCTCGTGTAAACGGACGGTGAAAATGCAACGGAAATTCTCAATTTTCTGTCGTTTTCATTGTCGTGTAAACAGGGCCTTAGTAAGTGGAGAAACCAACAATGTGCAGAAGTTTTTCTACACAGCACAGCATTGAATCAGCAGGGTCATGACTTTGATATTGTTGCCAATGAAAACCTTCAGGTCAACTTTAACCCACACAGAAAATCAACAGGAATTGATAAGGGAATTGTTAAAAAATCTGATCAATAAGCAGAATCATTAATGGCATTGGTATCAATAAAGTCTTATCCATTCCCATCCCTAATGAGGGCTGTTTGTTTTTCTGAGAAGCATAATTCAGTCTCTAACCATATCACACCCCCATTTTATTAACTTTTACTATGCTAGTGAGGAGTAAAGTGTACCAGTCATCCTTATTTTTATCCTCAACCTGGCCATCTGTGAAACAGCTTTGGACAGCCCTGGTCTAGACTAATCTAGAATAAAAAGAGTTCAAATGGATGTAGTACTAAATTTGGTCAGATATGTGCCTGGTTTAGCCTGGCCAGAATGATGGGCACGGATCCAGTCTTGGCTGAATTTGAAGAACACGTTTATTGGCAGCACTGTGGGTAGATTTTTCTACTATAATAGAAGGTGAGCGAAACATAGACCTGAGCTCTTAAAATAGACTCCTGCATCTTTTTTTTTTTCATCAATCAGACTCCAAAGAGTCTTTCATGATCACATGTGAGCTCTCTGTGGGGACGGAAAACAGCCTCAAATAGCAGCAGCAGGTTTTTCATGACTGGCAAAATCCAGCAGAATCCGTTCAGGAGGAAAAGGTGGAATTAAGCAAATTAACAGGTCGTGAACTGATGATTTTTAAGAAGGAAAGCGGAGCAGAAACTCATGCTTGGGTTTCTTAAATCCTTATTAGGCCTCTAACTTTACAGATCTCTGCTGCAGCACTTAAGCTAGATTACTGGAGCTGCTTTAGATTGACATGTTGGCTTCAAAAATGCTCAGTAATGCGACACTCCCTCCTAAAGCAGCAGCAGCAATGTGAGTGTGTCCGAGGCTTTGGCAAACTTTCAGTGAACGAGCACATTGTTCAGCAGACTTCAGACAGATTGTTAAAGTCATTTGGACTTTGAAGATTAAATTCTGTCTGGAAGGAAAAGATCTGGGTGGAATCAGCACGATGTTCAGAGCGTTAGATTTGATTGTGAGGGAAGAGGATGGAGGAAAGTTTGTCCAAAAGATTCATCAGAGGGTTTTGTTTGGAGGGGAATCAGCATCTTTAAACTGGATAAGTAAATGCCACATGTTTGGATCAGTTAAGTAAGATCAGTCCCAAACTTCATGCTTTTGGCAGTATGTTTCCTTCAGTGACCATTTGATGTTGTTGCCTTTAACGAACAACAGGCAGCCTTCTGATAACTTCACCATGAGTGCCTGGGGAGTTTTGCTTTAAGGAATATGATCGTTATGGGTTAGGTCCAAACATGAGGTATTTATCCAAAATAACTCCCTATGTGACTTAATTTACTCATTATTTAAAACAGAGCATGAGCACAATTTTTATAGTCCTGAATAATGCTGAGATCAAGTTTTGGAGCAACATGTGCCGCCGTTGAAGCATCGTCTTTTTCAGGGACATCCCTGCTTATTTCAGCAAGACAATGGTAAATGGACTTGAGCTTATATAGTGCTTTTCTAGTCTGTGACCACTCAAAGCTGCTTTACACCGCAGGTCACACCTACCCATTCATTCCCATTAGCTCTAACATTCACTCACTGATGGTTGGAGTTTTTATGTCAGTTGTCCATCAATATCAACTAACACATTCACGTGTGAATTTACAAGCCACTGACAGATGCAGTAGTGGGAGCAACTTGGGGTTCAGTGTCTTGCCCAAGGACACATCACCATCACCATCACCTGGGCCACCAACGCCCCACACATAATGCTAAGACACATTCTGCATGTGTTACCATGAGGGATGGGAATTAAAAACCTATTTCAGTTCAGAATCAATAACAACCCCCAAAAGGAATTGATATCATTAGTCTTTTTGCTTACCAATTCCCTTTTCAATTCCTTCAACTTTGTTCTGCATGCCTTGCAAGTCAAGGGTGTCGTGCTCCTCAAAGCCAGCCAGCAGAAATGAAAACAAAGAAGTCAAAAATGTTATCATAACAGACAGGAGACAGAAATGGTTAAGGTTGTAGCTTAATATTTGACAAAAAGACACTCACCAGCAATCACCAGCTACTTGTAGAAGCATTCATCTCTGCAGCATAGCATCAAATATCAGTAGCATAACATGTTTGACATTGTTGCCACTGAAAACATATGTAGGCCAGTCCTTTTCCTAGACAGAAAATCCACAGGAATTGAGAAGGGAATTGTTAAAGAATCTGACCAATTTAGCAGAACTGATAGTAGCATTGGTATCGATAAAATCTAATCAATTCCTATCCTTAGTTACAACAGCATGGCTTCAGTGTAAAAGAGTGCGGGTACCAGACTGGCCCGCCTGTAGTCCAGATCTGTAAATGTAAATGTAGATGTTCTTTATTTATACAGCCCTTTACAGCAACCCTTTCAGTGAACCAAAGTGCTTTACAATAGATAGTAAATAAAAAGGAATAAAAAAAAAAGCAATAAAAGCAATAAAAGCAATGAAATAGAATAAAATACAATACAGTACAATACAATAAAATAAAATAAAAGTGTCACCACACTACTGGGTATTAAAAGCCATCCTAAATAAATACGTTTTCAGTCTAGATTTGAAAAAGCCCTGAATAAGACGCATTTCGATGGGGAGCTTGTTCCAGAGCCTGGGAGCAGCAACAGAAAGGGCTTGGTCACCTCAGTGTTTGTATTTTGACCTGGGCACTTCAGGCAGAAGTTGGTTAGACGACCTCAGAGCTCTACCAGGCTCCCGAACAGTTAAAAGCTCAGTTAAATACAAAGGGTCGAGACCACTGAGAGCTATAAAAACAAGCATTAAAAGTTTAAAATCAATCCTGTAGTGGACGAGAAGCCAATGAAGGGAGTTAAGGACAGGAATGATGTGCTGTCATGTGTGAGTGCTGGTTAAGAGATGGGCAGCAGCATTTTGCACAAGTTGAAGGCGACTGAGAGAAGACTGGGAGACACCAACATAAAGAGCATTGCAGTAGTCCAATCTCTTGTAAGAGCATGGATGGCTATCTCAAGGTTGTGACGGCTTAAAAACATTTTTACTTTGGCCAACTGGAAAAAACTAGTCCTGACAGTATTGTCGATTTGTTTGTCGAACTTCTGATCTGTCTCCCATTGAAAATGTGTGGAGAATACGACTCATACAAGGCACAAAATACAACTAAGGAGACCGCAGACTGTTAAACAACCAAAGTCAAACGTCAAGAAAGAATGTGAAAAATTTCCACCAACAAGTTTCAACAATTAGTATCCTCAGTTCCTAAAAGCTTCTTGAGTGTTGTTTAAAGAGGTGATGTAACAGTGGTAAACATGTCCCTGTCCCCGTTTCTTTTGGAACATGCTGGAGGCAAATGGGAGTAGTTGCAAAAAACAATGAGTTTATCAGTTTGAACATTAAATATTTTGTCTTTCTAGTGTATTTAATTGGATATAGGTTTAAAAAATGCCTTTATTTATGTTTTACACAGTATCCCAACTTCATTGGAATTAGGGTTTGTAAGTTAATTTTTTTATTTTTAAGAAAACGCAAAATATTTTTTAAAAATCCTATCATATAAAAGAAATCCAAAAATTCCCCACAAACTGTCCAAATTTCACAAATTAAGGGTTAGGGTTTGGCAAACTGTGAAACTGGCAAGGAGTAGAGTCTCGCCTCCAGTTTTAACCGCTTGTCCACTTTTCGATTCCTTCCACCAAAACAGTGAAGGGTCTTGTATTGGCCTTTGCCTGGGGCCTCCAAATGACTAAACTGGCCCTATTTGCACATAAACAGAGAGGAAACACACAGTCCCAGCAGACAGATGGCGTGATTTGACAGAGATTAGAAGCGGCTTGTTGTTTGGTCTTTTTGTTATCGCAGTTTTTTTTTTTTACTGTTTATATGAAACATATTACACTGCCAAATGTGAAATTGTCTGGCATGCAGAGAGGAGAAGACAGGGAGCAAAAAAAAAAGAAAAGATGTTTTCTGTCTGCTCGCTCGGCTTTCATTCTCGTCTCCTTCAGTGTTTCAGGCTCCTCTGCCTGCTGGCGTGTTCGGCTTCTCTGTGACTCATTGTGCCTCCTCAATATGTATGTTTGTTTTTCTTTGAATGGTTAAACAAGAGGAAATTTGTATTTGCCCGCATGCACCGTGGCTGCTACCTGACAAACAGAGGATTCTCATGAAACTGTGTTCAAACATGGAGGATTTTCTGCTTTATTTTCCTTCTTAAAGCAGGGGGTAAATGTGTAATTTTTGGATTACTTTAAGCACCAGCTCACCTTTAAAGGCAGACACCTGAAATCTTTGTTGGCGAGCAGGTATGCTGTTGATGTCCGTGTAAGTGTGACACATAAAGCTCAGTAATCCCTCAAACAAGGTAAAGCAGAAGCACATGCCTGAGGCGTAGTGTCTGTTCACTTCACTGCCTCAGAGCTGGATGGGATTTCTCAATACTCCTCTTTTCAAACTGCTGCCTCCCTCCTGCTCTCTGCAGCGTGAATATTTTACTTCTGGTTCCGCTGCTTTGTTAACCTACTTAATGTTTCGTAAAGGTTAGATCATTTTGTAATCAAGCCTCACTCTGTGCCTTCTTCCCCTGCAGATCCCAGAGTGACTGTGGCACCTCTCTGCGTGCATGACTTGTGAGGGTGTGAGTGTGTGTGTGTGTGAGAGCAAGTGAGCGTCTGCGCTCCCACATGGCCTCCATGCAGGACGGGCTGAACTTCACGGCTCCTCCCTACGGCAAGGTCCTGCTGCTGGGTGCTATCGCTGCTGCCTCAGCCTTCGTCGTCACCATCCTCATCGTGGTGCTCTGCGTGGGCTGCCAGAGGTGAGAGCAGAAGACGGGCACATGTCACACACACACACAATCATACAGTAGATGGTCTCCAACTAAAGAACATTCTTTGTAAGATGCTTTAAAAGATCCGATTTAACATTTGATTCCCTAGCCGCTCAAGGCAGCAACAGCCTAAACAAGATCCTGAATATTTTAGGATTTATAGCCAAAACACAATTAATTTCAGAGCATGAAAAAAAAAATCAATATTTTTAAGCCTAAAAGGAAATTAACTTTTTTATAATGTGCAGATATACTTTATAACACATGGAGGTAGCCTCACTAACATCAGGTGTTAGTTCTTAAAACTCCATGATGGTGGTTACCATTAACCTGACACACCAGATGGATACATTTCACTCGTCTATCTGGGTCAAAAGCCCATAGAAAGTGTTGGGCAATGAGCAGAACCTTTCAAAAGCATATCTGGCACGTGATTGGACGATTTTCCTTTCAACTACATTTATTGTGGGCAAATCAGATAATGTAGTAGACAGGCGCTACTGCTGCAGGGTTAAAATACAAAATGTAAGCCAATTTGTACAACAAACTGTACCAAAACATATCAGAAGTGAGACGAAAATATTCTTTCTATTGAGAAATGCTTTCAGTTTTGTTATTTGTTTTTTCATTTCATAAAGAAATGTGGTCCAGGTCTGATAAAACTGCTACTGAAGCTGTTAGCATATATGCTAATCTTTATATGAGCAGTCACTTCCTGCTGTCATCTGTCTCATATCTCCCACCTTTTCCTGCTTTAAAGGACTCTAATTGGATATGTCTAATTGCAGACATTGAATCGGATGGATACAGCTGCTTCACAAGGTTAGGTTACCATAGTCAAAATTAAAAGTCATTGTTACAACTGGTTAAGCGGTATAGTATAGGCTGGCATTAACCCCCAAAATCCACATATGGGGCTTTTCCACTACATGGTATATGCTTGACTCAGTTGGACTTTACGCAGTTGGTTTTCCATTAGGGATCATAACCTAGAACTTTGCACTGTTTTTGTATCCCTCCAGTGCGGTTCCATTAAACCTGATGTGGAGACACTGTTGACGTGTGAATGGTCAGAGTATCGCTGGGAGTCAGGGTTATTTACACAAAAATGAAACGCTCCTTGAGGCTGCAGGACTTTACAAACTCTCCTCTGCTTACATGGTCTGCTGTTTTGCTGCTTGTAGAGGAAAGGAAAAGGTTTGCACACTGTTCAGTTCCCAATGAGAGACTTCATTAAATACAAGGCAGCATTTTGATCTACATCTACAAGATCTTGAAGCAATATAGAAACAATATTTTCGCTTAACTTCTGACATGTTATGGCAAGAGTTTCTTCAATGAAGTTGCTTACAATCTGTCTTTTACACCGCAGCTGTAGTGCCAGCCTACTAAATTATCTGATTAGTCCATAATGAATGTGACTGACGGAATGATCGTCCAATCACCTGCCTGATACTGTATTCTACCCATTCCCAAACACTATCTATGGGCTCTTTCCCAGATGTGAGAAAGAGCCCAAAGAAAGCTCCATCTTTCGTGTCAGGTTATCATCTGTCGTTCACCTCTGACAGTTTAATGTTCTTGATGACCTTGTTTAGAGATATAAATCTTTGAGCAGCAAAAAAGGAAATAAAAGTACACTCTTGCTGTGTTCCCACCAAGCAGTCTAGTTCAGTTCGGCTCAGTACCGTACACAACAGGTGTCTCCACTGTCAAATAAGGAAAAAAAGGTACTCAAATAACTGACCACTGCTGTCCCACTTTTTGCAACCCCTCTGACAGGGTGCAGAGTGTACCAAACCAGCCCTAAAGGGTGGAGTTAAACGCACTGCACTCTGTTTACAGGTCACAAAAATCATCAATTACTGTGTGACAGCAACTAACACAAAAATACAAGCCATGAATTTAGTGATTTGTTCACTGCTGTTGCTGTAAATAAACTAGAAGTTCTCCATTTTTGCCCTTTGTTTGCATCAAAGGGTGTGCTGCTCCTCCCTGCTCACATCCCTGTCTTCAAGTGGCCGTACAGCTGGCAGTGGAATCACAAACAAGATCAGGGTTAACCGCTCCAAACTGTACCAAACTGTCCTGAGCCAAACCAGACCACACAGTAGAAACGCAGCTTAAGTTTCTATAACAAGTGTTTAACCACAAAAATAATGATTGTTGCACATTGAACAATTCTGCTAAATCGTATGCAACTAAAATACTTGTGTAAATATACTTAGTTAACACCACTGACACACACGTGAGTATGCTGAAGTCTCCCTCACGTACAGAAACACACAGTCATAATCTGACTCAGACACACGGACCGTGAGTCAAACTCTGCACACACAGTCAGTGTAGTAAGTGTCAACCTGTGTGACGGAGTGTTTGTGTTTATCACAGGAAGGGAAAGACACACAATGTTCCCGGCGAGGGTGGAAAACATCGTCTCATGGACATGGTAGGTTTGTGAACACACTCGTCTGTGTCGTGTTTGTGCTGCAGAGGAGCTAAAAAATTAAACCCACCGGGGAGCGATATCATTCAGAGGACACCGTCTCAGTCTTAATTACTGTTTCATTGACCCTGTGCTTGTGTGTGTATTAACAGGGTATACTCAGGCAGTCGAAGCTGCGGTCCATCAGTAAATCTGACACAGAGATGAACAAGATGAACTGCAACGGCAAAAGTGAGTCAATAATAAAACACGAATCTCCACCTGTGTGCTCAAACTAGGGCTGGGAAATATGTTGGATTTTAAGAAATAGACATATTTTTAAGAATGAGATGCAGTGTAAGACAGGAGTGTCCAAACTATGGCCTGTAGTCCAACTGTGGCTTACAATGCACTTTTAGTTAGCCCTCAGAGAGCTCCATAAAAAAAATGAAACATCACAACGTGAAGCTTGTGCTTGATAGATGAATGAAGACAAACTTACTATGACATTAGTAGCGGCATAAACTGCCTTCCTTTGCTTTCTGATCTTCTCTGTCACAAGGTCTGATTTACAGAAAAATATCGGGATATAATCAGCTTCTAGCATCAACACTCCTACCGAGTTTGGGAGTTTGCTCTTGCTTTGAGTCTAAAAGTGGAAATGAGCTGCTAGCATCTTCTTTCAGCAACACACAGCATCATTCTCATCTTGACCAGGGACCCAGACCCCCTGAAATCTCATTGGCCACCCCAGAATCTTTTACAATTATAGACTGTTAGTCTTGTCAAGCCCTTATTGGAAAGCTGTAATGTAGACTTTTTGTTTCTTTAAGCATTTACAACTAGAAGTGCTTATAAAGCTCAATCCTCTGCCAAGGCATTTCTGACAATGTTAGCCAAGTTCTCAGTTATAAAAAAAAAACTGTCCCATCTCGAGATGCTAAGAAATCCTCCCAAAATTCCCAAATCCACCTCTGGATTCGAATCACTACCAAAATCTTGTCACTTTTGTCTTGTGCCATCTGTTCATAACTTTTTGATTTGTTATACTGACAGACAGACAAACTGCGGCAGCAATATAACCTCCCTGGCGGAGGTAATAATTAAGCATTTCTTAACCTATGCTGGAGTCACTCTGTGCTCTTATTGGTCAGACTCTGATGTGACTAAATTAATTGTAGGAGGCTGGACAAAAAATCAAGACTGAGGCATTGGAAACAGGGTCTTGTTTGAACACATTCACTATGACGCACTATGTGGCATGAATGACAGAGTTTTGAAAACCCGTAACTGCTGAGTCGGGCTGTAAACCAGTAAAAAAAAAACTAATGTCATTTTATGGTAATGACCTTTTTGTACATCTTACACCATGTGTAGTGCAGCATGCGTGGCTAAAAATGATCGTTTTGTTGCCATTATTATTATAAGCAGATATGAACATTTTTGCAGATATTAACAGCTGATATATTAGCCATATTTTTACTGTAATGCTTCACCTTATCATCACTGAATGTTTTCATAAAAAAAAAAAAACTAAAGTTAAACATATGAAAGCTTCAAATGTTACGTTTTTGTTTCCTATCTTATTCTGTCACCAATAGGCCGTCTCATGAAGAGGAACAAGTCAATATCCAGCTCAGGAAAGACTTGGTGTCCTTCTGAAAGAAATTGTCCACCTATAGGTGATCCTGTGATAATATCCTCGAATTTGATACTGGCGAAAACTCAGCATCTTGCATCACTGTTAACAATTCCATTTTTGTGTCAACCATATGTTAGTTCTTTACAGAAAAAAACATATTGAGGTGTATACTACCTATAGACATTCAGAGAAAATATGATTTTTGTTGCATGTTTCCCAGCCCTTGCTCAAACATCAACTCTCCCTGGACTGAAGCAGCCTTTTCTGTTTCAGCTGCATGACAAAGCGCTTTCGTCACCATCAAAATTGGATTTTGGGGGAATTTTTAGAGCGACAGGAGTTGAAATGTATCTCTCCAACACTGGCATGTGTTTATTCAGCTTCTTTACAGCATTAAAAATCCTGAACATTGGAGGAGGACGGTTTCCGGCCAATAGAATGAAGCATGAAATGGCAGAAATGGAAAATCAATTGGAAATTTAGCTGCGGATCAAAAGCATGACAAGTTAATATATGAATGGAACAATTATCTATAAATGAATTAGCTGAAACGTGTCCTGATTTGGCTGATTTCTTTCATTTATGCCACAGAAACTGTCCTCAAAAATGCAAATAATGATTCTTTAACATTAGATTATTCTCTCTGTGCGCTCAGTTCCTTATCCTGCTCTAAATTTATGCAAAACCTTCCTGCTACCAGATTTAAGGACACTTGAGAGGAGAAATTCTCCCTAAAACAGATCTCACATTACATTTAAAGCTCAGTCTTATTTTCAGTCTTCATCTGAGAACATGTATCGCTCCTTCTCTCGCTCAAAGACAGAAATGAGCGAGCCAAGACGAGTCCTGGAGCTCTGTCACTGACAGTCAGCAGGGAGCTGTGTTTGTGGGCACGCTGACAGTAGCCTGAGAGGGTTTGAAGAAATAGAAGCATATGTCCTGCTTCATTCTTGTCCTGCTTCCATTGCAGTGGAAGGAAGTCAAATTGGAGGGTTTTTTAAGTCTACGTCAGCTCCCAGTCCACTGTCAGCTCCAGACTCTTAAAAACCAGTGAGAGGTTTATTCATGTGCAGGAGTGAGTTATAAATATTTGTGAGGTCTGGTCTGTGGTGGTTCCCGGCTATTTTTAAGAGCAAAAATGGCCTGTATCTGCCCCGCAGAGTTGGACTCTCATTAAACCATAAATTCAAACTTCAGTTTGATCAGGTTAAAATCAGATGACATTGATATTTGTTCTCAATACCAGAGAAACATAAATTTAAGTCTTTGATAAGGATGTACTGATCCCTGTCATCTTTTTACAGGTTCAACTCTGTTTAAGGGCCCAGATTATGCAAAATTACCTTTAATTTTTTAATGAAAAAATACGTGTTCATGGCCAGTTTACAAACCCACCAACATGGAAAATCCTTCCTCTCTCATGGTTGCTCCTTTTACCCTCCAGAAAATGTGTGCTCAAACCATCCATTTGAAACATTTCCCTCAATGATTTCAGGGGCTATGCCCCCTCCCTCAGATGGGAGTCACTCCCTTAGTTATGTGTTTCAGCAGAATAGTCTAAGGCCCTATCCACAAAGAGACAAAAAAAATGGCATTGTTTCAAGAATTACATACGTCCACATGAAAACAATGAAAGTGCTGTAGTATATATGCCAGGCCTGTAGGTGGCACTGTAACACTGCTGCAGACAGACACCAACACCAGAGAAGAAGACATGGAGCATGCACATACATCATGAAAAATGTCAAAAAACATTGGTGTATGGTCTCATGAGAAGTAGCTGGAAAAATTTTAAAAAGGGTCCTTTCAAGAGATTTTAGTTTTCAGTGCTGTACTCATATTTGTCTTTTTAATTGACTTGCTTTCATGTCTTTTAAGTTTCACAAATTATTCTTTATTGCTGGGCAGTTGATTGAGTGTTATTGTAAATGGCTATATGTGATTCCCATAATCACTGAACAAGATGATTGAGAATAAACGATAACCATGTCACATGCTGTTTTGGGCATGTTTTGAACATAGGCTTTGTCATGTTGGGTAAATGGAGTAAATGGACCTTCTTTGACATTTTAATTTAGGTGTTGGAGGAATGAGCCAGGGATGAGCCAAAGATGAGCCAGAGATCTAAAAAAACAGTCAGTGGCTTACAGAAGAGGTAAAATGACTTCAGTCATACGGTGCTGCATTTTGAAGAGTCAGCCTGGAGCAGCACAAAATAACTTGCAGATATTGTTGCATGGTTGTGGCTGTCCCTTGGGGCAACACTACAAACCTGTGTTAGTGTTTAAAAAATACATACAAAGTTGTTTGTCTAATAATAAGCTGAGGTACAATTAGCCCCATTATATTACCAGAAGAGGGCACAATTAATCAATGATGATGATTAATCTTTAACTAAGACTTAAAATTAGTAACAGTTAATGCATTACTTCCATTCATAATAAACAGATGTAAAAGTTAATGTTGACCAATACTCACTGAGAATAACAAAACCATCAGCTTTTTGTAATGTTGAAGCAGAGGCGCTGCAATCATCCTAAGGTACAGAACTTTAAGTACCTCCAGCAGTACTTGACACCTAAAAGGGATATGCTCTGACTCAGGTTGTGTACTATCAATCTTATCCTGTAATAGAAGGTTTGGATTCTTTTCTTGATAAACAATTTAACCATTGGTAAAAAAAAAAAAAAAAAAAAAAGTCATTGTTGAATTTATGGATTGAAACAGAAGTGAAATTTACAGGAAGTCAAAGGTTTCAGTAATTGTTTTTCAAAATAATTGCCCTATTAGAGATAAATAAATAAAATAATAAATAAATGATGAACGGTTGGACAGATGATTGGCCAACTCTGGATTTCATCAGTATCACCTTCTACAGACGAACATGAGCATTGTTATTATCAGTAAGATACATCAAAATTTAAGAGCATTTTGTTAATTTTAAGAGTGAAACATGAAAAAATTATATTTTTGGAGGGGGGTTCAATCACCATAGAAATGAAAAAAAATGGGATACCTGATATCATTGGCATGATATTGGAATTGGCAGTATTGTAGTGTAATGTCTTATGTATTGGCAGATATGAAAATTTCTGTTGATATAAACAACTGATGTATCAGCAGTAGGGATGGGATGATAATTAATTTCAATGCCTTGACTGTAGACAAAGAAATAATCTTGGTTTCACAATTAATCTGGATAATTTTGCATTGTTTTATCCTGGCTATTAATGCTTATTAGGTTGCATTTTTTTAATTCCTATATTATGGTATTCCTTAGTTATAATGTTACTAATGTGTTTAATCACGAAGTCATTCTTTAGATATTTCACATCAGTTTCTAACATAAACAGTTAATAATAAAAGGAGCAGGTCAATTTTAAAAAAGTAGACTTTGTACCCTTGACAAAAAAAAAGAAATCAGTGATTATGATTGGGAAATATTGGGTAGAGGCAAAAATGCAATATGTACATACTTAATATTTATTCATGGATTAACTTTAGTGGTATATCTTCATGAAAGTAAAAAAATTACAAAAAACTTGAATAAAATAACTATAAATCAGTGTTATGATGCTGAAATCATGAGTTGAATTTAAAGTCACATTTGTTGAACAAGGCTAAAAAAATATTTTTTAGTCTTCAAGTTTTGCAGTAAAACTCCAGCACACTGTCTAAAGGTAGTTACTGGACAGTGCCAACATATCTGTGAAATTTAGACTGCATTTAGAAGATTTCTGACAAAATTTGACAAATAACTTCTCTCTTAATGTAATAGATGTAGTTTTTTATGAAAGCTTTTGAGCTTTTGGACACTGTTGTTCATTTATTCTAAAACGAGCTGTATCAAAAGAAAGTATTAAAATATTAAAACATTTGAGAACCTCACCTCAGAGGCCTCTTAAACAAACGTCCAGCCAGCAGCCCAGCCGTCGGTCTAACTCTGACCTTCGTTCTCAAGGCAGGCAGCTTCCCCAGATCCCGTCTGGGACTGGAGAGGACGGAGAGCACACTTACTCTGAGGTGGGTCGACGCTCCTCCACCTCACGTACTGACGATGCCCTCTACGCCATGGTAGGCAGGGCCGGACAGACGGACACTCCGGCCCCTCCCGCGGTCCCCGCCAACACCCCAGCGCCCCCAGACCCGGACGGCGACGTGGAGGGAGGACTGCCCGAACCCGAGGCCCAGGTCATGACCCCCCCTCACCCTCCAGAGACTGCAGAGTACGCCTGCGTCAGGAAGCTGAGGAAGGCTGACAAGGCGCCCCAAAAGAGGGACAGTGGGACGGATATGGGGGAGCCGCCGGCGCCTCCGCCGAGACACGCCCCGCCTTCACATCCTGCACCTCCTCCGCCTCATCCTCACAGCACCAAGCTGCCCCGAAGAAACATGGAGGCCTTTAACGTCCCGTCATTTCCAAAGGTCAGTGCAGGAGCCTCTTTCTTTACACTTCAAAGTTTGGATGTTGTACTAAAGTTTAACTGAAACATAAATCAGGGTGCTCTCACTGATACAAAGATTTCAACTCTGCTTTCAATGACATCATGGGAACATCTCCTGCAGATAAGAAACAGAGAAAGTCAAAAAAGTCCTTATCCAGACTGTTTCCGGTTTGAATTTGCTGTTGCAAGTGTATACTGTTCAGGGTCTTTGTAGGAATTTGTAAACCTTCACAAAATGCCAACATATAAAGCACGTAAAGATACTGATGTCACTGACCAGCCCTTAAAGTGTTGATTTAATTGTATAATCCACAGTTCCAGCAAGACCTGAGGGAGGACAGCTTGTCATTTGTGAGTTGCCCACTTTATCTTCACCAACATATTTTCATTTATAAGATGTTATTTCAGGTATTCATTGTTCCAAGATTTTAAATTAAAACAATTTTGGTGATTTCCTGACTTTTCTTGTAGTTCTATTGCAAGGTTGACATTTTTTTATTTGATTTTGTGTGATCCACAGATTTTTTACAAGATATAAAGTCAGGTTTATCCATTATCTACAATGCCATTATGCCTATTATCCCTTTCCGGGTTGTGGTCGGCTGGAGCCTATCCCAGCTGACACTGAGCAAGAGGCGGGGTACATCCTGGACTGGTTGCCAGCTAATCACAGTGCCACACAGAGAGACTGACAACTATTCACACTCTCACCCACACCTAAGGGCAATTTAGACTCACCAGTTACCCTAACAATCATGTTTGTTGGTCTGTGAGATGAAGCCGGAGTACCCGGGAGAACCCACGCGTGCACAGGGAGAACATGCAAACTCCACACAGAGACCGACAGGGGTCAACCAGCAACCTTCTGGCTGTGAGGCACATGCACTACCTGCTGCACCACCAAGCCACTCCAGTCAGGTTTAGTTTTAAAGACAATTATTATTTAATTTATGAAACTTATTAATTATATTCATGCCTCCCGAGGAATGCACACAACTAGGACACAAAAAGCTAAATATGTCAAGAATATAGTTAGCTTCTTCTTCTGTTATAAATGCTTCTGATTTTGTATTATTCTTGGGCTTTTTCTTGTGGAGATTAGTTGGTTTTTTTTGTCAATTTGTTTGGTTGCCTGACCATCTTTTGAATGGATTTTGATGACATTTTAAGGAAATGTTGTCCATAGCACAAGAGAGGAGTGATTCGATTTTGGTGGTGATCCAAATCCAGATTCGCATCCAGGAATTTCTCAGGGATTTCTTATCATTGTTTTCCAGTTTTGGATGATAAGTTGCTCAACAATGTTGAAAATGCCTTGGTGTAGGTTTGTGCTCTTGGGTACTGATATATAATATACTTATTTGGAGATTCTCTGCCTTTCTCCCTTACCCAAACACAAGTTTGACATTTTATGCATTTTGGCTCAACATCTTTGCAACCATGAGATAAGCTGTCATTAAATTTAATACAGACAGTGATGTTACCCTGAGGTTGAACTGTAATGACTTTGATGATCCCCTCGTTTTTATCAAGAAATAAAGTGCTGCATTTGATTTAAAATCCAATAATTCTGATTTGGGGGTTTCCTGCCTTTTCTTCTTGTAAATGAGGTTGACATTTATGTGTTTTGCATAACATTACAACCATGAGAGAAATTGTCATAAAATTTAATATAGGTATTCATGTTCCCCTGAGGATAAACTATAGTGACTGATGATTTCCTCACTTTTATCACTCAGTGCAGTAATGCATTTGTTTTATAATAAATTCTACTGATTTTGGTGATATCCTGCATTTGTCTCCAGTTTCACCACAAGGTTGACATTTTTGTGCTGTAAGAGTAATAACTGCACAGCTGCAAGATCAATTATCATGAAACTTTTAGGAGATTTTAATGTCCCCAGAGGATAAATTTGTATAACTTTGGTTATCTTCTGACTTATGTTGAGAAGTATAATTAGGTTTTTGTTAAAGGTGATAGCCTACTGATTGAGTCAATTCCTTGACTTTTCTTGTCCTTTGAGGTAAATCTTTTTCTTTTTTTTTGGTTCAACATCTTTACAACAAGGTCAATCATCATTAAACTTAAAACAGATATTCATGTTCATCAGAGGATAAATTATATCAACTTTTGTATTCCTCTGACTTGTTTGATTTGAATGATTTCCTACCTTTGCCACTAGTCCCATTATGAGGTTGACAAATATACACTCTGATTTAAGGACAAACTGAGAACATTCTGGTACAAGGTTAAGTTCACAGTCATCTTATATGAATAGAAGTAGGTTGTAATGATCTGTTGGAGGAAGCCAGAGTGCCCAGAGAGAACCCATGCATGCAAGGGAAGAACATGCAAACTTCATCCAGAAAGGCCCTGCCCTGAGGGACATGCACTACCTGCTGTGCCACCGTACCGCCCTGCCAACAACTCCACTAAATTTCAAGAGTTTAGGTGAAAACAAGCCCCAAAAACCGCAAAAGGGCGCCATATTAAACACATTTTCAACAACTTACTTTTCCACTACCAAGCAGCTCTGTTTAGGCACTACTTTGGTAAACAGCACTGTCAATGCGTCCTTCCACTTGCAGCGTACTGATCAAAATATTGTCTCACATTGATTTGCTGTGTTCAAGGATATCACCTCATCTCTCTGTACAGAGGCAGATCTCCATCGCTGTGGCTGGTGCTCAGGTTATATCCATGAACAACACAGAATCCAAACAAAACCCGAACTATCCCTTTGAATCTTGTAATCACAGTATTTCAAGAATGAAATTATATGTTTATGTTCAATTTGGTACAAAACTACACCTAAATTTAAAGGTGGACTGATGAAATTCTGGAGGTCAAAGGTCATTTTCAACCTCACACTACCAAAAAAATCCACCCCTGCTCTTCTTCTGCAGTTTCTTGAGATCTACACCCTTTTAGTGAGCAGGAAAATCAGTTTCTGGCAGTTTTTGACGTCTCTGTAGTGATGAAACAAATCTCTTCATTCAAACAGCTTCATTTCTTTCACAGTTTTAACAGCATGTAATAGTCCCTAAAATCCATCTGCACCTATGTTCCCAGGATAGTGGGAATGACCCGGTGAACGTTACCTGTTCCCTCTCAGCACATTAACATTGTAACCGTGAACAGGCTTTCATTAGCATTCAGTTCAAAGCAGCACTGTCTCACAGAGCTGCTAGCGTGGCTGTAGCTGCGTTCAGACTGAAAATAGCTCAGAGTAAAGAAACACAAGGCTGCTTTGGGTGTTGGCACAGGTACAAGATGTGAAATACAAACTACAAATGCCACTTTGAATAATAGATCAGTAGATTTGAAGGCTCAGCGGATGCCAAAACTCTACACAGAGCTTAATGGACTTACAACTCCTGTCTGGACAGTTATCATGATACCTCTCTCATCGTCTATGGTCACCATTTTTGTAATTTATAATCCTCTTGTGAAAAAGCAGCACAAAAGGAATGTAACCTTATACGTCTCAGTGGTAAACCCAGTAGCTTGCCAAATGTTGTCACTCCAGCATGCTTTCATGAGGTGTCTGAATAATCAGAAAAATTAGCTTCCAGCTGGTCAGACTTGCGTGAACTCCTGCCTCAGGCCAGAAAAACAACATTTCAAATCTGAGAAATATTTTCTTAAGATGTTGCGTCATAAAATCTGAAAGCTGGCACATGAAAAAGTCCACAGTGATCTGACTGAACTTTTCTTTCCAGTCCTCTGACCACAAAATCTCTCAAAGAACCCATATTATGCTTTTTCTTGCTTAATACACCCTCAAGTGTGTTCTACATGTCTCCCCCTCATGAAAGAGTACTTCTAAGCACAAGACAAAAAGTCTGCGGCATCAGGACTTCACTACATCACCAGTAGCTGCCTGAATGGCTGGTTCCCCTGCTCCCCTGACTGACTAGATCTACTAGTATGATGATTGTTTAGTCTGCAGTCTAAGCCCATTGGCTCAGGGTAAGAAGCCCAGGGTAGAGCAGAGACCATGGAATGAAAGCAGAGAGATTGACAGTATGGCGCTGGGCCCCACTGAATGGACCAATTACCACAGAGCTGTGGTAGTGATGTGAACATGCTCTAGCTGTCATCAAACATTAAATATATGAACCTGAGACAAGGCAAAATGTGGACTCTCTAAAGCGTTTTTGAGACATTGGCTGTTTTTGAAACTGCCCTCTACACACTAGGTTCAACAGCAGAATGCAGTATATACTATTTACTGCATTATAAAGTAATGTAGTAGTAGCTGTAGTATGTAGTATGACTACCAAACTGCCTTTGTTTTATAGTATGCTAAACCCGGCTGAGCTGAGTCTTCTTTTTTACTGATGGGTGGCAACTATTGTATAAAGCTCATTACTGACACCTACTGTGCTAAAGTTTGGGTCAGAGCAACTATTCCTACAATACAAATACTATGTTAAACAAATTAATAATTTGGTTTCCGTTCTCAATCCAATAACTTGGCTGATTTCTGTTTCATGAAAATAAAAGTAAATAGTAGCTTAGCTAACTGTAGCTTAGCTTACGGCTAGTGGCACTTAATTAATGTCTATTAATGGACTAAAGGAAATCTCACAAGTGATGTATTTGGTTATTCATGACTTTCACCACTGAACACACACTAGAGAAATGTGTATCCATGCTACTTCTCGAAAAGGTTTTGATTTAACAAGTTTGATTCACTTTATTGTTATTTAAATGCAGTGGAATAAATGCTGAAACTAATATTGCTAAGGTTGGCTGTCCACCATTTTGACCCCTAACCTGTGTTAGGTAACAGCACTCAAAGTGGACTGGTCCGATGCATACTGCAACTAGAAAAGCACTCAGAGAGCGCAAACCTCGACCAAGCAGCTTCAGTCCACTTTGGCGAAAATGGTCCTATCTGGCAATGTTAAAGAATCCTTTAAAAAATTCCTGGATCCGGATGGTGATCCGGATCAGTCCCAAAATCTAATTATTGTTCCTTATCCCATTCGACGCATTTCCTGAAAATTTCATCCAAATCTGTCCATAACTTTTCAAGTTATCTTGAACACAAACAGACAGACAGACTAACCAACATCGGCAAAAACATAACCTCCTTGGCGGAGGTAAATATTTCCCATAGTTTGGCATCTAGATGATTTTGGCTCACTCTAGATTTTGTAAATGTTCGCATACTGCATACTACACACTATATTTTAGCAAATTCAGTACGTACTGCTGGTATAGTCGTGGTTTCAAAACAGCCAATGTTTTCACAGTGACCATGAGACTCTATGACTGTGACCTTTGACCCTTGATCTTTACCATGTAATAAAATTGTCTTTGAGATGCAGTAGAAATGCTTATTGAATCTATTTTTCATTTCATTGTCATTATTTATTTTACATCATTACAGTTATTTTGAGGTCTCATGACAGTCAAGTCTGTGGAAGCAGTGATTGCATCTGTTTCGTCTCTTAAATTAATTTCTCATATCCAGTCAAAGCAAAAGTGGAAATCACTCCTTTTACTGAGTGCAAAAGAAAGCCAGAAAACTTTAAATGCTAAAATATTGTCTTGCTCCTACAGCGTCTACATTTATGGCAAAATCTGAGTAAAAATTCAAGTCAGGCAGAAATTATCTTTTGTATTGCTCAGGAGAACATACCACTGTGTCAAAATCTGGTTTCAGGATTCGGAAATTTCAATGTTGAGGTTTTTCTTGCCAATTTTACAGACATTGGACTGTTTATAATAAAAAACTATCACTACAATCATATAGAAATGAGGACCCTCCTGAAAACGAGATGCTGCATCTCAAGGGGCTAACCTCTAATACATGTATATTCAGCAAAGACAAATATGATGAAGACAGGTCTATGATTGGCCCATGGATCTGTCACTACTTTAGTCCACTTGTCTCTGCCCACCTCCCTTCCTTTGCCCACACACCCAACAAAGCTTTATGTGGATGGCTGTTCATCATGAGACTGAGATCCACTTTCAGGATTTCCTACTGCTAAATAGGTTTTTCTTGCCGCCATGATGGATTCATGTTGGGTTTTGGATGTAATGTGTGTAAGTGTGTATTATGTACATGTGTATTTTATATATGTATACATGTATCTATGCATATATGTGTATCCATAAACTGAAGAGTTTGTCTTCAGCTTGCTCTACTGTTAAGTGTCTTGAGATAACTCTTGTTATGAATTGGTGCTAAACAAATAAAGATTGATTGATTAATAATTTTGAATGAAAGTTTGAGAAACATCATCTATTTTGTTTCTGAGGAGTTCCGTAGAAGCAAATCCACAGCCATATTAAAAATGCCGTCTCAGACAAACTTTCTATCAATCCAGAGAAAGACAGAGTTCAAGTGGGCTTTACATTACGTGACAATAAGCTACACTGGACTAAAGTAAAAAATAAATAAATGCCTACATGGAAATCAGCCCTTGTTTAGAATGTGGCCATAAAGACATGGACTTTTCAAGTCAGTACTATTATTTTTAACCAGACTGTAAACATTTTATTTCTGCCATAAAACTCTTGTGTATGTGACACAGGTGTCAGCATTTAGAGTAGTGCTGCAAGGGTACCACTTATGAGGTACAAGTACTAACAAATGAGTATTTACTTTTATCAGATATCAATACAGATACTCAACAAAACCAAGGGTTCGATGATGGTGGTGCAGGTAGAGCTCGTGCCTCACAACAAGAAGGTTGCTGGGGAGTTTGCATGCTCTCTTTGTGCCTAAGTATGAGTGTGTTTGTCTGTCTCTCTTTGTCGGCCCTGTGATTGGCTGCCAACCCGTCCAGGATGTCCCATGCCTCTTGTCTAATCTCTGCTAGGACAGACTCAAACTCCCTATGAACCCGGCAGGGATAGTCGGTATAGATAATGGATGTATGGATGGAATTAAACCATCACAGCTCACTGAAGTTTGTTTCATTTTCATCAGATGTTCCTCATCTCTCCTCTTGTCAGTTTATGAGTGCAGTTTGCAGCGTCTACTATCTGTCATACTTATTTCACTTAGAATTAGAAAAATTGCAGACATGGCTCAAACTCTGCCTCCCTGTTGAAACATAGACAAGTCCACAGTCTGTAAAATGCTTACAAGTACAGAATCTGTAATGTTGTCTTGAGTATAAGTTTGGCATGGTACAAGTACCTGAGGCTTGTTAGTATCTGTAGGTGCATCTCCAGTTGCAGTAACATTGGTGTGGAATTTTGTTTTCCAGGAGGAGTGGGGGCAGTTCTGTAATGTGTCTGTCAAGATTCATGTGGATGCAACACAGGATTTAGGCTTTAGTTTGGGTTTTAGTGCTGGGGGTGATCACACAGGGACACATCAGTAGAAAAGTGTTGCCAATAAAATCATTGTTTTTCTATCTAGTGATGCATCAGTCAGATGTTTGACTCTGAATGCAACATTTTTTGTGTTTGTGCGCATGAAAGTTGAGAATATTTTTACTTTTCTGTAGAAGACGCCGAGTCGCAGTGCTCGTCAATGTCACAATTAGCCAAAGCAGACATAAGTTAGGATGAAAACAGGCAAAGAGGCAGGTGTGAGTGACTATTGATGCCCTTTGTAGGTTTTTGTCAGTATTATGAATCATTTTATGAAGAGTATCTTACTTAGAGCAACAACACAGCTTTTCCACCTTGAAGTGAAGTATTAATACAAATAGTACAATCACTTTTAACAGAGAGAATGGAATCGATTTAATTTCCGAAAACAGCCTCAGATAACCTGAAAAACCAGATGGATCATTGATTGTATTTCAGGGGTCCATCCAACAGCCCATAAAAAGTGTTTGGGAATGGGCAGAGCCTTTCAAAGCATATCCGACAGGCGGTCGGCGATTGTTCTGTCAATCATGTTCATTACAGGCCAATCAGATAATGTAGTAGGTGGGCGCTACTGTGTAAAAATACAAAATGTAAGCCACTTCATAGTTCAGACTACTGCCAAAACATGTTGAAAGTGAAGAAAAATATCCCTACTATTGAGAAATGCTTTCAGTGTTATTCATTTATTTAATTAAAAAATTATCCGTACAAGCAGTCAATCCCTGCTGCCGTCTCGCTCGTAGCTACTGTCTCATCCTGCAAGATGGATCCGTCTGATTATGGACACTAAATTAGGTGGATCCAACTGCACTGCAAGGTTATGCCTTAGTCGCCTGCTTCAGAACCACAAAATTTAGCAGTGGGCAGTCGTTCCCCTGCAAGGAGGGCAACTTTCCAGCTCTAGTTCACACACCAGCCCTTTGCCAAAAAGAAGCCTGTTAGCCTGTCTCAGAACTGCGTTATACAATAGTTATAATTTGGAAAAGCTTAAGAAGAGTAACCGCGCAAGAAGCTGCCAAAAAAAGGAGGCTGGACATCATTCTCCTTGTTGAAAGTCTTTTTACTGTTAAGTGCTATTGTTTCTTAAAAATGGAGCGACCCCTACACCTTGAGTGACGCGTCTCTGTATGGTCGACCTCTTAGTTTCCCCTCCTGTCGTCTGGTGCTGTGAAATGCTGGCAGTTGTGTGGTAACATCTCTGAAATCTGGGCAGAGCCTTGTGTTTATTTCTCGACCTGTTCTTGGTGATATCGGTGTGTTTCTCCTATCAGCAGTGTCACCTCCTCCATATGTTTGCAGCAGCAGGCATGTAGGCAGAGCGTCTGATATTGCTGTGGATATAAAGCTCAGTGCTCCCCCCAGGGTGACAGTGGGAGACTATTTGCTGCTCTGCGTGAGGTCAACAAGGTCGCGCTCTCGGCTGTGACCTGAGTTCAGAAACACGAGCGTCTGCGGGCTTACATGTGTACGCAGTCTGCTCACACGGCTGCTCACCACCGAGTTTCTTCTGGGTGACGCAACATGTTGAAATTGAGTCATCCTGATATAAGCACATGGTTCCTCTTGCTGCAAGCTCCGCCTTCCAGGGAAAATCTCTTCAATACTGTATGACATCCATCCCATACATTTCTTATGCTCTGTGTTACTACTCTTCTGCATCTTTAAAGAGATTAATTTGTCTTTTATGAAGCCCACTGGGTGTGTTTTTAAAGGCTGCTTTTTATAATACTCACAGAAGGCGTGCTTGAACACGTGACCATCTCTGCTCTGGATGTAATTTCTCGTCTCTCTGACAGGAGGTGATGTTTATGGGTAATGGGGAGCAGTACATCTGGAAGCCTCCGGAGGATGACGAGATGCTCATGCACCAAAATAAAGCCCTGGGACCTCTGGGTGCTCACACGATGGAGAATATACAACCATCTGCTGCAGTGGTGAGAGAGAACACTCCTCAGGTTTATTTGTCAAAATTGTATCTGCCATTTCATTTGTGTAATATAAGAAACACATAAAAAACTTCTGGGTTTTCTTTGGCAATGCAGGAAGCTGTTAAGAAATGTACATCTTTTCCAATTAAATCCTGAGAGTTGTTCAAATAAAAATAGTGGCCTGCTTTATAATTCAGAAACAAATATTAAAAATTGCAGCTTTATTTTAAAATACTCTATATTTTAATAAAGAAATACTTATAATAATGCATTTTGTTTTTGGGAACCTGTCAGGACTCCCACGGTCACCTTAGGTAACAGGTAGCTATAGAAACATATCAGGACAACAAATATGCATGAAGTAACAATGTACTTAGAGAGGCAACTTTGATTTGCAAAGCCTGAAAACACAAATTATAGCCAGAAAATTCCAATTTTTTGGAGCTGAAATGTTTATTTCACCTTCTACTGAAATCCCCCAACAAATCCAAATTGCCATAAAATTTAACATATATATTTTTTGTATCTCAATTGATACATTAGGTGTTTTTGGAAACTGATAATCCATTTGAGGACATTTTTATCATGTATCTGATTGTATTCAGATGTTTTTTTTTTTTTAGTAATTTGTTGATCACATTCATTAGCTAGAGGTATAAAAGTATGTATCAAATATGGTACAACAGGCTTTAAGGAGTTAAAAAGACTGAAAAATTGCATTTTACTACTAATATCTATTGTATACTATATCAGTTTAGTTTTTTCTGCAAATTAATATTTTCATATAAATTCAGCTAAATCTAAATTACATATTTTTGAGGTATGGTTTCCTCTGTTGCCTTTATTTCAGTGTAGTCTTGGTAATGATATCAATACATTTTCGGTCATATTGGTTTTAGCTGTCCTTGTGTCTTGGCAGCGATCAATGCTTCATGCATTCAGAAATAAGGACAAAATCCAAAACTGCTGTAAGGCCCTGCTGAACACAGCTATCTGTGTACACACAAATGCTTTATGGCTCTAATAAGCTCAGATTGAATGACTTCATTACACCCCAGGCCCTCCCAAGTTTATCAAGGAACAGTGTTGGACAGTCACTAGTGACTTGTAATAAATTATTGAAATAATATTACAAGGGCGAGGGGCAAAGGGGAAAGCTTTCTGGAGTCCAGAGTCACGAAGGGGCCAGTGAATATTAATAAAGACATTGTCGATGCTGACCTGTTGCAAAGTGTAAACCTCCTGCTGAAATGGTACAAGCTTCATTTTTGTGATATTAATGTCATGGATGTTACCCCTGAATTTAACATCCCTCTTATTCAACATGCACATGTTAATATAATTACTGTATTTTTTGCATATATTTTATTTTGGGAGTTTTATGCCTTTATCAAAGTGACAGGATAGTGGATAGAGTAGAAAAGTGGTGTAAAGGAGCCACAGGCCACATTTAGACCAGACCAGCCACCTTCAGGACTACAGCTTACTGCAACCAGCATTTCTTAGATATTGATTCTGTTAAATGTCAACTGAACTGGGGGGTCCATTTACTAGACCTTTCAGGGGCCCAGCAATGTCTGTGGGCAGGCCTACGTTTTGTCCTCTGTGGGCTGCTATCATGATAGCATATACTTTATTTTTACAGTATTTAAAAAAACAATACTAGAAACTGAAACGATACTGGTTTGATAGGGTACTTAATACCAAGATGGGATACAGATTGCCTTAGTTGATCCGATTTTGGAACTGACAGTTAATTAAGAACATAAGGCGTTAAAAATACATTTAAGTTTTAGTGATGAAATGTTTTTTGGGTAAACTGTTAAACTACATTCACACTCTGTTTGGTATTCTATAATTATCCAGTCAAATAAAGTGTGCTTGTATATAATTTATGACTCAGAGTGTATAAGACATATTTTTAATGATGTCTTTGATATTTAATTAAAATTGTATTTGACAGAAAATTGCTATTTGTGTTTAAAAAAAAATACTAATTCGGTTAATTATTAACATGTCATCACTGTTGTACACAGACCTATCTCCATAATTGCTACTATTCAGGAAATTGAAAAACAAACAAAAAAAACACTCTACTAGTGAATGAATGAATACTGTATCGTCCTTATTACTTTTTTTTTTTTTTTTTTTTTTTACTTTTATTTGGTTAAAGGTATAAAAGCCTCTCACCAACATAGAAGGTGACCAGTTGGACTGATTTATGAAAAAAAAAAAAATCAAAATGGAGGTAGGGAGTTTGTGCCGGACAGCAACAATCTATTTCTCTCTGATTAGCTATATCAATTAACTAATTAACTCATCACACTGCAGCTTTTCTCCTATTATTGTGCACAGTGATATAAAAGAAATACTTAACACTTTGAGTTCATGTTAAAGGAAGTATTTTTTACTTATGTTTGAGTGAATTCATAGAGTGCCTTTTTCACTTGTACCTTAGTCAGTTTTAATCAGAGTCATTGTACTAACACTTTACTTACTTGTGTAAAATATTTATGCATTCCTTCAAACCCTTGATGAGTTCAAATTTCTGGTATTATGACAACCCAGAGAAAAATGTTAGAAGTTTGCAAAAAAAGAAAGAAAAGGGAAGATGTTTAGCAAACAGTCCAGAACCGGAGTTGCACAAAGCTCTTGGGTCTAACTTCTCAGCTACTCCAGTGCCTCTTCCTTTGTTAGATCTTTTCACTGATCATAAGTAGAATATATGAGCAGTATTATGTTGCAAATTAACCTAAAAGAACTGCTTTACCTGAATTTTGATGGAACATTTACTTATAAAAGGATTATTTCAGTCTACCAGTGTAGCCCACACTACTAATAATGAGCTCTGTTGTGCATCATTAAGACATTTTTTAAATTTAAAGGTAACTAATAACCCAATGCCACGTTATAATTCTGTTTTCACAGTATGGAAATCATAACTGAGAGGAAGAGACCGCAGATTAAGTTTATATAGAAAAGATAAACAGAGAGTGAGCAAGCGAAAGGCTGGATAAGTTTGGTGTTTACTTGTTGGCAGAAGGAGAGTGCAAAGTGCCAAACAGTGGAGGCACCAAACTCACCCAGTCGAACTTATTACTTGTTAAACTTTGCTGCAAGAGAAAGTTCAGATAAATATAAAGTTTGGGAAATAAGCTGATTCATTTTGCTGTGGGAAATGGCAAAGACGTTCTTTCCAGTACCAATATTTACCTATCTAATGCCAAAGCCAGCAGCAGGTTGGCCCAGTTTGGCATAAACCTGGTCTGACTCTATGCTGCAGCTCCTGACTACTCTTAACAACCACTTCATTTACTCTCAGCAGGTCGTGTAGAGACCTCAGGCCACAACAGTGATTTCTCTTTGTCAAATTCACTCAGTCCTCTTCATCCGACAGTGTCTGAGATTAAACTGTTTTGTGTTACCTCAGGTGGCTGAGATGTACTCCAAGGTTTGTAAACCTGGAAAGAAGAAGAGAGCAGTGCCGGGGTCTCCTCCCTCTAATCTCGGCTTCCGGACCTTGGGCCGAGGTGACCGAGATCGAGACCGGGACGGGGGGTTTAGTGTAGTGGTCAAACCGCAGACGTGGGCCCTTCAAGAGGGAAAAGCGATGGGAGGGCCCCTGGACGACCACTGCTACGAGTCCATCGGGACTGAGGAGTGTGACCCGGCCTATGAGAACATGGAGGGCGGAGGCGCCTGGAAACGAGAGCGGCCTCCAAACACATGTGCCACCCTGCGGCCCAGGAGAAAGAAAGCCCAGCAGCCTTTGCAGCAGCAGCAGCCCCCTCCACCACCTCCAACGCAGCAGACCCCCAAGTTACAGCACCTGCCTGCCAAAGCCCTGCTGCTGCCGGGGGAGAACCTGTACGAGAGCATTGGCGACCTGAAGCAGGGCTCCGCCACCTCCAGCACCACCACCATCTTTACTTTCAATGACGGCATGGAGATGTATGTAACAGGGCTCTGAGGCGGCGCTGCACTGTGACCCTGACCCTCAACACACGGAGCTGAGCGAACAGCATGAGGAGTGACGGCTAAGCCCCATCATGCTCCCCACACATACTGTTTACATTCAGTCATAACATCATCAGGCCTTTCACTGGATGGGCGTATCGTTGATCTGTTATGACCTGGGCTCAATACAAAGTCCAGTCTATCAACCTTAAAGGAATCCAAAGGTAGTGAGTTTTAAATGAGCACAAGACCATCGCAGAGCAATCTGTAGGTAACAGTAGCACTTCTATTTTACTGAAACATGTGCAAAGCACAATTAAGTAAAAGCCTAAATTCTTCCTCAACTTTAGCGGGTAAAATAGTATTTTTCCTGATCCTGGCAGGAATCGTGTAAGAGGAGAGGGCGCAGGATCAGTGTGAAATCTTTTGGTAGCACTTAGTCTGTCACGAACAGGCCTTCCCTGTAGTCTGTCAAGATGTGATTCAGGACGGAATTGAAACGATAGGAAAGGAATGAATTACTAATCAAAATACTTGAAAGCTCAGGGACCAAGAGAATCAATTATGAGAGTATTATAAAGAAAAAATTGCACACATTTTGCATTCCTCCTAAAAGCTTCGACTAATTTAAAACCATAATCATGTTTAAAAACTGACCGGATACTTCCCTCTGTCACGTTTTGTTTCATCTGACATGGACTGAACACTGTCTCCACTGCCGTCTGTAAATGAAGTGTTTTACTTTGTTGATCCTGTTTCTGCACTTTGCCTGCTACGAGTTGCATGCTAAAAAACGTGAAAAAAGACAAAAAATCAAGCACTGTTCTGTGGTACCTCTATATGAATGTTTTTATTTTCTTGTCGTTGGTTGTTTTATTTCAGTTTTTAGTGTGTTGCTTTATTTCTCTGTAGAGCACAAAGTTAGATGGAGGAAGTCTTTGGCTCGGTGGTACTCTGCAGCAGAGAGGAGAGCTAGTTTTCCTCTTGTTGTTTGCCTGAAACGAGACTAAAGAGAACTGCTGGAGTCCTAAAGGTGGAGACAGACCACATTAACCCCTCCCTCTTCACGCACATGTCCTCACTCACTCATATCTGTGGGCCATTCATCTCCATCGTCCCCGCCTTGTGCTCAATCTGCTTGGGTTTCCACCATAGTGCAGCTTTGGAAAGCTCGGTTAGAACTGATGTGTAGTAGCCAAACGTCATGTCTCATCATCACTCCATCGATGAACTCTCTCCCCTCTCTCTCTCTGTTATCAGTGTTAAAAATATCGCAAAAATGTGAAGCAAAATGGTTCCGCTAAGCAGCAGAGCATCACCTCGAGGACACGCTCAGATTAACACCCAAACCTGGACAATACTTTTCTTTTCTTCTTTTTTTTCATTTGACCAAATATCCCCCAGCAAACAATGTGATTATACTGTATGTTGATGCAATGTGTATGTACATTACAAAAGAGAAAGAATAATAAATATATCATCAGTGTCAAGAAATCTATCTTTTTCTATTATGTTTAATTGTGTTTTTGGAATGACTTATCTTGTGACACAAACTGCAAAAACAGCTGCAATGTAAAAAAAAAAAATCTCCAGTGTGTTCTGTTTGTTGTTTTTTGAAGCCATGAAGCTACGGTGTGTCCCTGGAAAGCCCGGCTAAGTTTTAAATGTGGCAGCTAATGTTGTGTGTTTGCTATTCAGACTTACAGGGTCTTGTACTCAGAAGCGTGTAATTAAGTGCTAAAGTGCAAAAGATTGTAATGTTTTATATCAAGATTACTATTCATGAAATGTCAGTCAAGTTTATACTTTTGTAATAAAGTGGCACTTTAAAAAAACATATGCTTTATCTCATAGTGTCAGTTATTAAAGTAAAGGAAGAGGGTTCACTTTTTTATTCTATTACAGACAGATCAGACTTTCCTTCTTCAGGCTTCTTCTTCTGAACATAAACGCTGCCTTTAGCGCCATGCCTTCACTCCTCTGTGGGAAAGATCTGAAACACTGCTGCACCTTTAATTCTGGGGTCAAGTCTGAAGAAATATTCTAAGAATGTACATTTTTAAAGCAAATTATTCATGCAAAGCTTGCTCCTATTGTCCCGCTCTTCTTTGTGTTTTGTGTGAGTGTGACAGTCCAGCTAGGGCTGGGCAATATATCAAGTTAATAAGGTATATCAGTTTGTTACCTCAGCCGAGAAGGTTATGTTTTTGTTGGCGTATGTTTGTTTGTTTGTTTGTTAGCAAGATTATGCAAAAATTACTGGACAGATTTTGCTAAAATTTTCAGGACATGTTGGTAATGGCCCAACTTAGAAATGATTAGATTTTGGTGGTGATCCAAATAATCACCATTAGGGAACGATCATTTTTGCTCAGTATCTGTCTAACTAAAAATGATATCAACATGATTCTGAGTGCTAGGTGTGGGTTTTCAGGGTCAAGGAATCATATTATGATGGTAACTTTATTATGGAACTAATGCTTAGAGATGTAACAGCAATATGTGAGATACCTTGGTGGAGGTTTGCGCTCTCCGAGTGCTTTCTAGTTTTAAAATGAGATATGCATTGATCATGATAACATTACGACCTCTGACGGTTGAAGTGAATAACTGATAATTTCTTGATCATGGCACCTGTTAGTGGGCGGAATGTAAGAGGCAGCAAATGACCATTTGGTCTTCAAAGTTGACACGTTAAGCTCAGTTATGCTTTCCTCACAAACACAAACTGGTGCAGACTCGTCACAAGGAGACGGTTGGTGTATTCATGCTCCATGTGGCTCTCTGCCGCAGACCGTTACTCTACCAAAGTCACTTAGCAGTGTCTTCAAAAAAGTCATGATTATTGCATAATTACTTGTTGTCAATATGGAGAACCAGGAGAAGTTGTAGTGTTTATTTGTGTTATTGAGACAAAAAAGGGAGAGAAAATGGTCTGAACGGCTGCTAAATCAAAAGAGGGCGAGGAGAGGGAAAGGACAATATAAGGACTATGTCAGAGATAGATGAAGAGATGTGGGTTGTATATTAAGAAAAACACGTCTTTAGCCTGAACCGTCTACAACCATTGATCCTCAAAGCAATCCTCTTGTCCTCCCCATCGGGGTGAGGACAAGAGGAACCTCCGTGAAGGGGCATGTCTGGATATTTGACTTCAAAATGGCCATGCTGACACTTGAAGCCTCGCAGACACAGGTCAGGTCAGGTTTGGGAGCACATGCCGGGTCAGCACTTAGCCATTCATCATTCCTGACAACTCGCCTGCACCACCAGCGACATTCACCCTACTTCAATCATAGGTATTTACGTGCAATGAAGTTTAAGGGAGCAAGGGCGCAAACGGAGTCAATGGATGTCAACCCAACTGCATGGTAGTTGGTGGTGCAGCTACCAACTGCAGTAACCTTGCGCATGCGTCAAGCTGAAAACAGGCAGAGAGAGAGAGAGAGACAGCTTTACCAACATTTCCAATTTTGCCAACATTTGTCTTCAGTTTTTATCAGCATTCACATAAGTTTTAAAAATCAAGCCATATTAATACCTGTTTGATGGAACAGCAACAATAGCCCTAAACTCAAAATATTGGTCAGTGTTTTGGCTTAAAATGATCAGAAATTGAAGGCAAACTCTCTAAATTTGAACATATATATTGACAACATTTGGGTAAATGGATGCAGCAGGTAAAGAAGAGGGTATTCACCCACTTTTGCAAATGTTGTCAACTTCTTTGTGCAACTTAGATAGTGGTCTCTCCTTTTGGCTGAGTACTTCTTTCCTGTATCAGAAATAAAAGAAAGAGATTTTATCATTTTGCCACACACGGGACTTGAAAGTGTAGAAAATACTCACAACCTCAATAAACTTAGATGTTGCCAATGTTTTTGTACAATTTAGACCAGGGATGAACAACTTTGGTTATCATTAAGGCCACATCGTTATACGGTCACTGCCAAAGGGCCAGATCTTCATAAAGAGTTTATGATGGGCTACAAAAATTAAGATCTAAACTCAAATCAAATATTGACGGTTTGTTCAATGAGCTGAATGCTGTTTTAAAGCCAATGCAGGTACTCGATGCAACAAACAGAATATGATTGGCTTTTATGAAACTTTACTGACATCTCTGTCAAATTCATTTGTAATGCCTATATGTTTTTGAAGACAGAGATGTAAACATGAATATATCTGCCATCAGTTATTTATGTCTCCAGGAATCAAAGATGATCAGAGAAATATTGCAATTTCCTCTTTTAATAGCAATTTTTACAGTGTTTAGAGTTTGTCAATGTTGATTACAGCACAAGGAAAAAAGCGATTAGATCTTTGTTGTGATCAGAATCCAATTGTGGCTCAAGGAACTTTCTCAACATTTGTTAACATTGTGGGAAAGGGCAGTCTTCCACATTTTTTGCAAATGTTGATCATGGAACAAGAGAGTATTG
Source organism: Cetoscarus ocellatus (assembly GCA_037902135.1). Classification (NCBI taxonomy): domain Eukaryota; kingdom Metazoa; phylum Chordata; class Actinopteri; order Labriformes; family Labridae; genus Cetoscarus; species Cetoscarus ocellatus. Next base: position 223,069 of record JBAMNC010000486.1, on the reverse strand, counting down.
ATTAGATTTTGGTGGTGATCCAAATATGAATGCGGGTCGATGAATTTTTTTCAAGGATTTGTCAACACTGCAAGACAGGCTGCAAATTACTCAATAATTTCTCAACATATTTTGATGACATTTTCAGGGAATAAAGGTCATGACATAAGAAAGAAGAGGTCAGATCTTTGTGATGATACAAATCTGGATGTGGATCATGGATGTTTTTAAAGAAACTGTTAACATTGGAAGATATGGCAGTTTTCCACATTTTAACCTCAACAGATTTTGATGACATGTTCAGGGAATGTTGGACCTGGCATAAGGGAGACGTGACTGGATTTTGGTGGTGATCTGAATCAGGATGTGGATGCAGGTTTTTTTTTTTTCAAAGATTTGTGAGTGAGATAGGGCAGTTGTCCACAATAACTTGCCCAACTATGTTGGACATACCTTGGTAGAGGTTTACACTCTTGGATCACTTCTAATTAATGGTTTGAAACTGAATTGTGGGCCGCATTAAGACGGGGGGAGGACCCCGGGCCACCAGTTGCCCACCCATGATTCAGACAGTGAGTAGGAGTTTTTTTGCATTTTCGCCCAGTATTGGGTGTCTAAGATTTTTGCTACATTGGTATCAAACAGGTGTAAATATTGTCCCATCTTTATAATCATAATATTCTAATAAACAAATGTTATTTAATTACATAAAATATTTTGGTAAATAACCTGTATGACCATCAGCTGATATAAATATACAGATATGATATCTGGTCTGTATCACCCAGCCCTAGTAGCTGCACATGTTTTTTTTATCGGTGTGAATGTGCACGTGCTCCCAGAGTAGTGGGGTCTGCCTCTGAGTAGCAGTGAAGGGGAAGAGGAAGAGGAGGAGGAGGAAGAGGGGGGGAGAAAAGGGAAAAAAAAATAGGTCACCCCTTAAAACAAAAAGCTTGCAGTCAACATCGCAACCGTCTGCTGAATTTTCATTGGTGGGCTTGTCTCCATGGTAACAGGTTAACCTTGAGGCAGTAGTCACGTGGGCGCAGCGAGTCTTCTGCTGTCTTGGAGGATACGGCGTGCGTCGTGTGACATCCGTGATCACAGTGTCAGCCGCTCAGCGAGGAGGAAAACAAAACAAACAGGATCGAGAGCTAGGAGCTGTAGGTGTGAAGATGATACAACGTTCACAGCTTATGTGATGTATTAATCTGCGTGTGAGGGGCATGAATGAGCCAATAAACACATGAATGAGAGTGCCACGTTCATTGAGGGGACATGACAGCAGTGAGAGGCAGAAATCAGACACACAGAGGATCAAATGAGCAGAAGGTCACAAACTGGCTGTGGGAATTGAGTTATTTTTACCATTTAGGAGCAGGAGGTGGGCTCATGTTCGGAGTCAACACAACAGGGAGGGAAGTCCAGGAGGCTTGAGGTTTTTTTTTATTGCTCATTTTGCAAACCTGAAATCACATAAATATCATAATCTGGTGTATCTTTAACTGATCTTTCACACTCTACATTCTCCATCACATTATCTTAGAAAAACCATCAATTACAAAGATGTTTTCTCACAGCAAAACTGTCTTTTACACCATCAGATCAGACCGTTTCTTAATCATAGCATGGGAGTGATTCAGGTGAGTCTGTGTGCATTTTTCTGCTCAGTGGTTTCTCAGAGGGACTCACTATAAATCACACTGAAACAGAGGCTAACTGTGAGCTCTACCGACATCTGCAGGCAATCAAGTGTATTACAAGGAGAGTCAGGCGGCCTGGATCTGAACCCTGAGAGTCACAGGCTGAGGCTGTTCAAGAAATTTAGAGGCAAAGACAAACATGAGGCCTTTCCTTATTTAACTGAAAGCAACCGAGTATTTAAACAAATTATATATATAGATTTTTAAGGGGCTCTGAAATACTGAAACTTAACGATGCTTTGTTAGATTTTAACCCAACAGAGATAGAGCACTGAGAAACTCTCCCTAGTCACTAATTTCATCCGCCTTATCAAACAAGGCCAACTCATTTGCCAGATGTTGCCAAATATTTTGGCAACATCTGCCAAAATGTTTTTACAAATTAGACAGTGCCAAGAGCATAGCGTGCAATTTTTTAAGTTTTTTTCTTGTGACAAAATTATATTTTTTCCAGCACTAGTTTGCTTTAACTAGAAATGATATTGAACAAATATGTTGGCAACATATAAAATGTTGAGTGTGACTGTGTGCAGGATTTGGCACGCAATACTTTTCACCCTTGGAGAGAGCTGTCTGAATTGTGTACATATGTTGGCAATAATTGGACAATAGAGTGAAGCTGGTGAGGAGAGGGAAACATTACCAGATGCATTAAGAAATGATTGATATTTAAGTTATCAAGTATTTCCTTGAAATTGCACAAATAGGTTGGCATAATTTGGGGTAAAAAAAAAAGTCACTAGTTTCCAAGTAGGGCTGGGAGATATATCGATTGATTCATTTTTTTTTTTTTTTGTTCCAGAAGATTTGAAAAATAAAAATCTAGTTTTCTTTTTTTTTGACATACTCTCTTGGCACAAACAGTTTAAACACTCAACCATGTTTTAATCAATCAATCAATTAACCTTTATTTGTATAATGTCAAATAGAACAAGATCGCTCTACAAAAGAGCATGCCCATGTCATACCCTTTCTTTAATTTTTATTATCATTCATTTATTTATTTTTCTGAGAGGGCAGATGCAAAGGGATTAATGTTTCCTTCCAGCAGAGACACAGCAAAAGTTTGAAAGTTGTCTCATTGTCTGAAGACAAAAATGCTGAGAGTTGATCCTGTTTTCATAATATTAAGCCTACAAGCTTTTGCAAAGTCACATTTCAAGCTTGTCTTTCATTTTGTTCTTATGGGATTAAATTAAGAGATTCAATGTTAATGTTTAGAGAGAATAGCACAGCTTAAAGTTTTAATGTAGACATGCTTCATGTCCAAACTACACAGTGTACCTTTGACAACAAAGTTACAGCACACACTTTAATTCTTAGAGGACATTAACTTTAGTTTTTTTTTACACAATTTGATAAAAAGGCAAAAATGTCACTTCTGTGTCATTTGTAGTTCTTTTTCTTTGAGCAGGAAAAAAATCCCTAAAATGGGAAATTAATTATCAGTCAATAAATCTGGGATTTTATTGCCCAGCCCTGTTTCCAGCCTAAAAGTGCAATTAAATATAGTGCAGGATATTGTGGGTGACATTTTAAATTAACAGGGAATAAGCACTGACAGAAATTCTACCAGCCACTTCCTGCATTTTACAAACAATGTGGCAATGTCTGGACATGTATGTAAAACAGTCTCACCTACTTGTCCCAACCTTTCCAGCCTATCATTGTTATTCAAAAATTGAAAAAAAAAACAAAACAAAACTTTTTTTATGTGATACAGACACTGGCCTGAGAGATGTTTTAAAATACTATTTTTTTTTGGTTTTTTTAGAAAGACCTTTTTTTTTCAGAAATTTGCTTTAATTCCCTTGGCACTGTTTAAACTGCATAAACTAATTGGAAATGATTAAACAAAAGACCAAATATTGCAAAATATTTCCAACCAATTTGTGCAATTTAGACAGTATGCAGTAAATTTAGAGACATGCCTCAATCATTTTAAACATAAACCCAACACTGATGCTCTCCTACACTGACTGTTTTGCATCCCCTTGAAGCACAACACCCTGACAGTTGCTTTTTCTGGCCTTATGATAAAACTTCAAATGGAAACAAGAGGGTGAGAAAATCAGAGGTGAGTGTGTTTCCAGCCATGACCTCAAACACATGGTCCCAGTCACACCTGAGCATGAATGCACAATAAAATTTGGTTGGCAGTAAAACATGAACACAGAATCTGAAGTAAATTCCAAAGATGTTTCCCTGTAACCCGATTTTAGTATTTATTACATTTGTAAATACATTTTATGCCTATTTCAAATACGTAAACCTTTAGAGTCCCTGTTAAATTGATTAAATATAAAATTTTACTCTAACTCTACTTTAATGTCTACTTCACAGTGGATTTCCAACATGATACCATAAAAAGTCTCAATAGAGCAGCTCAGAGTATGTAAAGTAAAATAATGGACTAACATCAGAACATGTTCCTGCGCTGTGTGCACCAGCTGTTCATAAAGCTGTTCAATCTTTGCTATAATTAGCAGCCGTTTTCATGCCCCTTGTGTATTAACATTATATTCCAGTCATGGAGCTGTGAGTCACATTTTGCTGCTTTGAAGGTCTTTTTTAGAAACTTCAAAGTTTTATAAAACCATCTGGATAAAAATAATCCCTTTGTTGTAAAATTAAGAAAATTGATTTAACTATCAGATTGAATTGTGTGTGTCCCCCCCAAGCCCAAATTACATATTTGAGACCAACCTGTGCAGTACACTGAGCAGGTTAGCATGTGACCATGATCTAACTTTTAGTCCTTAGAGCTCCTTGGACAGCTTCACTGACTTCGGTGACCAATGTGGACAATATGGTTCCACCTGCCCTTTCAAAGGAAGGGGGCCACACTGTCAGTCCTGTATCCTGGTGCAGGTATGGCAGGAATCATCAAACTTGACAAAAATATAAAGGATACAGGAGGGATGAATAGTTTGTTCTTTTGATTTGATCTGCAGTTTATAACAACTAACACGTTACGCCCCCCAGGTTTCATCAGATTTGCCAGTTTCCAAATAAATACATTTATATTAAACTGAAGATTCGATAACACTGAGAAACTATTCAGCCCTCCCGTGTGCCATGTATGTGTTTTGCCATGTTTCATGGTGCCCCTACCTTTTTGTGTCTTTGTTGATCTTGCCCGAATATAAACATTTTTGCAGAAAGTCTACTTTGCATTTGGAGGTCATCTGAAAGCATAAATATTTATTCCAGCAAGTTTCAAATGCAGCTCAAAAGTCCTAACAAGAGCCTTAAAGGGATATGCCAACAAAGCTCGCCCACTGGTAGTTAGCTTAGCTCAAACACTGGGAGTCAACGGGTATAGCTAGCCTGCCTCTTCCAACAGTCATCAGATAAACTCTTCAGGAACTCTAAATGGGCCTGTGTGCTTGTTGTGGCTCTTTTTTTTACTGTGATGTTTTATGTTATCTTCTACTATCATCATATTATCTTCTTCTACTCGTAAACAGAGGTACGTTTTGTTGACCTACTTCCGTGATGGTTTGCTAGAAATGTGACGCTCGCGAATGAGTTGAGTCTTTTGAACAGCTCTTTTAAGTGAACGATGAGAACTGATTTGTAGTTGTGACGAAGCTATTTGTTTGTGAGTCATTTATAAATTAGCATGCAATTTGCATTTAAGAATGGTTTGCAAACGAACGGCTTACCCACAACTGCAAATCCTTTTTCATCGTTCACCTAAAAGAGCTGTTCAAAAGACTTGACTCGTTCGCAAATGTCACATCTCTATTGCAAACCACCACAGAAGGAGGTCAACTTAACCAAGCCTCTGTTCATGAGAAGAAGATAACACGAAGATAGAAGATAATGTTACATAACGCGGTAAAAAAAACGAGTCAGAACTAGCACACAGGACCATTTATAGTTGCTGAACAGTTCATCTGATGGCTGAAAGAATGGTGTCTATCTGCTTGTCAAGGACTAGGGACTGAGGCAAGAGACGAAAAGAAAAACAAAGTTGGCATATCACTTTAAGGGAGCCTTACGGAGCTGCTAAATCAGAGTTTGTTCAAGCCTAATGAGGGTAAATGAGAATTCCTGCTTTTGTAGATGTAGATGTTGACCTGCAACATCTTAATTTCAACAACAAACCACCATAAAGAAATGTATTATTTACAGGTCCTAAAAGGGTTTAAATAAAGCTTCCAGCCTAAATTCATGACTTTCCAAACACCAAACCTGCCATGATCAAGATTCATCAACAGCTGGTGCAGCCCTAAATAAACTTATTTTTTATTTGGTTTAACAATGATAATCATTTTGCACTAATTGCCCCCAAAAGTAATGGCACAAGATTTGACCTCTAACACTCTTCTGTTTGAAAGTATTGACAATGAATACTCCTCAATAAATACTTTAAGAAATCTTTCACGTGTTCACCTTTGTCATAACACATCTGCTGTATAAGAGTAAAAAATGTGATGCTATATACAACCAAAAGGGGTGATTACAGTTTTTGTTTTGCTGGTCAGTGATGGGGATGATGCACATGAACACTTTCAGTTTTCAAGTAGTTTTAGTTCTTTTTCACAGAGGCTTGTGTGTGTGGGTTTGTGTGTGTGTGTCAGTACGATGGCTCCTCCTGGTCATCGTCACTCCAGCTGTCAGAGCCGTCAGTGCCGAAGTATCGATCCCCAAAGTCCCCTGAAAACAAAACAAAAAGCAAAACAGCTGACTCAGATCTGATGTGCATGGTTTGGTCAGAGTCTAAAGATTTGGAAAGAAGTTCTGCCTTGGAAAACTTTGAGAAGAGATGTAGCAATACACTTAACTCATGACAAAATATGTGCCATGATGATAGGTTCCAACGCAATTTCATTGCATATTCACATTGAGACTGTGATGAATTATCATTAGATATGTTTTTATTGGTTACTATCTCATTTTTAGTTGTATAATTACCTTTAAAATAATGGGTATGTTTTTTTCTTGAATGTAAGAGATTTTAAAACATATCCTAAAACAAAAATGTGTAGCCCAAATAGGGAAAACCTCCCTAAAAACAGGCACACAATGCTTTTTGGCTAGTCAGAAAATTCCTTTATTGGACAGTCTGAAGAGCTGCAGTATATAAGACACAACTGCGGTGTCATCTGATAAAAGTATGATTTTTGTTTTTAAAAAATTGGATCACAGTAGCAGATCCGTCAGGTACAGATGCAATTTTCCCTTCGAGCCAAATGCCAGCCGAGTTCCATCCTGTTACCAGCCAACTTCCTGCCACTGTGAGTCTAAACAAGGGTTATTTTTTTGGTTAGTTTTTTTTTCTTCATAGTGGCATTTTCCATGCTAAGCAAAGTGTTCATTTATGTATCCTATAAAATATAAGTGGTAAGGGTTACATGTTTAGCATGTAATTGTGTGAGATATAATTACAACCATTAGTGGGCAGGTCAGAGCACTTTCCTGTCATGGACCAGCCAAGGAAACTGGGGAAAATATAAATGGCTCCATCTGTAATCACTGCCATCGACTTGTTAAAGGAAGAGTTCTGAAAACATTTTTTTTTTGTCTAATCAGTTTAAATGAATCATATTCATGTTCATATTTAAACGCACTCATTAGCCACTTTATCAGGTACACCCCTTCAACTGCTGGGTAACATAAATAGTGAGTCGGACAATCACACGGCAGCAACTCAATGCATTGAGCAGACATGCTCAGTGCATTGACCTGCTGAAGTTCAAACCAAGCATCATAATGGGAGGGATGCTGGTTTGGCAGAGTGATAAGGCAACCAGGTATGTCCCATATGCCTGAGGCCCATTTCCAGGATGTCCCACCCTCCCCTCTCTCACCCCCTTTCACAAGTCTATCCACCGTCTCTCCTCTGTCAATAAAGGCTTTAAAAATGCCCACAAATATAAAACATAATGGCATCAGAGTGGAGATTTAAGTAACTCTGAGCTTTGTATGGTTGTTGTGGCTGATCGGAGAAACAGGTTTCAGAAACCGGTGATCTACTGGGATTTTCATGCACTTCTATCTTTAGGGTTTATCGAGAATGGTCTGAAAAAAGAGAAAATATCCACCTAGTGGGAGATAACAAAAATGCCTTGTTGATGCCAGAGGTCAGAGTCTTGATACTGCTGTGAAATTCAGAAGGTAAGGTCAGAATTATACGTAAACAACATGAAAGGGTGGATCCCCTGCTTTGTAATGGCTCAGGCTGGTGGTGGTGTAATGGGGAGGGGGATATTTCCTAGCACATATTTGAACCCCTAGTACCAACCGAGCATCATTTAAACACCACAGCCTTCCTGAGTGTTGTTACTGACCATGTCCATCCCTTTATGAAAACAGTATCTATCCTCTAATGGCTACTTCCAGCACATTAATGCACCATGTCTCAAAGCTCAAATCATCTCAAACTGGTTTCTTGAACTTGAAACAGGTATCAATCCAGTAGAGCATCGTTGGGATGAAGTCAAAGCAGATTCTCATCACTGATGTGCAGCCGACAAATCTGCAGCAAATGCACGTTCCCAGAACCTTTTTGGAACTTTTTTGAATCCATGTCAGGGAGGAATTTAGGTCGTTAAGGAGTTCAACCTGGTACAAGTGAGGGGTACCTGATAAAGTGGCCAGTGAGTGTATGAAGCCTACAATGATATTTTTCTCAAGAAATCAGACATAAACTCTGAAAAGATTTGAGTTTTGGTATTGTCAGTGATGGCCTTTTTATGACTATGTTCCCAACAAGAGTGCAGATTTATTTGATTAATAAAACACACACGCTTAAATCCATGATAGTATTTGCATTCAAATTTAAATTATGCAATTACATGTCATTATTTAAAGACAAACGACTGAATCTGTGCGTGAATGCTGTTTTAGATGCAGTGAAGAACAGGAGCAGCTCTTTCCTGGAGTATGAGTGACACTGGAGTAAAATTAGAATCTGCTGAGACATAATAAGAAGACTGTCAACTTGAAAGAGATATTTTTAGCTTTTAACTCCTGCAGATTCAGTGGACAAACAAAAATAGCACATCAAAAACCATCACTAGCAAAGTAAAGACAGTGCATGTGTTCTAAAACATAAAAAGAAATGTTTTTTGGATATGACTCTCATACGTTGTCTTGTTTCATAGGACAAAATGTAAAATATTTGCACTATCATTGTTTTTAAAGTCAGTTAAATTCTTAATTTTTGTAGTTGTACCCATCCCTGTCTTTTCATGGCAATCACCAAGACAGAGCAGCCATGACAAGACAGGATAAGGTTAATGTTGCCATGGAAACACAAGTTGCGAATACTGCTACTGGAAGCTGCCTTTTGCATCTTGCTCATTGTGTATACTGACTGAGATGATTATTCTCTACCATCCTCTGTGTTTTTGTAGAGCAGAGTCCTCAATCTAATACAACAAATCTGGTTCTCTGGATTGATAGCCTGTTCTTGGATCATTGCTGATAAAAAGGTCTGTCACAAACTAAGATTTTTGTTATTAAACATTATCTAGAGTAAAAAGCTATTATATAGCTACTTTTGACTACAGCATGGCGGTCGACTTAGAAGCAGTAACAAAATTTCCAACGTACAGTATATTGTCATGATGTTACTTCTTCTTTGAGATTTTCTGGATCAAGTTGGTCCTCATGGTTGTGGCAATGGTGTTCAAGTTCTTGATTATTAAAAAAACAATCAGAAATGCTTGCACTAAGGTCCTGGGCCATTTTTGTAGTCCTAGTTGGTAATTCGTTAGCAACCATCTTCTAAACTCACAACAACACTTTAAAATTCCAAAGCTGGTGAAATGTAATTTATTATTTCAGGTCAGATATAAATATCTAAGCTATTTCAAAAACCCTATCTACTTTTGGCCTTGGGAACCAGGTGCTACTGTACATGCTAACTCACTTTCTGGACCCATTCCTGCACCACTCTATACAGAGGGGGAGTAGATGAAAATGCTGAAGTATTTTGTTTTTATAGTGGAGTTCACATTGAGACTGAGCACTTGGTGACTTACCTATTCCTGGTATTACATGTAAGAAATCATCCAGACTTTTGTCCACGGCGGTGGTGATTATTTTGACCTTTGGAAAAGCGTAGGCCACAGAGTGAACGCCGAGCTCGGCCATCAACAATGACACCAGCACAATCTTATCCTCCTGGACCTCGTGATCCTGAACAGACACAAATAACATAGAAACATAGACCAATGTCTGACCCACCATCAACATTATAAGATACAGAGCATTGTGAGAATAGCATTTACTCCCAAATAATATTGAACAACAAAACAATCAATGTAGATTTAAAAAATACTTAAAGAACATTAGCTTTGATGGCATTAAAAAAATCTCAAATTACAAGCTAATACAAGGTAGTTGTGATAAAACAAGTCCATTAGTGTTACCAGACAGACTGGTCACACATACAAGAGCACAGGAGTGAGATTGTTTTGTTATTGTTTTGTAGCTAAAGAATAATTTCATCGATCTGCACCCACCAACAGGACCCGCACAGCCATCATTGCAGCAGCTCCAGTGGAGACCGTGCTGTCCATGAGGATGACATGATCTTCACTGATGTCTTTGGGCAGACGCAGGTAATGCAGCTGGAGAGGCCAGAGGGGAGGAGACAGGTTACCATGGTTACAAAGCAGGAAGGGTAGTTACCACGGAGACACACATCATGTGGAAGAAAGAAAAAGAAAAGAGTCAAAACAATTTTATCTGGTCTTTGGTGTAATTTTAAAGACTGTTCAATAAGTCTTTAACCATGTAAAAAACACAAACACGAAAGTCTCTGAGGATTTTTATCTACCCTGTGTGTCTTTTTCGTACCTCTGGTTCTCCTGAGTCGAGGTTGGTTTGGATGAGGATCTTCCCGATGCGGACATCTTTGCACACGGCCCTGAGCGCCGGCTCCATGGTCTCTCCCGCCCGGAGGACTGACACACCGGTGATCTGTGGAGGCAGAGGAGCAAGAGTGACGTCCAAACCTCTCAAAAACACCCTCCAGTTGAAGTTTCTAAGAGCTTGTTAAACGGCACACTGACCCCTTTCCCTTTGTAAGTGCGGCCCTCGTACTCCTGGCCCTGTGGAGTCTGAACCACACACGACTGCAAGAGGAAACAGGAGGACACCAGTTTAAAAACACCATTTCACGTTACACAAACAAACCTCTCCAATAGATGCAGAGAAAAGAAAGAAGGCAGTAGGTGAGCAGGCTTTTCTTTCCTGAGCATGAATATCATGGAAGTCTTCAGGCATTAGGCAGACATACAAGATACAAGACGGTTTATCTTTTATTGTGCAACAGGTTGCACAATGAAATTAAAAATTGTTGAAACATGCTCAGATAACTTAGACAAACTCAGTTGTACTGGTTAGCAGTTTGTTAGCAACCACCTTTTATAAGATAAATAAAAATAAAAACGCTTTCAGAAGCGAGGTACTTCCAAACTTTTTATGTTGTAGAAAAAAATAAGTTAAAATCTCCTGGGCTTGTGTTTGACGCAGGCATTGTTTCAGGCATTTAAATTAAAAATACAATTTATCGCTTGTTAGATTTTAGAGTAGGAAACAGAAGGTGTCTAAACTCTAACTCACTGTTGAGATGTTGGGACTCATCACTGCACCACATTTTATTAAACCAACATATTGTTCCCTCAACTTTAATACCAAAGATTTTTCACCAAAGTTCAAATCTGCAGTTGGCAAATGGTGGCCTGAGGGCCCCATGAGGCCAAAACGTGGCCTGAAGATAAGCAATAAAAATGTCAGTACGACTCCGAAAATAGAGCTGTAGTTGGCTGTGATTGTTTCCTATTTCCATCATCATTGAAAGAACTATTGGTCTCCTTCCATGTTGATGAGCAGGTTTTTAAACTTTTCACAAATTAAAGAACAAAAAATATAACATTTTTAATCTGGACAACACAATACTCATTCATTCAGAAGCAGAGTGTTTTCTCAATTTTTGAGATAAGAGGTTTTTATCTGTCTGCAACTTTATAAATATCAATCAATTAATCTATATGTATAAATAAATAAATATATATATATATATATATATATATATATATATATATATATATATATATATATATAGAGAGAGAGAGAGAGAGAGAGAGAGAGAGAGAGAGATTAACACACATATATATATAGGCTTGAACCCTGTGCTCAGGTTATCAGACAAATGTTGCTACTTATCCAATAGTTGATATGTCCAGTATTAGAATGTTTATAGAATATGTTGTTCTAACAGCTATGTATTTGTCCCTTTTGCTAAATTATAAGTAAATGTAATTAAGTTGAGAATATCAGTAAAATTTCAAAAAATTCTCCCCTCAGGTAAAATTATAATTGTAATGTGCCCCTCCTGGTAAAAAAAAACCTCCCATCCCTGTTTCAAATAACACCATGATGAGAAAAACAGTGGTTTTCTTTGGTAACAGTGTGTATTAAAAACAAACTTGCAAAAACTTTAACTTTGCCTGAGACGCCTCAGTTATGTCATATTTCTTTTGTCTGCTCCTTAGTTGTACGCTGTAGCTGTTAGTTTTGTGGTTGGAAGAAACGTTGATGACAACTGACATTTGAGTTTTCTGCCTAAAAGCTTTTTCTTTAGAGAGAAGAAACAAGCAAACAATGGCGTAAAGAGACAAAGATGAATTAAGTTGTTAACAAGTTGTTCAGCACTTGAATGCACCACAAAAGACACATTCAAGAGCGTCTGTTCTGTTTTCAACTGTTACCACGCAACAAAAACTTTGACAAAGGCATCATTGTGTTTACATTCACTTTCTAATTACTATAATTATGTTATAATAAAGTTTCTTGTCCCTGCAAGTTGGTTTTAAGAAAAACTAATGAAAAAACTGTGGCTAAGAGGTGCAAGAACAAGATAAATTAAAACTAAAGGAATAACATATGCTATGATTGTTAATCAGGCTATATGAAGGACTGTACAGATTTGTAGAAGAGTGTTTGGGATGAAAGTCAAAAGTCAAAGTATTAAATCTAATGCAAAAAATTGGAGTTGACTTCTTTAACATTAGGAATGTATCTTGTTTTTTCAATAATTCAAATCTTTTTCCTCAAAATTCATTTTTTCTCTACTATAATTTTACTTTTCTTTCATCTCTACATTTGTTTGTCTTCACAGTTCGTGCTTTTATCAAAATTTCTTAATCCTTTTGCTCGACATTTCTTTTCTCAGCATTTTTGATGCATTCTTGTCATTTTTCGAACATTTTGATATTTTCCCCAACATTTCACCTTCTACCATAATGTTTTTTTTCTTGATAGTTTGACTTTCCTCTTTAATATTTTGACTTTTTTGACCAACTGACCATTTTTCCCATTTATTTCTTAAAGAGCAAATTTAATTGAGTCGGTCATGCCTGTCTGTAAAAATCTTCTGTAAGGATAAAACGCTTTATTTTATTACAAAATAAAAAATGCAGAACGGTTGTTTCATCTTCTTTCATTTTAGACACCATGTTTAATATCTGGCCTTGCTATGTTGACCAGCTAGTTGCAAACTGTGAGGTATAAAGTTTGTTAGCAGAGAACTGAACTGATAATACTCTATGAAAAACTTAAAAAGTAAAGAAAACAAAAACGGGACAGTTACTAAAATAAAGAATTCCATATCTAATCTTGCCTATGTACATGTATTTTCTTATTTTCTTGCAGTTATACATTAAGTTTCTATTCCTTATTTTTGTATGTTTATGATAAAGTCAGTATATAAAGTGCTCAGAAAGGCACAGTGACAGTTAAGCTAACAGTCCAGAGGGTTGAAGGGGAAAGATGCTGAATCCATATATCTTAAGGGAAGTGCAGGGTCAGGGGATCGTTTTCTGTGGTTTTCTGCAAGCAGCTCCCTTTAGCATAAAGGTGATCAATTATTAATATGATACTATTAAATAAAGCAACACTTATATTCACTCAGTAGTTAAATTCCACCCACCTGAGATGGTAGAAATGTGAGAGCATGTTCGATGAGGAGCCGCATTAATCTCTTTGAGTAGAAGATAAACTCATCTCTGCTGGTGTCTTTATTCCTGAAATATGGAAAGATATATTACACAGTCCCTTCACAAATGCTTATAAACAACTCAAAGCTGGTTCACAGGTTGGTACCTGATGATGGTGTGCAGGCCCCTGACCTGCGGCGTGCTCTCCAACACGTTGAGAGTCTGAGGCAGCGGCTGATTCTGCTGAGCCGAGGCCAGGAGTGCCCTGAGCGAGGAGAGTTTCATATAAAAGCTTTACTTTTTTATTCTGCTCCACTGTGACACTAAAAGTATGGCTTAAAGAGTGCAGCGTTTATCATGAAAAAAGTTAAATGAATTACATGATCAATTAAAGCAGAACGAAGACCACAGAGGAGAAGTTAGGGGGAATGTTTACATACCTGACACTGAGCTCACGCTGCATGGTTAGTAGAAAGTCAGAGAAGAAGAAAAATGTAAATGAAATAAAAATCTAGTTAGCACATACACTCTTCAGAACATGCAACTACTCATTGACAACTTTATTGGTCTGATTCAGAAAATATTCGGACAGATGACAGAGGTCCTGATAATGAAGCACAATTTCTGTTTACGTTCTGATTTTCCGTAAATACAAAACAGTACAATACAAAGATGGAGACATGAGTTTTATTGGAATATGGGTGTAAAAATTAATTTGTAAGAAATATGAATGACCACGTCATGTGTTTCACACACCGTTTGATTTCTGTCTAAATACTGTGTATTGTTCTTAAAATTCTACATGTATGTTGTATATTGACATAAATTAAAGCAACAATATGTCATTTTTTAACTCATTAAAACAGCAGTTTAAAAGTTAATCTAAAAGAAGGTGGACAATGTCCCGGTTGCCTGCATATAGCACTATGTAAGTTTGGCAGCAGAGAGCAGTCATCTTGCGAGTGCATGCTGCTTTGCAGCACAAGATCACACTCAGCTCCAAGAGGAGGGGTAGTTTCCCACCTCTGTGCTCTGTTTCTCAATGGCTGGGGCTAGACAAAAGACAGCTGTGGCAGATGAGGCGCAGGAAAAAAAAAAAAGAAAGAGAAAGACCAATCGAAAAGTCGTACCAAAGTCACTAGTGGACAGGTTTTTCATGTGGCTGAGAGCAGTCATCTCGCGAGTGCATGCTGCTTTGCAGCACAAGATCACACTCAGCTCCAAGAGGAGAGGTAGTTTCCCACCTCTGTGCTCTGTTTCTCAATGGCTGGGGCTAGACAAAAGACAGCTGTGGCAGATGAGGCGCAGGAAAAAAAAAAAAGAAAGAGAAAGACCAATCGAAAAGTCGTACCAAAGTCACTAGTGGACAGGTTTTTCATGTGGCTGAGAGCTGTGAGCAGGAACATGCATTGGGATTGTGCTTGGACATTTAGTGGCCACTTGGATGTATGGACAAATGGACTTAGCTATTTAACACGCGTTGACTGATTTGCGTGTATGGATTTGTTGAATAGGAAGAAGTTAAAACAATTTGAGTTTTGTGTCATAAGTAAAAGAAGAAAAAAGGTCTGCATGACAAAAGCTGCTCCAAAGTCGAATGAAGATCATCATCACAGATGAGGTGTTTCAGGTCCTTCCCCATCAGGTGATGGGTTAAGGCCCGAAAAGTTGAGTTTCTGTCTATCTGAAAGCATCTATTTTTCTCACTTTATCTATCTTGTGTTTGAAAATTCTATACACATTAAAATGGACAAGGTAAATTTCGTTATTCAAACTGTTATATGCTTTAGACTGCACATCTGTACAGCCCCTTCCCTGCATCTTTTGTACAGTGTATACACTTTTGTTGTGTTTATTTGCTTATCAAATATATATAGTTTTTTATCTACCTAATTCCATTAGCACTTTTTTACTAGCTGATTTTACACTTTATTTTATTTTCCTTGACATTTTTATTTTTATTCTTACTATATACTGGTTTTGTTTTGCACCAACTTACCAAGTCAAAGTCCTTGTATGTCTAAATGTACTTGGCAATAAATACCAATTCTGATCTTGAAATACTTTATTTTTAGTAACTGCAATAAATTTACACTTCATGGATATATTTTATGCTACATCTCATTCTGACATCTAATAAATTTAAAAGTTAGTTAGATTTATTCTGCAGCCCTTCCTCAGATTTAGCAAATGAGAGGTTTTGATTGAATTACATACAATCAAGCTTTTGTCCTAACAGTTAAAGCCTTTCACCACCAGCCTGTGTGCTACAGGATTCAGCCACAAGATGACGCCATCTTTCCTTGTACAATCAGTGTGTTACCTCCTCCAGCTGGCTGTGAACATGCTGAACTATCAGATCAATGGCCACCATATTCCCTCCACCTTGGAAGGAGAAAACAGAGAGAAAACTGTTTAATTTGTGAAGTTTCATGAAACTTCAGTACTGTCATAAATAAAGTCTGTCTGCTTTACCTCTGGGCACCACAATATCAGCCAGCCTCATGGTGGGCTCGATGTACTGCTCAAACGCCGGCTTCACAAACTTGTTGTACTGCTTAATGACGCCCTCGATGTCCCGTCCACGCTCAGTGATGTCCCTACGGAGCCGCCGGACGAGTCTTATGTCTGAGTCTGTGTCCACAAAGATTTTCATATCCAGGAGCTGCAGGTAGGAAGAGCAAACACACCATAAAATATATTCACTTAAGCTGAGCAGCTGCTTAAACAACAAGTCCTGAAGATGACTGTTTTCCTTCGCTCAGGAATGCTTCAAAAGGGAGAAAAGAAAACATATGGGCTTACCTGAAGCAGCTCTTTGTCTGCAAAAGACATAATTCCTTCAAATATGATCACACTGGCACCGTACACGTTTTTCTGCATGAAAGGAAGAAAACAACAGTCTTCAAAAACAGAAGGATTTTTTTGGACGGCATATTCAGTCCTATATGATTACTGCTGCAAACTGAAAATAATTAATTCACATCTAGAGAAAAATAAAAGTGATGGAGAATAAACCAAAAGATGCCCTAAGCAAAAAGTAGTATACTTGAAGTACATTTTATTAAGTATGCTTCAGGATAAGTATATGTGTACCAAGTATACTATGGACCCTGAATATACTATTCTTAAGTATGTAACATATAGTACATAAAAAGTAAAGTTCAAGTTTTCTGCCTCTGTTTTAGTATAAAATAAGTACACTCGTAGTACACTTTAATAAACTACATTTTGCTAAGGGAGAACTAAAACGTGGCATGACTACTTTTTATTTCCAAACTGATATAATCTTTAAACAGTTGAAGTCTGAGAGAAAAACACTGCTGCAGTTTTCAGCAGAAAAAAAGAAGACAATCTTTCAGAGAAACAGGCTCACCCAGTCTTTCTGTCTCTTGTGAGTGGTGAAGTCATACACCGGGATCTTCACACTCTTGCCCTGCTTCAGTTTTCTCAGAGTGGCCACAAGCAGCTCAAAGTCAAACGCCCCCGGGTGATCAAAGTTATAGTCGTTGTTTGCTGCCAAAGCCTGCTCCTCAGGGGACAAATCCTGTAAAACAGAAGTTTATTGTTCATATGTTTATAGGAAAGTGACAGTTTGCATGTTTATTTATTAATTAATAAATCATGTGCTATATGGGGCTGATTTTAAATAAGAATACCTTCTTCATGTCTGTGTAAATAATAAAATGTCTGTATAATAATGACCTTAGATTTGCATAAAGACTGGAAACAAGGAAACAGCTAATCAGGCTTTGTGCAAAGGTCAAGAAAATCTGCTGACTTCTGCCTTTAAACCCATTCATTTTAATATTGCACAGGGACCAAAAAATAAAAACTACAAGATACATTTTTAAAGCTTTGTGCTGCAGCTTCTGTCTTTGCTTGTCTAGACCAACATCAATTGTCTCTCTGAAAACAAACGTCCCACGTGGAAATATTTCTCTAAGGAAAATGGGTTGTTTATCTCCTCATGTTTGAAATTTGATTGAAAAACTTGACTGATATTTTATGCTGAAGTCAGTGCTTTGGCGTGAGAAATGGGAAGAGTTGTATGCAAACTGGTAAGAATAAATCCATCCACCAATCCATTATCTATGCTGTGTATCCCTGTCAGGGTCTCTGAGGGCTGGAGCCTATCCCAGCTGACTTTGGTGAGAGGCGGGTTACGCCTTGCATTGGCTGCAAGTGAGGAGGAGACCTGGTTCTGTGGTTGGCGTGAGGCTGGACTCTCTGGTGATGGTGACAGGGGAAAGAACTCTGGACAGGTTGCTGGACATTTTGGACGATGTCTGTCACCCTCTACACACAGTCATCGGCGACCAGATGAGCCTGTTCGACCCAGGACAGCTGCTTCCCAGGTGTTGGGCTGGCAGGCTGGGAGACTCTTTTGTCCCCCTGGGCGGCTCCTCGCTCGGGCGGAGGAGGAGTGGCGGGCAGGGGGGACGGAGGACGGGAAGGAGCACTGGCTGGTAGCCAGCAGCCAGCCAGTAGCCATTTTTTATATATTTATTCATTTATTCTATTTTATCATATTATTATCATTAATATTTTTTATTTATTCATTTTAGTTTGTTTTGTTTAGATCTATTTTTATTTATATTTTTGTTTGTTTATTTTTATGTATCTTTGTATCTACTTTTTTTAACTGCTGTTGGAATTCTAATTTCTCTGAGGAGTTTTCCAAGGGATTAATAAAGTACTATCTAATCTAATCTAATCTAAAACTGCAGCTCTTAAGGGGTCTGCAGTGGTCAGAATCTAACTAAAGTGGTTCAAGGAGGGAACACTGGTGAACCTGCAACAGGGTCATGTGTGGCCAAGGCTCACTGATGCACGTGGGGAACAGAGCTGGCCGTGTGGTCCAATCCAACAGACGAGCTACTATTGCTCAAATGGCTGAAGAAATTAATGCCAGTTCTGATAGGAAAGTGTCAGAATACGCAGAGCATCACAGTTTGTTGTGTATAGGGCTCTATAGCCGCAGGCCAATCAGGGTGGCAGGTGGTCATAATGTTATCCCTGATTGCTGTAAATTGACATACACCATTCACACACACACTCTCATACCTGCTGGCAATTAGAGTCACCAGTTAACCTAACAAAAATGCTTTTGGACTGTGGTAGAAAACTAGAGCACTGTAAGAAACTTGCACATGCACAGGGACAACATGCGAACTGCACAGCGAAAGGTCTCTCCTGACAGAGGAGTCAAAACAGCAACCTTGTTGTTGTGAGGGATGAGCTATAACTGCTGCACCACTGCCCAACCCAGCAAGGTACCTAAAATGAGATTGTGTAATGCTAAATTCTCTGACAAACTGGGTGAAAGACCAAAAGTATTATCTTTTAACAAATCTGACTCTCTGCTCAAGGGTCCAAACGGCGTTTTTTTAGTAAGTGGCATACAGGAAAAAGCTTGTGTGATCCTAAAGTGGGTCCTAAACTTTGCCTAAATCTTCACTGAGAGTTTAATGACCAGATTTCCTGTGCACTTCAAGTTGAAAGGTAGCAGAGCGCTAAGATTGTCCTTATCTTAATTATTTGCATACTGTGTTTATACTTTTAAAAGCAAACTCAAGACCTACCTTTTTAGCCTGGCTTTCAGTGGAATATGCATCTCTTATCCTGCATTATATGTGTTTTACTCCATTTTAGTCTCAGAGTTACTACTTTATGTTTTACCACTTCTTTTAATTTTTTTATTTCAGTTATTTTTTTCCTTTTATTATTTGGTTTTAAAGTTTCAGTTTCAGTTTAATCAACTTAGCACTTTATTGCCTTTGTTATATTTTATCATGGTTTTATCAGTTTAGTCTTGGCTCCTGTGTTTCCTCATTTTTAATTCAAGATAGCATTTCCGCAGTCCTCTGTGGCTGTTTGAAGAGTCCTGACTTTGTGTCCCTGTGTGTGTGTGTGTGTGTGTGTGTCTGTGTGTGTGTGTGTGTGTGTGTGTGTGTGTGTGTGTGTGTGGGTGGGGGGGTGGGTGTGTTTTGGTGCATGTGTGTGTGCGTGAGTGGCTGTCTGTGTCACATGTTGGTTGGGAGGGTGGGTGGGGTTTTGTATTTTATTTAGTATCCCCTGACTCTTATCTGCTTGTGTACTTGAATGTTCAGCACTTTGTGCTACATTTTATGTATCAAAAGTGCTTCATAAATAAAGTTTGATTGATTGATTGATTAATTGCTGCAGCCCTAATACATCCACACATACATCACATTTGACCAGGATTGATGTACACAAGGACACAAGCCTCAAAATGGGGACCCTTTAAACAACTTAATTTTTTGTTTATTTCTAAAACAAACCAATTAAACTTGTCTGCAGGTTTGTGTTTGCTGGCTGTAATCTAAATCACAGAGCAACATGTCATTAACTAAAACTGTCAGCAGTGAAAAAGTCATTGTGATGTTAGAAATGATCTCTTCTTTCAACTCAGTGATGATCTCTATAAACAGCAATAAAACAGCTCTGGAAAGCCTACTCTCCCTCACCTTGTAGAAAGAATCCATGGACAGCAGCACCACCCACGGCACATCCAGGGCCTCGATGATCTTATTGGCCACGGTGGTCTTCCCTGAGGCGCTGCCCCCACACAGCCCTGCAGAGCCACACACACATTCAAAGAGCCTTTATGTGTGTGTTTTAGAGTGTGTCTAATGTTGTCTGGCAGTATGCATGTGCAACTGCATTAAAGTGTTTGTGTGTAAAATAAGAGACTGGGGACAAAAGAACAGGTTGTGCTGCTCAAAGCTACAATTTGACACGACGGGCTGAAAGCAGGAGGAAAAACATCACCACAGGAAGTCGTACCAATGGCGAAGGCCTCTTTTGACTGAGTCCCGTGTTCGTCATACCACGGGGGTCGGCCTGCGGTGTAGATGGTGCGTGTTCCTGTGCGGAGTAGAGGAGGTTCAGTTTTACTCAGTGAGGTGGTGCTCTTTCTGCGAGGGGTGCTGGTGGGGGGCAGAAGCCGGTCCAACGAGTCCTCCCCACTCCCACTGAAAGAACAAGAGCACAAACAGTGGGCAGGTCAGAGCACGAAGGCAGACAGCTACACAATCAGCTGTATTGTGTCATCTCTAGACAGCCTGCGTGCATTTAGAGAGACCTTACATCAACTCTTAAAATCAGCTACAGTATAACACATAACAGTCTCACTTAAAGTAGAAATTATTTACTTCCACCAAGGAAGGTTTTTGTCAAGGGTTTGTTGTTTTGTTTGTCTACAAGCAAGACACCCCAAAACTTAGACAAATTTTGATGACAGTTTCAGTGAATGTTAGTCATAACACAAAGAAGTGATTAGATTTTGGTGTTGATCTGAATCCGAAAGCAGAACCACGACTTTTTTAGGGATTTGTTAACATGTCACAACAGACAGGTTTCCACATTTTCCACAATAACTTGGTGAAGAATGTCAGAAAGGCCTTGGCAGAGATTTGTGCTCTTGGCGTGCTTCTAGTTACCAAATCATATTTACCTTTTTACACGTTGTTCTTTAAATCCAATGTTATTTTGAATATAGAGTTGTGCTGGACAATAATTGAGTTTAAATTTCAGTTCAATCCTACAAACAGAACACTAAAGAGTATACAATTACTGGGCTGTGCGTTTGTTGCTTTTGTGGATGCAAAAATTTAATTTTTTTCCAGTCCAAATATAAGTACTACCATCTAAGTACACATCCACAGCAACTGCAAATATGAGTGCTTCATAATGCCATCACAATTCCCAACTTTAAAAGTTTGCTTATTTTTATCCGATGTTTCTTACACCTCCTCTTGACAATTCTGTTTGTAGTTTGCTCAACTTTTTATTCTCATTTTTGTTGAAATATCAAAAAAACTGCAGATGTTGCTCCAACTTTGCTCACCTTCGAAAAGCTGTGAGTACAAGTACTAGGACTTAACTTAGTATTGGTGTATCCCACTAATTTTGCTTTTAGGTTTTGTAATTTGTGGTAAATGGAGTTAAACCCTCCCCTTTCTTTACAGCAAACCCTATGCACTGTCCCTCCAATCAAAACACTTCTTCCTTTGACTGGAGCAGAGATGTGCACTCTTGTTAGCTTAACAGTAAAAAATTAATTTAAAAAACGCAAATTTGCTACATGTTTTGTTTCCTAAACTTGAAACGCAGCTGAAATCATCTGATTCAAAGTCTGAGATCAGACAAATCCATCTCGCTAAACTTCAAGCTCAGAGCAACTGAGCTAGGCTAGCACTCGCAGCTACAGCACCCTCTGAGGAAGAAGAGGCAGGAGCGATGGGCATAAAGACGAGGAAAAGCCTGTAAATAATGGCTGCTTGTGAAGTGATTATCATGGATGCTTCCTGAAACAGTGGCAGCTTTATTAGGATGTGACAACATTTTTAATGGAACAGAAATATTCTCTCCTTTCCCAGCAGGTTCAAGTTGATTTACTCCTCGGCAGTAACACATCTTCATTTGATCCGGCCCTGATGAATGTGACTGACATAGTCGCCTTTCACAGACAGAGGGCTTTTGAAAGTTCATGTCACCCTCTCAAACACTTTCTATGGGCTGTTGTCCAGATGGCAGATGAAATACAGCCTGTACTTACAGTATGTGTAACAGTCTACGTGGCATGTCAGGTCAGGGGCTTCTCCTCAAGGCAACATAACCTTTTTCATCCATCTGATTACACATGAATGCAGATATCTGAGCACTGATTTTGATCCCACTTCTAATCAAGTCATGGTTATGATTTTAGAAAAAGACCAAGCTGTAAAATACAGGACACTTGATCTCAGGCGCTCAAGACCTACCTTTTTAGTCTGGCTTTTAGATGATTTTTATTTTATTCTGTTAATCTGCATTATGTGTTTTTTACTCTATTTTAGCTTCAGAGTTACTATTTTGTGTTTTATTACCTATTCATACTTATTTTCTTTTACTGTTTGGTTTTAAGGCTGTCTAATTTTAATCAACTTTAACGTTTTGGCTTTTTCAAGACTAGTGTTCGTGTGTGTGCGTGTGTGGGCGTGTGCGAGCATGAGTGGTTGTGTGTGTTGAATATGGATTGGGAGGGTGGGCGGACTTCTGTATTTTATTTTGTATCCTCTGATTCTTATCTGCTTGTGTTCTTGAATGTTCAGCACTTTGTGCTACATTTTTTGTATGAAAAGTGTTTTATAAATAAAGTTCGATTTTAGCACAATAGTTATATCACAAGCTTCAGCTAAATACTTGCACTTTGAGTTGTTTTCACATCGTAATGTCTGTTATTACACCATGCTAATGTCTAACCATTAATGAAGGTCAGGAGATGTTGTTAAAAATCTCATGTTAAGGCCAAAAAATTGAACTTTGACACAAGTACATGAGAAAAGCTTCACATTTAATAGTTTAATTGATTTCTTCATTTACATGGCTGCTGATCTCTTTGCAAAAGCTTTAGGTTAAAAAAACTACAATCATTTGTTATTTTCAACTATAACTGATGGCTAAATTCCTGCCAGTTGCAGTCCCTCAAAGTTCATTTTACATGTATTTTTTTGGTGGATAAGGGTCCTTATCCTAAATTAAACCCAAAGGACAACAGATAAGCAGAGCAGATTGGTATTTACTTGACAAGAATTAGATATCTAGATCAGCTACATAAAAGCCATTCAGTCAAATTTTGTATGAGATCTGCTCCACAGAATCCTAAATCAAAACAAAAAAGAAAAACAAAGCACATTATTCTTAAGCTTTTCTTTGTGCAAAGATCTGAGGTCTGTTGACGCAGGAGATGTCGTCAAAGGAAAGACTTTTAAAATATTTTCCTCTGACAGATTGAGGTCTCCGTGTCAAACAGCGCAGCAGTGAAGAACTAAACACGTTTGAAGATGTAAATTCAAATACTCCAAGAACCTGCTGAGAAGAAAGTATTTAGTGCAGTAAGTCACACAAACACATTTGTGTCCCTCACACTTCAGTGTTTTCTTATGTAAGACTGAGCCGTGAAGGTCAAAGCCACCTGCTGCGGACTTTCAGGTGCTTAGACTCACATGAGGTCTCTATTCTGTTTCATTTATTAAAAGCCACTGTACTTTATAATCCACTACACTATCTAACAGGTAAAGCTACTTCGCAAACTATTTAATATTTGTAAATAAATGAAGATAATTTAGAGCTTGACATGTGGATCTACATATCAGTTATAATTCAGCTTTAAACAGCTGTTTATTTTCTGTGATTCTTAATTAAATACAAAACCCATTCACTTAATTATAGATAAGATTATTAGGCACAGAAGGTAATAAAAAGCTGAAAATCTCCTGGCTTGTTTCTGACAAAAAAAAAGAACTTTCAATACTGCGCAGATACACTGACGTTGTGGAACTGAAACACTGCAAACATGATTGTGCACTTTAAAAAGTGCGCCTGCAGATGACTGAATGGAAGTTTTAGTTTCACGATCTCATGAAACTGAATGATTTTGATGATGCTGACATTGTTGGACAAAAAGGACATACTGAAAATACAAGTTATTGTGGCACATTTAGCTTTGAGGTATTGTTACAGCATTTTCAAAAAAAAAAAAAAAAAATAATAATAATAATAATAATAAAAGCACTGACAACAGTCTTCAGACTAATGAATAATTTTATGCTCTTTTGAGGAATTTTTAGTTTGTGATGATTTTGGTGTCCCCTGCGCCAGGGTTGGAAATGACCTTTTTACACCTGGCTGCCAGTGACCTGGCACCAGATGGGCTGTTCAATATATCTTTCTCCTCCATCTGGGAAAGAGTCCATAGAAAGTGTTTGAGGAGGGCTGAACCTTTCATTAGCATATCTGGCAGGTGATTGGATGATTGTTCCGTCAATCAACATTTATTAGGGGCCAATCAGATAACGTTGTAGGCGGGACCTACAGCGCTACAAAACATGAGCCACTTTGTAAAACAAACTCTTGTCAAAACATGTCATAAGTGGAGTGAACTATCCTTCCTATAGAGAGATCTGTACTGTTGGTATGTGTTTTTTTTTAAAGAAATGTAGTCACAATCTGATAAAACTGCTACTGAAGCTGTTAGCATCAATGCTAATGCCTGTATTAGCAGTCACTTGTCTCGCTCGTAGCTCTCTCTTCCTGCTCTAAAGGACGCTGACTGGACCATGCCGCTTTGGGCTGTTCACAGTCACTGTAGACTAGAGCTTTGCAAGATGGATCTGCCTAACTACAGACATTGAACCGGCAGGACCAGCTGCTGTGCAAGGTTAGGCTGCCACTTGATTTTAAACACCAGAGTTTAGTTGCTTCTGCTGAAAATTCACATTTCTTAATGTGGCTGTTACATAATGAAGCCTGTCAATGACAGACAAAGTGGGTCCTTTTCTTGTGAAGAGCTTGTTGGAAATAGATTCTTTTATTATTTTATCATATAGCTGAGCTACCACTGCACTTAACTAGCACCACATTAGACCATTCCAGCATCCATCTTATTTTTTAAACATTGGCAAGCCCTTTAGTGGTCTTGTGCAAAGACTCTGTAAACCGTATTCCAAACCCCGGGCTGAGAACCAAAGCTTCAAGTTTAAGCACATCAGGCAAAGAACTGACAAAACTATATTTTCTTATGTCACAAATTAGTGTTATTTTATTTATCCACAACTGTGGCTGACAAGTTGAGCAAATTAAGCAGACAATACACAAAATCACCCACATTTGAATGCATGAAGCCTTTATTGCCCCTAAGGGAATTTGTCTTGCACAGAGAGCATAAAAATTTTTTGGCTGGTGGCAGCTGTGGATTTCAGGTCATGGCCTATAGTCTACATTCATCTCTGGGCCGACCTCATCCTGTACATGCATTGGTGTTGTTCTTTGACAAAATACCTCATCCTATGTCCTGTAAATAGACAAATGCACCACTGACAGTGGAAGGCTGCTTCCTCAGCTTTGATTGTCCTGTCTGACACCACATAGCAGTGACTTAGCACATCTCAAGGGGATTACCTTTAAATAAATTCATATTCAACAAATATGGTGATATATAACTAAAGATTGATTGATTGAGCCTATATTCAGCAGAGACAAATGTGATTTCAGTCCCTTTGTCTCTGCCTGGACAGATACATTTCTGGATGTACGTATGTGTATATACAAATGTATTTATTATATGTATTTGTACATATGCAAATATGTGTATGAAAAAACTGCTAACATAAGCCATAAAGAATTTTAAAATGCATCTTTACAACATGAAATAGTAAATTCAAAAACTAACTAAAAAGGCTCTGATAATTCTGCACAGTTGACATACAGTGGAGTTCTAAATCATTGGAAACATACATCATTAACCCACAGGGGCTTTTTCTCTTTAATTAGAAATGTCCTTTACAGAATTCTGTGGTACTTTTCCTGAATAAAGTTTGTGAATATTTTCCTTTTACCACCCGTATCATCTTTAGTTATTCTTTTATTTCAGACACAGTACAGGTTGCATCACTTCAATCAAGATTAGTCCCTTTCACTGCTGTTTACTACGGACCAAATAAAAGTCAGCTTAGCTTTTACGTCACACTCCCTGATGCTACATTTAGGGATGCCTGCATTCCCACAGGCAGTAATTAGGAATCACATGAAGAGCTCTGCTGGTTTCTTACATAATGCACAACTTCTTTTATGAACACAAACTCTAATTCAAAGAGAGGGCTAATGGCTGTTCTGCATATGCTGGCGTTGATGCACTTTCAGATGCTTGTTCAGTATTAACATACTTTAGAGGGTCCTCTGTGACCGACACAAATAACACAACAAAATCCAAACTAACCTATATCCTACGCTTCCTCTGACCGCTCTCTAACCCCCATTTAGAGACTATTTTAAGCCTGAATACTAATTTACAGTGTGTTTGGGAGCTCAGTGTAAGAAGAAAACAAGCTTCCGACCTTCACTGAAAAAAAATGACACAAACATTCAGATCTTACCTGCGGTCCGACCTAAGGGACCAACAGCCTGAGATTCTGGCGCCTGCACAGTCCAACAGAGTCAAGTCTGCCTCACATGACAACCTTCTACCCTCCAGCTTGCCTGTCTCCATGGCAACCTCCCAAAAAATAACAGTAACACTGGCCAAAGGTGTGTTTCGATTACAGGTCTGGTTCTTTCACTCCGTCCATTAACAAATCTGGAAAATCTGACTGCTTCCCATCTGCATGCCGCTGTCCATGTGCTGCTCTCTCTGTCCAGCCTGTGTATGTGTGCGTGTGTGCGCTAGACACTAAGAGGATCACTGCAACAGTGCCAGCAAAGAGCTGCTTGGCTGGTATTAATAGAGGCACCTGCATGCAAAAGCAGGACAGGACAAACGTCTTCTGCTGATCCTTCCTCTCGCTTCACTGATCTGACGGAAACAGAGTTACAGAGCAATTCAACACAGACCACAACAAAGTCAGAAACACCGACGTCACTGCAATCACTACCTCAAAGTCATTCTGTAACATTCTGTGGCATTAGGAAAAAGGGAATGCCAGTCGGAGATTTCCAGAGCCCTGAGACTAGGGATGCACATCAGAATTGGTTCAACATTGATATCGGCTGATGTGGGTTAATATTGGATGAATTGATATCAGTTCCAGATGTTTATCAGAGGGTCATACCAATTTAATGCTGACATCTAGCACACCTCACTGCTGATTCAGAGAAAACTATTTTTCTAGGGCAGCAAAAATAAACTGTTGGACAAACTGTGATCTATTTTAATGATCAAGCAGGAGAGACATATTGGCATTGTGGGAGTTGTGCCAAAAAAGAAAATCAGAAAGGAATGGGCATCAGCCAAAATTATTATTTTAACCATTAGTATGGTACTGGCCCTGATTCTCACTAGCCCTGCATCAATACTTAAGAGTCAAGTGACTAAGACTTGTGCTTTGTCATGCTAAAAAAAAAGTGGTGCAGTATTGATTCCATTAATTCAGGAATGATCTAGGATTTTAGCACTTCCTGCTCCCTTGTCTTTCACGAGTTTTCAGTCAGATGTCTAAAATCAAATCTGTGGCAGACACAAGCTTTAGAGTTTTTAACTAATTTTCCATTAAATACAACACATCTGGCAGTGCCCAACTTATGAATTTAAAAACATTTCTACCTCTTTCAAATGTGGTTGCTAACAAGTAGCTAATGATGACACAGAGTTTGTTAAGGGCAATGAACACCACCTTTATGATCAGAGATGCACAAAATTGGAATATGAGATTTTTGCCCTCATCTGATACACTGGTATTTCTGAACTGATCATCACCAACACCAGTACAGGTATTTTTTTTTTCAAGAGCACAAAGCCTCTACTTCACAAGAAAAATGACCTGTTCTTTTTATGGTGACAAGAATATGATGTGAAAGAAGAAAAATATAGTTTTCATTTTTAATTAAAAATGCTTTTGATTTTGGAATGTGGACATCTGATAATGAAAAGGTACATCTCTTACGTACGTTCTGCTTGCAGTACATATATGAGATACATGGACAACTTTATTTCCATTACAATAACGGCTATAAATATTTCTATCTGCCAATACCCAGAATCAGTTTTCAATCAATAGTTTTGAGTGATCCAATTTATGGATTTCCCTGAACCAAAATTTTTGACCTGATGGTTTTAAATGTGTCACTAAATTCATTAAATTATTATTTTTTTAATTTTCTTAAGGCAGAGCAACACCAATTTACAGGCTATTTTTCATGGTATGGACATGGTATGCTTTGAACAAAAAAATGTTTGAAAATCACTATTCCATCTCATTTTATTTACTTTTTTTGCATTTATGTTGTAATTCATCTCTGGAGGTGGTGATAGGTTCTGACTATGTAAAGCACCTTAGACTTTTGGCTGCGAAAAGTGCTATCTGAATATATTTTTTAACTTACTTTATGGTTGACCAGTCCCAAATCACTAATTATTATTACAACCAATAATGTCTAATAATATAATTATTTCATAAAGACTTTTATCAACTATGTTTTATTGTAAGTAGCACTTGTAATATCCATAAGTCTTATTGGAGTGCACATTACCTCTTATTTATTTTACTACCTTCTCTTGCACTTTGCAACATCAAAATTTCAACATTTTACAATTTAGTTATCTTTCCGGTTGAGGGTTGAAAGGGAAAACCACTCTGAACAAGTACTATTTTTGAATGTGTTCTGACATTATTGTTAGCATACTTTCACAACGCATATATCTGTTTATGATGGGGGACGATAAAAGCAGAGAAGCCGGACACTGAGGGCAAACACAGGGAATGCACATCGTAAATATGTGAGGCATAGGCGTATTCTTGGCTCACTTTAAGACTGTAACCTGATCTGAAACCTTTTTTCTGGTCATTTTGTGTTACGCAGACTGTGACGCAGAACTGTGTCAACCTGCAGCTCGCCCACTTCTGCCCAGCTCTGTATTATAACACACTTTATACGAATATTTAACCGCCATTTCATCACCGTTGTACTAATTTTAAGACACATGGTTACACCAAGAGGTTTTTTTTAACGATATAAAACAAAATAACAGACAAAACATGTCTGATATTGACGCTATTTGGTGGAGTATTAGATGGTAGTCATTGTGGTTAGCTTAAGGTGACATGAAGCGGGACGTTGCTCTAAAATAAATCAAAAATTCACATAAAAAACATAAATATCGCTGAAAAATTACAGTTAACATCATGTACCTGTCCGAGCGGGACGATAATATCTTCCCGCATTCCGTTTCCATGGGGATCCTGCGACCTCGAAGCCGGCGTCTGCTGGTCAGAGCCATGGACGGATTCCTTTTTAATTGGACTGAGGGATTGTGGGTAATGTAGTTTATATCACGTGCTTCCTTGCGGCTGCTCGAGTGAGGGACTGAACCCAGGTACAGTGATGACAAGTCAGTACATATAGATTCTTTTTATTACATCTTTCTGACATAAAAATTACACAAAAAGACAGAGGTAGAGACGAAAAGATACAAATTATTCATAATAGTTTAACACAGAAATAATGATAAAATGAAAAATAAAAACAGATTGTCATGGAGCGTCTTCATCGCAGTTCTTAGTCCATCCATATATTTTTTTCTGTTCACTGTGAAGATAGGGAATAAAAAGCTGCAAAATTCCACATAAAATTAGGAGTCTGGACACCTCTGCTTGCTGGATGAATTTATCCCAGAGAAGTCTTTTACATTTGAGAAAATGTCCAAGAAAACCACGGCATCCACTCGTTGCAGTTTCTTGCTACGACATCTTTCCAAAGGAACCTGTCAAAGATAAAATGATTAGGCCACAAAAACAAAGGTTTGGCAGTAGTTGTGCTTATTTGCAGCAGAGTATAATGCAAAGATGATACCACTTTTGTTCTTATTTAATAAAAGGAGTTGGCACTGGCCTAGTGGTTCAGACTAAACACCCCAGCAAAGACTGTTCTGTGCAAAGTGAGTGGCCTGGGTACAAATCCAACTCATGGCTTCTTTCCTGCATGTCAATCATCACTCTCCCTCGCTCCCTCATTTCCCGTTCTATCCAGTGTCCTCATTCTATGGTAAAGACATAAAAAGCCCCCAAACTAATACTTTAGATGAACAAAGCATTTCTGACATTCTTAGCTGAGTTATTCTTCATTTCTGGCACCTAACATCACAACAGGAGGGCATATTTTTGGACTTAAACGGTTAGTTCAGGTTTTTGAAGTGGGATTGATCGAGGCCCAAGGCAATTGTAAATTTGAGTGCCAAAGAAGGAACTTGCGAGCGCTGTCGCTGAGGGGAGATATTGGGGACGTACGGTAGCCAGTACATAGCAACGCATGTTGCCAGCAAAAGCCTCATAATTTACCAATTTGTAGGTTAAAACTACTCAGACAGTTACATTGGCCCAACAAATGCTGCGTTCCATTTACATCGGAACTGGGAAGAGGGAAGTGGGAATGACGTCATCTCCGAGTTATCAGCGTTCAAGTTACAAAGTCGGAAAAAACGTGCCGATCTACCAGGCTATTGTTAGCCGTTGTTGGCATGCCCTGCGTTGTAGTTCGCACATACCACATGAAGAATGTAAATAACACAATGGGACTCACTCCCCACTGACCTCCGCAACACTGAGTCCCTACCCCTCTTTAAAACCAGACTCAAAATCCATCTGTTCAAGCTCTCCTACTCCCTCTGATCTTTTGCACTGTCTGTTGCATTGTATTGTTGTTTTTATACCTGTTTTTATGCCTGTATTTACACCTGTTTTAATGCACTTTTATTCATACTTTTGTAAAGTGACCTTAAGTGTCATGAAAAGCGCCCTTAAATAAAATGTATTATTTACTATTATTATTATTTACAGATCAGGCATACGGCACATGGTAGCAGTTTGAAGGCTTAACCGAAATTAAAGACATCTGATGAAAGGTCAAGGAGAAGTCATGTTACTAAGACCCACTTACGACAGCAAGTGAACATAGGCTCACAGTTCATGCATCTGCACCATCAGGTAACTTATGATCTGTCCTGGCCCTCTGTTCTCCATCCATCTTTCTAGGTGTGACTCCATCTGTTGAAGTTTTTCCTCTGTATACTGTATAAAGATATCCTCTCCTAACAACAACTAACATCATGTTGCATTCCTTGAGTCAAAATCACTCATTTTTAGTTCAGTTTTCGTGAAGTTAGTATTTGTTTTTTCCTCTCACTACCAGGTGATGGCAGAGGGATACATAACCCCTACGTCCCAACATTTAAAAATTCTAAACACAGGGGCTTTGTCAAGGAAAAGTTAAACGCTGTAAAGAATTTTAATGTATCGAATTTCGAGCCAACAAAGTTTTTTGAGTAGTTTTAATCTTCAGGTGGGTTAATTATGAGGCTTTTGGTGGTACTGCGCCGCCCCCAGATATCTCCCCCTAGGAACAAAGCTCAGAAGTTCCTTTATAGGCACTCATATTTACTACTGCCATGAGCCTCAAGCAACCCCACTTCAAAAAACCTGAACTAACCCTTTAAGAAAATGATCGATGGTGCAGTGGTTGGTTATTGCTGTCACTTCAAAACAATGTTCTTGCATCACACAGGGCTTTTCTGTGTGTTTTTTTTTTCCTTCCTGTGTGTGCATGGGTTCCCTTTAGGTGCTCTTGCTTCCTCCCAGGCCAAAACCATGCTTGTTAGGCTGAAAACTTACTTTAAATTGCTTGTGTGAGTGTACCTGTGACAGTGAACAGTTCAGGGTGTAACTCCAATCCTTCCCTCCCATTTTTATACCCTGATTTTCACATTTTATTTAGATAAGATAGGCAAATATCCACATAAATATATGTAATGGATGATCCTTGTTTCAAAAACTGCTTTTTTTAACAATGAGAATGACAGAAGAACCATGCTCTCTCAAACCAGGAACCTGAGGCCACAGCCACCAGCAGCACTCTTAAACTCAGTTTCAGATTGCTTCTAACCAGCTCTCATTGATGCTAGGGTACAAAAGCGGACTTCCACTCCACTTACTAACAGTGAGGCCAAATAGTGCCATGCACTTAATCTTTTCCTTTGTGTAAATATCACCAAAAACATGAAGGAAGCATGTCCCACTACTGAAAGCTAATAAAGACAAGGAATTTGTTCCCTTGAAAATAAGAATCAGATCACTCCATAGTCCATTGCTGCTTACAAAGCTAACATCAGATCTTCCACTCCCTCTCAGTTTTGATTGGTCAGTGAGGAAGACGTGACATTGATGAGTTTGGTGCAGTTCCAAAAGTATAAATTGTTTTCATCAGCACAAGGAGCAAAGTGACAAAAAGCAGCTGACACTGAAAGTGTTTTATTCTGCTCAGGGTGCTGAACCCTGAAAATGCTGGACTTCAGTTTCCAAGAAACATGAGCGCCTGCAGCAAAAACAGCAGCTGTGGACACAAACCATCAATGTCAAATATACAACTATTTGGGCCCTCTATTTTGGAGAGAGCCAGAATAAATACCAATGCTCTTGTGTAAGTTGTAATCAGAAGCTCAGCTAATCTTCTGATGGCTAAGGCTTCATAGAGGAATAAAATCTGAAGCAATCTTTGTCCTCAACTCCTGCCAAAGAATGACCATTTTTTTGCAGGGATGTTTTGCTAATCCTTGGGAGTACAGAGAAAATATAAGGGTTAAAAAAACAATAATAATAACACACACCCTCCCCTCTGCTGAGCAGCTGCAGGTTGCGTCCCTCCTCCTGCACCTGAAGTTGTAGCACCTGTTGCAGCAGCTCCTGTCGAAGTGTTTCTTGCACAAGTCCCATCCTCTCTAGTTTCTCCCCATTCAGACGCAACAATGCACGGCCTGCAAGGTGACAGAAAAGGGCTCAAAATCTGTCAAGATTTGTTTTTTTATCCTTTACGCATCTTTTTCATTTGTGTTCTGATTATCTAAGCAGTATAACCTGTGATGGCGTGGTGTGAAAATGCTTCCACATAGGTCAGGTAGTTGTGCGGACAGTGTTTTTTTAGCCATTTACAAACATCTTGTTGTGACCAGAGCACTACGGGACGGATCAGGCTGGGCTGTGTCGGGCTGGTGTGATATATCCCATAGTTGTCACTGGAACGGTACTGCAGAGACACAGACATAATCAAACAGATTAATACAGAGAACATGCATTTGAGGAAAGTCTGACATTTTGTAAAAAAGAATGACACTGTTCAACTTCCTGCTGCCAGCTAGTTTAGCTTTAAGACTTTGAATGTGGGGAAACTGTGAGCCTAGATTTGGTTAAAGGCAACATCTTCTTTCTTTTATCACCTCTAAATCTTCAACTGAAACTTTAATGTCCCTGAGAAAAACCTACCTTGCTGTCAGGTCAAAATATAAACTCACACACTAATACAAACAATCACATTTAAAGTCATCAATTTAAGAATAAATCAAGTAAAGTGAGAATACCCTGATCCCTTCTAAACCTTTACGAAAGATTTCCAACATCATAATCATGACAGTTTCATCTTTAACACATTCAATCAAAACAAAAAGCAGTTAAAAATCACAAGATGTGGTTTAATTTGTGCAGGGTACTAATTCTAAGAGAGCACATCAGCCTTCTAAAATTATGTTGGTTGCTGGTTGCCATAAAACTGATCCACTTACCAAAAGGAAACCTTCATACCTCTCAGTACATACCAGTTTTCAGCCTGACATTAACTCTCAATGTTGCATTGAAAATCCCAATTTTCCAGTTAAATCAGAACCCCAGATTGTTTGTTATCCCTCAAGATGACATGTGACCTCTGAAAACAACGTGAAATTTATGCTCAACATTCAGGAGCAGACAAAGTCTGCAGAGCACAGATACCTATGCGTGAGTCTTTACTCGAGGACCTGACAACATAATCACTCCTTAAAGTAACAGGTTAAACACTTACAACCACACATGATCATTATAAACACACATACATACAGATCAAACACTCAGCATCCATGTAAAGTTGTCTGAAACATCAGTGAGCATGCAGCAGCAATAACACAGTCAGAGGAGCATGAAGGCCGGTGTGATCATGAGACCCAGCTCTTTAATGTTAAAGGATGTAAAATTATGGAGGACCAACCAAGCCAGGCCTTTGATCCGTCATTCGGTTTTTAAAAATTCAGCAGGTTCAGCGTTTCTAAGATTTTCTCTGATGCAGGAGATGTTCTTTGGGATGGAGAGAAAAAAGCTGGCTCACATCTGAGAGTCAGTGAGGATAAATTTGTGCTGGAGGGTTCATCTGACAGGGAGCAACTTTTTACTTTTCAATAAATATGAAGTATATAGAGAGTATATGTGAAGATCCTGCTATAAAAATAAAATTGAAAAATGTGTTATCTGCAGGGATAACCTTTAGCATTGTGCATACTAGGTTATAACAAGTGTTTTATGTGGAAGCTTTCTGTTCTTAACAGTTAAACACTCTCTTATCAGAAGCTCAGAATCCTTCACATTATCTTCTAAAACATTCAGAACAAATATCAGCACTTCTTCTTAAGGAAACACTCAACTATACTTAATGTGGCTTAAAATTAGCCAGTCTTTGTTTGCACAGAGCCAATTCATAATAAATGTTATCTTAAGCCACAAATTCTCTTACATAGTCTCAACATTAATACACAACAAGCATAGCACCAAGCAGCTTTTAGCAAAGTCACAATGGCTTTTTATAAATACTATCTGTTACTGGATGTATTAACTATAATAATGACGAAGTTGGGAAGAACATATGACAATGAAAAATGTGTATGAAGCAGCTTCGATAAGTGCACCAAGTAGTGACGTGCCACATCATTAGCAATGGACCAACTTCTTTAATAACCCTGATATAAAAACATCAACAAAATACTAACAAAAACAATAATGATGATGATAATAATGATAAATAAAAGGGTGCTCAGAGAGCCCAAACCTCTGCCTGGGTATTTATGGTCAGTGGCTGTCCAGCTGAATACACACGAAACTCTGATCCAGACTGTGGCCCAGAAAAAAGCTTGACCGTGGAAAAAGTGAATTATCTCACAATGTTAACAAATCCCTTAAAAAATTCCTGGATCTTGATTCAGATCACCATCACCAGATCACCACCAAAATCAAATCAATTTTTCCTTGTGCCATGACCAACATTCTCTGAAAGGTTCATAAAAATAGGTTGATGACTTTTTGAGTACCGTGCCCACAGACAGGCAAACAGACTAACAAACAGCACCAACAGCTAGCAAAAACATCACCTCCTTGGCAGAGGTAATGATGATCATAATAATGATGATGGTGATGAAAATAATATTAACTATATTGTTAATAAACATAACAAAATAATCAAAAATGCCCAATCACAGGAGGTTACTCATCTTCTCTTAGCGGCTACATTTCCCAACCCTTGTGCTTTGATCACAAAGGTTGCTCATGAGTTGCTTAACATTAATGTTCATCAACTCTGCCCGCTGGTTTGTTTTCTGCCACCTGACTAGCTGTATGTGTTCTTCCACCGGTTCACTCTGTTTTCTTCATGCGGTTCACCGGATATCTTACACTGATACTTCGAAGACATTTTTGTGAGCTTTGAGCATGTGTGAAAACAGCTTAAGGCTCAAGGGCAGGTCTTAGTCTGAATCCAATCAAAGACCAAGAAGGACTGTTCCCTGTAAAAAAAAATGTGCGTGTGACTGTTTTACCAAACAGTTTATTCATCAGCTGTTTTGCCCTTTAATATACAAAAAGAGTTTTAAGGCATTTTTGCTTACATTAGAGCAGACAGGAGTGGGACAGTAGGGACAGAGAGTGAGAAATGACATGTGGGCAGAGGTCAAATGATGGACCTAAACCTTACCTCCTCAGGACAACTGTCTCTGAGTGTGGAGAGCAATGACACAAGCACTGGTGCCTTACCCTTAGATATTGTTGTATAATGAGGTCCAACAAGAAAAGTATTATCAATTATCTATGTGTGTTAAAAACAGACCTGCTCTTATGACTGTCACATTTAGAACGACATGTTTATCACAAAAACTGGTTTGTTTTTGCCTCGACTGCCTTCTCACACACAATGCTTCATTTTGTCTTTCACCTCCGTCTCTCCTACCATAGCACCAGTTTCCTGTTTTGATCTTCTTAAACTTTTCAACTCCACACAGAAGTGTTATCTAAACTGGGAATTGGTGCTGCTTAAAATCCCTTATTGTTGCCAGTAGGCCCAACAGGGAATATTTTACCTTCTGAATTTGGCTCTTCTAACAATGAGAGTATTCTGAAACATCACACAGAGGAACAGCGCTTTGCATAGTGTTTGGATGTAACTGGAAAGGAAACTTTGATAACTTTTCATTTGAAGAAGGGCTACCGGCACTTGTGAATTATTCAAGATGTGATTACAGTCCAAAATTAATGCTTTAATTCTTTAAAGCACATTAAACACATGCTGTTTTACTGTTAAACGTATTCTGTTATCAAGCTAGCAAAGTGAGTAGGGGTGTTTAATTGTAGCAAAAATCAGACTCATGATTATTTAGACAGATACTGAGAAAACAAGCTTTAAATATGATACCTTACACATATCTCCTTGTTTTACCATATTGGCAACACATACATTTACTGACTTAGACACTCATAACAATTTAAAGATTTCATGTCCTGCAAAATTAATTTCCTTTGCTTTCATGTTGTAAGAAGGGGCGGGGGGAGCAGAAGAACATGATACCTTTTACTAAACTCTCAGGTCACAGAGAAATGCGCTATACCTCTTTAAAGAAATTTCACTTTATACGCTGTTTTTTACTTCCTGGATTTTATGATGTAATAACTGTACAGCCTCCACCTACATGTGTGCTTTCTGTTCTTTACAGGCAGATGCCATGACTGTCTGAAAGCCTGCCCAGTGCCCCGTAACCCTCTGTCGCCCTCCCGTCAGGCATCGTTTGGGCAGCCAAGCAGGGTGGGGTAATTACCATAGCCCCCCGTGGCCTCCCTGTCCCCTCAGAATTGAGCATTTCCAAATGGGAGGGAAGAAGAGCTGCAATTTTCATCTTTTTTTATTCAAGTCAAATCAAATCCAAACATGGGTCCTTTAATATCCCATAATACACATCATTTAATATCTTTTAATATACCCTGTTAACTTTCATTTATATTCATCGAATATATGATGCAACCAAACTACTTATTGCTTAACACCTGAGCAAGCAATAATTTGCAATTTTTGTTTTATTTCTGGTTTATTTATATATTTCCATGTTTCTCACTGCAATTACATAAAAAAAATCGAGATTATGTTTTTGTTTCACAGACATTTTTGTCAAAAACCATTTTTCTGATTATCAAATGGGGCAGCAAAAGTTGCTTTTCACCATTAACGACAATAATTACTGATATATCCAAGAAAATATTAAAGGCTTTTTACTTAAGGAAAAGTATTGAAACATAGGGGTATCTGACTAGTCTTTCCAAAATCCAAAATATTTAGTTTTAGGTGAAAGAAGACCATTAATTCTTAGTCTTTCAAATTCTATAATTTTAATTTAACACACAAATGGGAAATCAGCTGCAAGTACACTATAAAAAGTACCTTCCATTAGCTGTCTTTCAGCAGTTTTAGTATTAATTTACTGACTCTACATCTACAGCAATGAAAGGTAAAAGACAATAATCAGACCATAGTAATTATTTAAGGCTTTTTCTTATTTACCAAGAACAAGCTTTTACAGAGTACTTATGAAAAGTCAGACAAGATCAATTCAAAGATGGCAATTCAATTAAACGAAATAAAGAATAAAAGATGAAGTGAAAAAAAAATCTTAAATACACATAACTTGTTAAGTTTATGTTTCTATGGACAAAAATAAACCGACCACTACATTATGCTCATCTAAGAGGATTCAAGGGAACAAGCACCACATTGTATGAAACTCTGTTATCACTCTGGCCCAGTTCTATGTCTGCAGCTTTGGCTTCAGCTCATTACCGCCTTTAAAAAAAAAAGACAAAGAGACGGGCTTTCTGACTTGTTACTCAGAGCTTTAAATGAGGCCAGTTTACAGCACACACGAGTTCTCTCTGCGCGGGCAGAAGAAGAAGCAGTATCTGATAACAAAACCAATATCAAATGAGAAAAATGTTTTAAAGCTGGAACAGAAAAGCTGCAGGACAAGTTTCAAACTGAAAAGATGTTTAAAAATATTTGAAAATTATGATTTTTACCCCATTATAACAACCAAAAATTGCACACTACATTTACTGGAGTAAAATCTGTCTCTCAATGCTGTGAATGAACAGACTCAGTGTTGCTGCAGCACAGCGGCAGTGTTGGAGGACCTGTGCTATTTAAAGCCATGCTAAAAGGCTGTTAGAGCCCACAGACCCGCCGGGGAGAGAGCAACTTCCATTCCCTGCTCACAAAGTGCCCGTCTCCAACAATGGATGGTGACTGGCTGCATTTGCTAGACTATAAAATGTTTCTTTTAGACTTCTGCCTTCAAAACTCTGTCAGCTGCTGAAAGCAGAGAGGAATATTTACATGCTTATACAAGTCAGTATGACTGTAGACATATCTGATTTAACATTTATTAATAAAAAAACTGGCTTTTTGGAAGATAAAGCATTTCAACTATCAGCCAAATGTCATGGACTATAATGGGCTGGGTAATGTGGACCATATATCTCAATATTTTAGGCAGAATGGCGGTCAACAAACAATCCTTAAACCTGTTGGATGTCACAGCAACCAAAAAAAAAAAACAAACTTGTGTGTACACAACATTTAGCTATTTTGATAAAAATCTAAGAGGTTTTAGAATAATATTGGCATACTAAATTAAAGGTTACCAAACTTTTCAGCCCATGGACCTCAAAACAACAGCACAGGAGACTGGGGGCCCCTATTGTCCATGGAGATGGTCAAACTGGCATACTGCATCACGCATAAGTGATCATTATGCCTGTTCAAAGGCAGCACAATGTTTTAAATTCAACTCATCTGATGTATATATTTTTACAAAACTTAGTCAAATGTGCCGTTTGTAAAAACATAACACATTTCCCTCATTTTTTTACAGGCATCTGGAAACCCCCCATTTTCGGGTGTCTTGCAATCTCCAAGGGGGGGTCCTAGTCCCAACCTTGCGTACCACTGGCTAAACTGTATGAAACATTGCGATCGTTTTTTTATGAAATAAACTTTTATACTCTTAAAAATAATGTGGTCAAAAAAAGGATAAATCCATTATGTAAACACCGGATGTATTAAAAGAGTACAGAAACCTAAAGGTTCAAGGTTCAAAATATACTTGTAATTGGTATAAAACAAAAATGTGTGTCCATGGCCCGTCTACAGGGGTAGTATAGGTTCAAAACAAGAGCACAGTACTGATGCAGGGCAGTGCTGGCCGAGCAAATGAAATGGAAATTTTGCAGCTTAGATAGACTGCTTATTAGCAGAGTGTTTGTCAGGTGATTGGATAATGATGCATGTTAGGTGTGAAATCAGCGCAGGTGGAGGTGTTTGCATGGACTAGCTCACATGTGCTGCCCCAAAAACAAAAAACCTACAAGTGTAGATAATATTTTAACATCCTATTTCTCTAGTAAAATTTTACAGATGTATCTAATTACATTATAAATTGCTACACCCTAAGGTCAATTACTTTTTATTTTATTTAATTTAACTTACTTATTATGTATTAACTAGTAAAACACAGTCATGATCTTTTAAACTAAACCAAATCAAGGTAAGACAACCTGTGTTTTGAGTTCACTGTTTCTCTGTGTGATGTTATTTTTAATAAGGTGTTATACATTTTTCAAATCTTATAAATGATACAGCTGCTGTCAAGCATAATTTTAAACTTTTAAAAAATAATGGCACCTTTTGTTTCTTTATTTATACAAAAAGTCATGGGAGTCCACACACTGTAGCACTTTAAAGCTGTTTCTACCATAAACACAAGTTTCCCTTTTTTTCAGAAAGCCCACACAGTCTGCCATTATAGATCTAAGACCTTTTTTATGTTGTGAAGTTTCTGATCAGATCAAAAAGTTAAAGTAAGTAAGCCTTCCTATAAAGAAAAAAAGTTTTTTGCTCATGTAATCATAGAATAAAGCAAGCTGGTGTTGAGTTTGTCTCTCAGCGAAACAATAGCTTGGCTGCAGCCATTATGCTCTCTCTGTTTGATGGGTCCAGATGTGTTGTCATGATCTGACTGCTAAAACTCACAACTGACAACTCTGTAACGCCATTCCTCTGTACATTTGAGTTGTGAGTTATAAATCATTTACATGATCATATAAGCCTTAGTTCTGATCAAGTAACTGTATTTGGAAAAATAGCTCCGAGAGCACTGATAAACAGTAACAGTAACAGTGACTTGTAACGTTTTGCTTTTGAAACTCGAGAAACAACTAATGAATATTATATGATCAACATCACAGCAAATGCACTGTCTAGACTGTGCGAACTTGGAACCAAATTAATATCATTATTATATAGGGATCCACATGATGACGTAAGAGTGAATGTTTGTGGCAACATTTGAGTTCAAACTGGGGCAGTAGATGAGTTAATGAAAATGAAAAATGTAAAAAAAAAACAAAACAAAAAAAAAACCAAATATGTTACTTGATACCGTTTACCAATAGATCAACTTAGAGTAGATTACATGATTACGTCAAAGCATTTGTACACACACACAGGTGGAAGAAATACACCCATCCGTCCATCATTTACACCGCCTATCCCTTTTAAGGTCCCAGCTGACACTGGCCCACCCTGGACCAGTCTCCACACGATCACAGGGACACGAGGAGACAGATAACCATAATCATGCTCACACTCATACTTAGGGGCAATTTCAATTCACCAGTTAACCTAAGCTGGAGAGAACCCATGCATGCACAAGGAGAACATGCTAACTCCACACAGAAAGGCCCTGACTGACACAGGGATCGAACCAGGGACCTCCTTACTGTGAGGCACACTCGCTATCTGCTGAAGTCTGTTATTGCCTATTGTCTCAAACTCTTAAAATTAATTTCATCTTATTCTGTTTGAACTTATTTCATTCGTTCTTCTATTTTTGGGCCACGTGGTCTCGTTTCATGTTGCTGGGTTTTTGTACTGCTTGCCTTTTTAATAATATATTATACATGTTATTGTTGTAGATTGCTGACATTGTTTGGGGACGTTTGTTAGCTTTTTGTGCTTGTTGTTTGATTGCTTATTTTGTGCCCAGGTTCTTGTGCTTTGTTTTCTATATTTCTCTGTTTGTATGTCAAAGCTGCTGTTTTTTAAAGGTCCATTCAAATAAAGTTATTATTATTACCATATTTTGCACAGGGCTACAAGTAAATCACAATTCACTGCTCCTCAGTATAACTGCAAAGTACTGTGTTTGATATACTATTAATAATGTATGGCGTAGTTATCACACTAGGTAGAAAATCAGTCTTCACTGCCAGGCTTTTGGTCACCAGTATGGCTGTTATAACTAAATTTATAAGACTGAAATAATTGTAGTCACTCAAAGTGCTTTTACACCAAACAGATGACCACTGCCAACATTGGAAAACGTTCTTTTTTTTCCAATGAGTCGAACAAATGCCTTAGGTAAACATTCTCAGAGATGGGAACAGCTAATCAAAACTCAACTTTTCTACCAGTTCACCTGTTCACAAAGACATTAACTTGACAGAAACTAAACAGAAGGAAAAATTAATAACAGTAAATACCGTTGCTAAG
This sequence comes from Cetoscarus ocellatus, assembly GCA_037902135.1. Lineage (NCBI taxonomy): Eukaryota > Metazoa > Chordata > Actinopteri > Labriformes > Labridae > Cetoscarus > Cetoscarus ocellatus. The sequence continues at coordinate 181,221 of JBAMNC010000486.1, read as the reverse complement.
TTCAGTGGCTAACATGTGGCTGTCTGTGTTTTTTAATTACTACAATTAAATAAACAGGTTCTCCCTTGAGGTGTTTCTTGTGTTCTACGTTGCTTAAAAATTAGGCTCTGTGGGTTTCTGACTTCCCAAACTAGGAGTGTGCAAACTACGACCTGGGGGCCAACTGCAGCCCACAGCCCATTATTTACTGGCCCACATCTAATCCTAAAAATAAAAGGCAGTTAGGATCACATTAAAGCATCAAGATTTTGATCATTGGTTGAATCCGGACAAATGGACCACAGCAGCAAAAACATGCTCATGTTTCCCACTATCTGCTCTATCTTGAGGTCCCGTATAAAAACAATATGAAATTCATCATCTTCAAGTATCAACTAATAGTTTGCCAGCTTTGAGCAATTTGTTCTTGTGTCTGAATGTGAGGATAAGCTGTCAGCAACTCTATGCCAAGGCCAACTTGGGCCCTGGAATCTAACTGGCCACCCAAAACCCTTAACAGTGAACAGCTGTTTGACATGAAAAGCCATAATTGGAAAAACGTGATGTAGACTGTTTATTTCTCTGTGAAACAGATCCAGTTACTAAGTATATCTTAACCTCCAAATTTATCAACTTTTAATATACTAGAAGTGAGGTCCAAAAAACACAGCAACCACAATCTTCACATCCATAAGGCCTTACAAACAGTGATTTAAAGAGCCATTAAACCATTTGGAAACTGTTCTCACTTAAACTAAGTATACTGTACCAACAAAGAATGTACTGCTGAACTGGACAGGATCCCCGAGATTCAAATCCAGAAAAAAAATCAAATCCATAATCCATAAAAATTAGTGGATTGCCCTTAATTAAAAAAAGACCCCATCAGAGCAGAGACAGGCATTTTATCCGTTCACTTAATACACTCTCTGACGTACAGACGGTGGTATACTCTTAATCAGGCTGTCTACTGTTTACTTCACCATGCAAGAGCTAAACAAATAGACAGCCGGTAAACCCAGTACGCTTTTACTCAAAGATGACATTAACAGAACAGCTTTGATAATCCTTGTTAAATGGATGATCTAGTTGAAGATGAACGTAACACTCACTGTAATTCCACAGTGTGTCCTGCTCTGCATATCTTCATAACCTTTAAAGTTTCCCTCTCAGTAAGATCATGTTAAAGTAACTATACCTCCTTGACCTTGGAGGCTATAGAAAACCACAGTCTGTCAAGTGAAATCAGTTCATGACTCAGGTGTTGTGTTGGACATGCTGCGGTCATGTAGCTGTTCAGTACCTGCAGGGCTTCTGTCCCTGGCTGCTGAAGCAGCTTCACTCTCCGTCCTCCTGCTGTTTTCTGCCCACGCCCGTCATGCCAGGTTAGATTCCCACCTGTCCGTCTACTCAGCTGGTGCTTGAAGTCCTCCGGCAGTGCTCTGTACTCCACGGCTGGCCTGCAGAAACTGAAACTGGATGCCGCTGGAGAGATCAAAGCAGGAGGTGTGATGATTAGACGAGCGGATCTGCATGTAGGCACTGATGATGTAGAGCAGCAGGAGACGCGCTCAGCAGAAATTCATTCACTCTGCATGACTCGGAGACAAAAGACCTGAACCCACCTGGACGCCCTGTCATTCAAAAATGATCTCATTAAGAAGAACATGCTCATACTTGCTCAAGACTCCTCTGTTGTTACTGAGGAAACATTTAAAGTTATCTGAGCTAGGACCGGGAAACATGTCAGGTTCTTACAGTAAATGGATGTATGTTGTCGAACAAGATATAGGATAAGTCAGTATAGTTTATGTTAGATGGTTAATGTTAATACTCAAGAAAAACTTACAGCCCAATGTTCTGTAAAAGATTGCTCACACTAAGAGTTACTAACAACAGTTTGCTTATGGACCACACAATAATCTGTTTTTAAGATGTAGTGTATTTAAGGGAATAGTCACTTTATTGGTTTTGTTTAATTTAAGACCATTTTAATTGTTAGAAAAGAAAAAAAATGACATCAAGCCTGTATGATAGCATAGTGGAAAAAAAGAAGTCCTCAATACCCAATACTAAAAATACAATGTTTTGATTGCAAAAGCCTACAGACAAACTCTTGCACAGCATCTAAATTGCACAAGCACATTGACAACATTTGTTAACAGGAGTGAAGCTGTGGAGTAGCTCGAATTTCTTTCTTCTCCTGACAGTTTCATCTACTCTTTGAAATATGCCAACATGCTTGTGCAATATAAACCATGTCCTCTCTATTCAAACAAAGCTAAGACTCAAGATCAATACATTTCTGTGCCATTTGATACCAGCACAGATTAAATAATGGAGATTCTTACATGTTCAAGGGTGTGGAAAAATGATGAGCTCATGTAATGTAAATGTTGCTGGTGTTTTTGGTACAATTTAGTAGGGATGCACAAAATTATCAGAGCAATGTACCATTATGGTTTCCCACATTATCAGTTAATGTCCACTTGTCCACTTATTTAAATCAGAAGTGTCTTTAATTTAAGAATAAAATGTTGTTTACATCTGTTTCTTAGACAAATAGAGTGTTACAATGAAAGAAAAAGGTCAATTTTAATTAAGTGGATACTTGGGGCTCTTGACAAAAAATTTCGATATTGATATTGGATGTCAGCAAAAACCCAATATCATGCATCCTTGCAGTTTAGTCAATTCTCTCTGTCCTTTAAATAAAAATCTGACTTGTAGACAAAATTCAGTTTACCAAGGATCATCAACTACACTTGCAAAAGTGCCTGCTTTTCTCTTGATGGATGCTGTGTGGGCCAGATTTTAAAATAAATGACAATATTTTAATATTTTGGTCTAATTGATAAGCTAACGTTAAAATATTCTTTATTTTCCCCCAAATTTTTCATAATTCCTCTCCTTTCAAAGAGAGACCAGTCCCTATAACACACACAATTTCCAGCTACATGGTGGTAATTGAGATAATTAGCACCTTATTTCTGGGGCTGTCGTTTTTTGATCACTTGGCTTGACATTTATATACTCATGTTTCTAGAATTACATTACCTTAAAATGGATGCCTGTTGAGTTTGTTTAAAGCTGATTAAACTGTTTGTAGCTGCTTCAAGAAAACAGCTTAAACCAAACTTTTTCCCTTCTTACATTTTGCTAAATTTAATGATATTCTGGGGCCAGATAGGAAGCTGTGGGGAGCCTGATGTGGCCCCCCGTGCCCCACTTAATGATCACTGTCTTAATCGCACAAAACAGGTTGGAAATGTTGTTAAGGCAAGAAGTGAGGACCTCCATGCAGCTCCACTCACTTAACCAAATGTTGCCGAATTTATTTGTGCAATCTAGACTGAGGTCTTTCTCTTTCAGCTAAATCTACGACAAAGGTCATTAAAATAAGGGAAATTTTATCATTTGGTTGGTGACATGGTTCCACCCTCTTCTCAATCTCCTGCTGGTCTGCACTAACACTGCTGGAGTAACAACCTGGCCTGAGCATTAGTAGTTTACATCAAGCCCCTGAGATTTAGCCATTTTGACAAAAATGCAGTCCTTTAACACTATGTTCCTAACAGAAAATGAGTGTCAGATTCCCATCCAGCAGTGTCACATTTTGCTTATGAACACCGTTTATGTTTCCCCATATAAACACTGCATCAACTGTTTGAATGTACAGCTGTAGAAATGGACATGTACTCGATTTAAGAGTAATAAAACCAAAGGTTCCTCAATACATAGCTCTTTGTGAACCAAAGATTTCTCCCTCTGCATTGAAAGTGAAACTAAAACACTTAACTCACAGAAATGGATGAAGGCTCCACTATCTCCTCTTTGCAAAACAAATTAGGAAGCTCTGCTGAGTGAGAGGAGCCAAAGAAAACCAAGAAAACCCCTCCAGCCTTTTGTCAATCTCCTTCCCTTGTTCCTCATCTGTGTCAATGCAAGTGACAGGAAAAGATGGAAACGGAGTGTCGAGTGAAGAGTGCCCCATATCATGCAGCCCGTACATGTCGCTCACTAGCAGTTAAAGCTCTCTCATATAATCAGCCTGATTTTGTCGCTGACTGTGGTGGATTGTGTTCGGTTAGCTGTTGATGCACTTGTACTTGCGCCAGTGCATGAGCATGTTAACGTGCCAAACAAACCGCGTCCATGTGTCTCAGGGCTAGGAAGGTGTACCAGGCTTAAGCACAACACAGCGCCCTCACACTACACAAACCAGTTTATTTTTGGGAATGACCAAGCAGCAGGCTCTGATGCTGACAAGGGAAACCAATACTGACCTGCTAAAAACTGCAGTTCCTGGAAGTCACATTATTCCAACGGAAAACACTTGGGTTATGTTTCAGCAGGTGTTGGTCCATTTGTTAGTTAGTTGGGGTTTTTTTGTCTGTGAGCAGGAAGGCTGAAGAAGCTCTTGATGGATTTTGATGACATTTTCAGTGGATGTTGGTCATGGAGGAAGTGATTGGATTTTGATGGTGATCTGAAAACTAAGGTGGATCCAGGAAATTTTAAAGAATTGTTAATATATCAAGACAGGGCAGTTTTCCATATTTTTGCTGATAGCTCAAAAAGTTCTTGATGGACTTAGATTTAACTTTCAGTGAATGTTGGCCATGACACAAAGAAGAAGCCAACAGATTCTAGTGTAATTCCAAATCCTGATGCAGATCCAGGAATCTTGAAAGCATTTGTTAACATTGCACAGGGCAGTTTTTGAAATTTTTGCTGACAACTCGGCTAACAGTGTAAGAAATGCCTTGGCAGAGGTTTGTGCTCTTTGAGCACTTCTAGTTTTACTAAAGGAATAAACAGCCAGGTTCACGAACAGCTTTGGTCTGAAGGTATTTTAGGCCTCACATGCACAGGGGGGAATTCTTTGATATCGTGTCTATTTTGATTTTATCAAGGATTTCCTGTTATGTACAGTTAGGAACATGACTGCTATGGCTAAAAGCTTGTGCAGTATTGGTCAGAAAGCTGAGTCCTGCTTCAACTCTTCCACTTTGCCAGTTAATCCAATCCAAAGGTAGGTTGAAAATGCATTTTCTATGGATTGGCTCCCAAAACTTCCAAAGCCCCCTCTGTGCATCAAACAGCCGAGGCCACTCTGGCATTGTCAAATTCTTTCTAATTTCTATGTGGGTGATAACTGCTTGTGTATTTATTTCTGGCACATAACTCAGAAATTTGTCTGAAATTTTTGATCATCCAGACAAAAAATGCCCTATTTTCGGTTCTAGGACTTCGACTATTGTTGCCTTGGTACCAAATAGGTATTGGCATTGTTTGGTCCATACTAAATCAAATCAAATTGTTCCATTCTTGTATGTGACAACAATTTATTTCTGCACAGAAAACCAGAGAAATATGCTGTGCTTCCAGTCCACTAAAAAACACTGATTGATGACTATGGTCCATTTTGTTCGGCCCTAGTCTGAGCCTCTACGGGCTCCTCATAAACTCTGATTAGTTACAGTTCGGGTACAACTATCACTCTGTGCAGAGCCTGTAGGTGAATGTCAAAGCTGTGAGACGATCCTCTTTCTCATCATTACAAGGTGACCTGCAGGCAGACATCCAAACCTTCTCAACAGCAGGTGGCTGTCCAACATCCAGTAATTAAAGGAGGTGTTGAACTACAGTAAACATGCTGATTCTGGCACAGCGATCCTGGCAGAGAGCCACAGGTCATTACTGATTCATGTGCCAGATTGGAAGACTTCTCTTACTGTGTTTGAAGCTCACTGTGCAGCTGTGTTTGTTTGTGTGTGTGTGCGCACTCTAACGCTCATTTTCAATATCTTAAATTGACTAAGAGAATTTAAAAAGAGGACAGAACGAGAGAGAGCGTCAGGGGGAAACGAGGAGTTTGAGGAGATGAAAGGGCGTCTTTTGGTTTGCTCGTTTTGTGCCTTCCTTTTCTGTCATTCAATGTCTCCCCTGCTGAGAGCGCGGCAGAGACGAGTCCTGCAATCATCAAGAGAAACCAGCAGCTTCTGAATATCATGAATCGAGCAATGGATGCGATTTTTGGTTTCTTTGAGGAGTAACTCCAGGACTTTATATGTATGAACTCTCCTTCACAGTGGAACAACTCCCCCAGGCTGCAGCTATAAACACAAATACAGCCCTTTCCCAGATTAAACGCAGATAATTAAGACCACTTGTCAGACTTGAGCTTTTTTCCCCTCTTCTAGCCTTGCCTGTTTATGAGAGGAAAAAACCCTCATTAACTAACACATTACAAACTGCCAGAACAGGATGGAAGAAGTCTTTCATGAACAAAAATCTGACTAAACACGCTGTGAAGTGTCTCGCCTGCTCGTGATGTGTTTGATTTGGTATTTTGCCTGAAGACTACACAGCAGCTTTGACTACAGCTTCTCCAGTGTTTTTTAATATAGTCTAATGAATGTGAAAAAAATATCAAAGAATGCAAACAAGACTGATTCTGAGGGCTTTTAAGTGCAACTGACCATCTCTGCAAACACTGACCACTACATCAGGCTCAACATTAGACTGGTTTTACTGCTGCGCTGTCCGTTTCAGCACCAGGTCAATGCCCTTCAAAAACAGCAGCCTGGACCCCTGTTTGATCAAATCTTTGCTCTTTATGTCTCCACAAGCACTCAAACAACACTGACTTTGAAGCAGCTATCTCTGCTGAGCTTCTTTTCCCATTTTCCCATTGTTTCCCATCTGTTTTTGTAATTTTTATGGTTTCTATGGTGCTGATAACCTGCTAATTTACTGGCAGCATACTTAGCAATAGGGCTGTCATGCAAAAATATGTTAGCATTGAGGGCACTTTAGGCTGTTGATTTGATATACTTTTGATACTATATTTGATAATGTTTAATATGATACTAGAAAAAATAGCCATTTCAAAACTAAGGCATAATAACCTTATCCTAAGGCACCTAACATGGGTAATTTCTATAACTGATTGACAAAAACACAAGCAAGCTCCTTCACACCACCCTCCATTAGACAAATATGTTGGCAAAGATAGATAACACACTTTAATGCCATTCACTAGTAAATTAAGGAATTATGATGCTTGGTTTATTACCATCAATAAAGGGTCCCTTTCATCAACTATTGAGTCAATTCTGGTTTTAGATCACCAAAAATTGCAAGCAAACACATTGATTAAATTGCACAAACATGTTAGCATCACAGGTACTATCCTGGGCATCAAATATTTGATTTGCACAGTTTTGGTTACTAAAAATCGAATTTGAACAACTACACATAGTCTAAATTGCACCAGTATGCTAGCATCAATGGTACTGTAGGTTATGATTCTACATTTTCAAAACTGAATATATATTGCTACAAAATTGAAATCAAACTTTTAAAAAATCTTAGAAACCCATTAGTGTGGTAATTGTTCTGTTTTTAATGAGCAACCTCATGATACGATACATCACAATATGTGTAAATTGTGGACATAGACTATGCCATTAACAGAATTCCTGTCAACTTTTGCTCTTTGTTGCATGTAAAACAAGAGCAAGCACAAGGTTTAAAGGATCCTACAACTCAAGACACTTAGATTTCAGGCCATCAAAGATCTAAGATGTAGTTTAAAATTTGGTATAATCAAACATTTTCCCTTAATATGACAACAATTATAAAAACTTGATTTGAAATAGGGGTAAATTTCATGTTTCTGATACAGAAAAACTGCATGGAAGCTCCCTCATACTGCCCTTTACTATACAAATGTATTGACAGTGGACATAATCTGGGTTGTCACTGTAGTACAAGTTAAAATTTGGTTCCTTACCAGTAGCCCAAAGTTTTAACAAATGTGACACCTAAATCATTCCCACACAATAGAGCAAGAAGTTCTAGGTATCCAATACTGGAAATTTTATAGTTTTAGATCATGTTAAATTGCATTTTAACACCTGCAGATTGTTTAAATTACACATATATGCTGACAAGAAGATATTGTGGGTTGTATTGACACCAATATAAAGAGATCAAATATAGAAATCTTAGGCACTGAATATTTGGTCTTTTTGAAATGTAAACCAAATATTCACATCTAAACTACACAAATAAGTTGGCAACAATGGTACTTTATATTGTTTTTATATCACATAATTAATTTTCTGACCATATATAAATTGGCCTGGATGATGTTCAAGTGGAAAAATATTATTCAACACATTAAAAAATGCACTTACAATGTGGGTTATGTTTTTGTTTCTAAAGTCAGGATGAAAATCTGCTCTCCCTTGGGGACCCAAGGGTAATGTTGTTAAGACCTCTTATTTTATAATGGAATTACTGGGAAAGAAACTAATACAAATAAAATCATAAAGCTCCATAGGATATATCCAGAAATAGACTGTTCGTGTGAATGCTGTGGGATGGCACTTGCATCATTAGGTCATATGCTCTGGAGCTGTCCAAGGATGTTAATATATTTGAACAATATTTCCAGGCTTTATCCAGCATTTTACATAGATCTATTAAAGTAGACCCATTGACAGCAGTTCTAGGAATCACAGACCCTAATAAAAATAAAATCAGATCAGAATGCAGGAAGACTTTGTTTGTCAACCTGAAAATGAAAAGATTGATTCTACTAAACTATAAGCAGGAGACAGCGTGGACATTTTAAAATCTTATGAGAGATGTAATGAAATATTTGGGAATAAGAATGGAAATTGATTAGATATTGTTATTATTATTGGTACTATTATTATTATTAATAATTTTAAGTGATAGATGATTGTACCCGGCATTGTTATTTATGGAATCATATAGGCTGTATGACAAAACAGAAATTGTCTATTTATTAAAAAAGAATTCCCATGTTGGGTATTGGTTCAGAGAAGAAAAATAAATGATGGCAGATACTAAAAAAAAACCGTTCTTCCCTTGCATGGGAGTTGCCTTATGTTTATTTAATTATTTTCCTCTCTTCTACTCATTGTTATGTTACCATTTATGAATTTAAATTTTTCACCTTTTGTAAATGACTATTTGTTTGTATGTATGCTAAAGGTTGTTTGATGTTAATGTGTTTGTTCAAAAACAGTTTTAAATAAGATCATTAAAAAATGTATTGAAAATTGTGGATTTTGTCATCCTTACAGAACATTAGCACAGCAGGCGTTTTGTTACAGGACCACAAACGCACCTGGAAAACCTGTCAGGCAAGATTCAGGTGGAACAAACGACCTCATACCTCATGCCTGGATTAAATTTCCACTGACTGAGAGCAAACTCAGTAAACATTTAATCACTTTATCGAATAATAATCCAGAAATAAAAAATCCTCTTACCGTCCACAGCCATAGTGTCTCCGTGCTGAAGAGTATCTAGTGAAAGTCTCCCATCGTGTCGGTGTCAAACTCACAGGCTGTGGGTCCAGCTCTCCTCTCCGCTCCTCCGTTTTTACCGTGAAAAGTTTCACTGCGCTCCGGCTGCAGAAAAAGCGCTCCACATCCTCTCCGGTCCAAACCTCCAAATTAACACCGCTCACGTCCTGCACCGGTGAGAGCCCCGCTGCTGTGAGTCTGCGGCTGAAGTTACAGAAGACGAAGAGACAGGAATGTCCCCGAGCTGCAGCTGACTGGTTCCGCTGGTACAGGCGGGCGCGAGCGAGGGAGCGAGCGTGAGCGCGTGCGGGGTATATTTCAGTCGCGCGAGTGTATGAGTGTGTGTATGAGTGTGTGTGTGCGGTTTGTGTTTTGTGTCGTGAGAATCGGACGCGCGGCTTTTTCTCAAGAGCCTGCACGAGCGCAGTGAGCTCAAAGTGCAGCCCCGGGCCCTGTAATTAACGCAGCCAGTGGAGGCTCTGAAAACAGCCGGATGAAAAGGCTTCTCATCACTGCAGCATCCAACTTAAGGAATTCCCCTTTGCCTCCCTCTTAAAGAAAGGGAGCTCTGTGCGCGCCCGTGGGCACTGGGCCCTGTCTGTGATGGACCCTCTATGAGGGGTTTTGTCAAACAGAGCTGCAGGATCATCGAGGCAGAGATAACAGAGCACCGGTCTGCTCCTACAAGCCCACGGTCACGTTTAGACAGGGGAGCAGTGGATTGTGTGACCTCTTCTGCATCAGACCTGACTGTGAGGATGGGCGATGGCTTTAAAACATTCGAACAGTCATCAAAATTTATGTTTGTTCTTTCAATCCTAACACTGTTATGCAGTCCAACGAAAGTATTTTCTTAAACTAGGAAGCACTCAGAGAGCTCAAACCTTTGCCAAGGTAGCTCACATATTGCTGTTACATCTATAAAAATAGTTCCTTGATATAGTTGCCATCATAATATGATTCCTTGACCCTGAAAACCCACACCTAGCACTCGGAATCATGTTGATATCATTACTAGTTAGACAGTTATTGAGCAAAAAGGATCGTTCGCTAATGGCGGTTATCTGGATCATCACCAAAATCGAATCATTTTTAAGTTGGGCCATTACCAACATCTCCTGAAAATCTCAGCAAAATCTGTCCAGTAGTTTTTGTGTAATCTTGCTAACAAACAAGCAGATGTAGGCAAAAACATAACCTCCATGGTGGAGGTAATTATTGTACTGGCACTTCTGCCAGATGGTGGCAGTATAACATCTGAAAGCTGTTAATCAGCTGTCATTACATAACCAAGGAAGAAAGCAGTGTCAGCTCAGTTAAAAACAGCTGAGGCCTATGCAGAAATGCCAAAAGCTGCAGCACCCTGAGTGTCCACTTGGGGCTGACTGCAGAAATATGGCACCTTAATGATCATACGTGAGGCAAAGACAGTTTTTACAGCCTCACCACAAGTATTTACAGCCTGATTCAAAAAATGGCTTCAGTCTAAAACTGTAACACATCTATCTGCTCTAACCGTGATGGGAATTTTTTTATATTGCGCCCATTTTTCAGATATCAGGGGCCCTGGTCTGCCCTGGCTGCCCCTTTCTGCCCTGATCATGCTAACATTGGGGAGACACTAATGGCTCAACTCATCATTAAAACACAAAACAAGAGCAAAGTGGACTTGAATGGTATTCACTGTGCAACGAGTGTTATTCATGCTATTTGCCGCCATAATAGAGTGGAACAAGAATCATGTATTTTTTAAGCTGAAAGTTAGCATTGCACTGGTTTTCTTGACTAAAAGCCTTCTGCATTTTTTGTTTGGATCATTGCTGAAATAAGCTTTATAGCAAACAAAAAAAATCCAACTTTAATGATTTTTTAAGCTTGAATGTCATCGGCAAGAGTAAAAAGCTTCTATAAAGCCACTATCCAACCACAACATGGCAGTTCCTTAGAAGCATCAACAATATTTCCAATGTATAACACCACACTGTAACTTCTTGTTTGAGAATGACCTCTTAATCAAATTACCAGACTAATTTGGTCCTCATGGCTGTAGCAATGGTTTATTATGTTTATCAAAATATTATAAATATATGATATTAAAAAAATGCTTGCGATAGTGTCCCCAGCCATTTTTGTAGTCCTTTTTAGCATTTTTTGCAACTATCTTTTAAATACACAACAACACAATAAATTCAAAAGCTGGACAATGTCAAATGCATTTTATTTTTTGAATTAAACGTTAAAACCTTGTATACAAGTGTTCATCACAAATCTAATTTCAGGTATTTATCCAAAAAAAGCATTCTAAAATCCCATATACTTTGGGCCTAGTGAACGGGTAGGTGCTGAATGCTAACTCACTAACTGTTGGACTGTTGAGGACAAACCTCATGTCTAAACATGGATCATATTTAATTTTAACTTTTAGAAATTGCTGCAGGCCGATTAGAAATGGACTGTGGTCCGCAGTTGGCCTCTGACACCAGATGGACCATTCAAAATAGATGAGAGCCCATAGAAATTGTTTGGGGAAGGGCAGAACCTTTGACTGTTAATCAACATTTATCTACTGACATTTATCTACGGAGCTACTGCGGTACAGAAAGTAAGCCACTTCGCAAAACAAACTCTCGTCAAAAAATGTCTGAAGTGGAGCAAAAATATCCTCACTTTAGTTGTGTGTCGTGTTTATATTTGTTTTTCATTTAATAAAGAAATGCGGTCACGATCTGATTAAACTGCTACTGAAGCTGTTAGCATCTATGCTAATCTCTATAAGTGCAGTCACTTCCTGCTCTAAAAGACTCTGATTGGGCCGTCCTGCTTTGGACCTAGCGCAAACGTTGCAGTTTGGAGCTTGGGAAGACAGATCTGTATGATTACAGACACTGAATAAGGCTCGTCCAGCTGCTGCACAAGGGTTACGATTAAATGTCAGTTATCATTTTAGCCTGTTTAGCTACGCTAAGAGCAGAGGAGTGGAGCTTTAATCTTGGCATAATGCATCAAAGAGTATAGTACAATCAAACATGACATTGTGTGCAATGATTTACATAGATCTTTAACATCATTAAGCATGCCCTAACATTTTCTAAATCATTTTGCAAACACTAAATGAGGTTATAATAAAACTCATTAAAAGATGGTACTTTTCTTTTTCTAAGAACGAGAGTTAAGATATACCACAAGGAGTTTTGTTAACAATAAAAATTATAATCTATGTTCATTTTTGATGGCAATCTACTGACTTTTCTTATGAATCCATTTAAGCTCTTTTTTTTCTAGAAAAATTAGTTGGCCTCTATGAAAAAGGGTCTAAAGTCTGTTGAATGTGTTTAGATCGTCATAAACACTGCCTCAGTGATCTCTACATTAGCATAAAGCACCCGTCCAAGAAGGATGGGATCTCCCACTACAAAATGGGCACACATAAATATATAAAGAGGCAGAAAAAGAGGGCAAACTGAATTTTGTTTATCCACTTCTACTAAGCTACAGGGAGTAGCTGAGACATTGTCCCTAAAGGCTCTGCACTGAAATACATTTGTGGCTCTCATCTTATTTCCATAAATATGTCACACTTTTACAGCAGGCTGCTCTGGATTGAAAACAGCTGAGATCTGGTGGAAATGCAGAAAAACAGAAACACAAGAAATCAGACTCTGCAGAAATCAGAATAATTGAATAGCAAAAACAGCTCTGTTTTTACACAGAAAAAAACAAAGATGTTTTTCTCTGACAGCTTCAGGCAGGTAGATGTGATGCTAAAAGTGTGGTAGGAATATCATCTAACAAAGGTAGCACATAAAAAAGTGATTTAAGGCAGGTTTGTCTGTCTGTCTGTCCATCCATCATCATCCACTTCAATTTGGCTGGGTCATGGTGGCAGCAAGCACCCAGATGTCTCTCTCTAGCATCCCTTTTTAGCTCCCACATTGGGGATCATGAGCTGTTCCTGGGCCTGAATAAATGTATAATTTATAATATATAATCCTTCCAGCAAGTTCTGGGCATACCCCCGGGGTCTCCTCCCAGTATGACATGCCCAAGAGGTCTACAAAGGGAGGTGACTGTGAGGCACTTTAGGTGCTGGTGTAGGTATTTGCTCAGGTGGTCATATCTGCTCTGGAGTCCTGGACCTTCTTGTATGACTGCACACTGAGACCGGCTGGATGTTTTTTTGATTTTGTTACACACTGTGATTAAATGCTGGAGAATTTATCAATCAATCAATCATTACTCAATCATTATTTGTATAGTGTCAGTTCAAAACAAGTGTTATCTCAAGGCACTTTACAATAGAGCAGGCTAAAGGCTGAGGCCATACTATGGTTTATGATTGTAGTGATTATGGTTTTTGGAGGTCTTAGTAGATTAGCTTAAACAGATATTGTGATTTTAATGAACACTGGCATTGGGAATAAAACTCTTCTTTTCCCGCATATTAAAAGGATATTTCAGTATTTTTGTGGTTGGGTACAACACACACAATAGTCAGTGAAGTGGCAGCAGCACTGCACCTATAAGGAGAACAAGCTGAGACTACCGGTAAGGTACACTGCTACTACACTACATTGAATTTCTTCTCTATTGAGCTAAAATAAATGATAAAAATAATTTTCTGCATAGATAATGTCAGCTCATGACTGCAATGACTTTTAATTCCCTCTAAATAATAAAAAGCTGCACTCATTATGAGATGAAGATATGGAGAGCTTCTACCACTGCATCTGTGCTTGAAGAAACACAGTAGTTTTATTTATGTATGTTAAAATATAGATCACATTCGTGTATACTGTACCACCCCAGAGGGAATACTCCTCCTATTCTCATGCAAACATAGCTGCAGATATTTTCCCACGGTAGACAAGATGCTACAGTAGAGTCAACCTCACATTCAAGTCAATAACTCCCTTCCAACAGTTCAAAGGCACTGTAACTATACAACACACTAGGTCTGCCAAGAGAGCAAATAAAAATAGTAAAGAAGTGATTTAATAAGATTGAAAGGATTAAAGTTTTACGGTATCCCGAGGCACTGAGCTGTCACTGAGTCCAAATGCATCCTGCATTGGTTCTTTGTTGAGTTGTGTTTATAAGGATTCAACAATACACTCAGGATCCAGTTCAACAAGGACCTCATTTCTTAATCATAGCTTTTGGTTTGGCTCAGTTCTGATGGACAGTCACGGCCAGTAAGTGTGTTTTTAGGTGTGTTTGTTGATTTTACCTATTTTTCAGGGTTTAGGGTAGTTTTACAGGGACAGCATGAGGTTACTTGGCAAAAAAGATCATTTTTAATTCTATAACAATTTATTTGTTCAGCTGTTGAGTGAAAACAAAACAAAATCTTTTAACAAACTCCCTTAATGTAATTTATGATTAAAAAAAAAACATTTTACAAAGATGTCATCTGAGTGCTTCTGGACCCTGGCAGCTCCAAGCTTGTATATCTGTCTTATATTACTTAAAAAACAAACAAATTCTCTGCCAAACAACTGAAATTGTACAGTTTTATACAGATAAATGTAACTCTGTACTCCTTGCAATTGACTTGGATGCATCTTGGTGATATTTTGTTAATTTGCTGAGTTGCTTTGTTCCTGAGCTGACTTTAGACACATTACAATGTGACAGTGTGGCTGCTAGTAAAGGCCTGTTAAACCAGTTAAACACAAAGGCTGAACAAAGATAATCCTGCTGATTTCAACACAGATTCATATTTTAAACTAAATGTCAATGTCAATGTCAGCTTTATTTATATAGCACATTTTAACAGCCAGCGGCCTACCAAAGTGCTTTACAGTAGAAAAGGCAGACACAATAAAAAAACAGTAAAACAATAAAACAGTAAAGAGTAATAAAAAATGTACTTATGATAAGATTTGAATGTGCATTTAAAGGCTGTTCTGAGTGGATGAGGAGGATTCTTCCTGCAGCAGAAGCCAATGTTAAAGTCTGTTGTGGAGTTATTAGAGATATTTCCAGGCCAGAAGTAAAAAGATACAACATTTTAGTTTTATTCTAAGCTTGTTGCTAATGTGTTTGGGGAATATGTTTCCTCTGCAAGATCGGGAACATATTGTGTACAAGTGCTTTCATAAAATGACACCATGACCCCTAGGACTGTAGTATTGATGAGCTCAAACGTTATTGATTTTCAGGTTTTGCAGATCAATCTCCATCCCCACCCACACCAATGATTAGAAAAACGATTTTCCTCATATTGCTGCCTCTCTACACACTGTTGTCCCATGAAAGGTGCATATGCTACCACATTGCTGCTTTGTAATTGATTAAACCAGAGGAAAACCTTTTGTCCTTGGAGTCCCTTTATTGTACCTAATAAACGTCAAACACCCGGCCCCTCACAAGGATTCACAGGAAATTCATTTCTGTTCAGATTTTATATCAATTTTAATAATTTTCACTGATAAAAGTCTGAATAAAATAGACATCCAAGCACACACATTCTTATTAAAATACTCTTGAAGAAAGAATGCAATGAGCACTGTATGGTACCACTGTCATGGCTATTTTTTGTAAACTTATTTTTGACCAGCTTAAAGTTGTCAGAGCCTAGTGCACACTAGTCATAGTAGTAAGCAACTCAGTTACACGTACAAACAAAGCAAATGTGGGTCTCTTTGCTGTCAGACAGGGCAGTGCTATGTTAGGGGGGGATAATTTTTACATTGCATGTTTTTATTTTGATCAAGATTTTTGGTTATGCATTATTGGGGACATTATTGACATGAATACAAGCTCACATGGTGTGGCTGTTGGTCAGATGGTCCTTAAAATGAGTCCAATTCTTCCGTATCACATTTTTAGATCTGTAACCCAATGAAAGCCACGCTGTTACAGCTGACTTTTTGTCTTGTTTTAAAAGTACTCTGTCACAAGGAGGAGACATGTTAAACACACTAAAGGGCTTATAAACTCAAAAAAGGAGAATATGGGCTTCCTGACGTCATGACGCTGCACTTGCAATGGGCCGTCTGTGTTTATCCTGGTATATTTACTGCTTGCTGTAAATCAGGTACTTTCTTTCCTGCCCCTCTTAAAGATTAATATCTTTTTTGTGCCCCCCACCACCACCACTAAGACACAAATTAAAGCTTTAAGTCCAGAGTCATAAATTTAGGTCCAAACAAATCAAAATTTTCCACATTAAACAAGATTAACAAAAAAAAAAACATTTGCTGCACACTCCAGTGGTGCTTTACATAATCACACCTCTGACATGGCATGTAGCCAATCAGTGTAAAGTTTTGATTGGCACATGTGGGGGGCAATAAAAATTCCAGGGGGCCCCTGCTCCAGACAACTCGTGCCCCCTCTAGGGTGTGGCCATGCCCCCCTTGTGGGTTGCAAACCCTTGTTTGAGAAACACTGCTGTTAAACTAACCTGACACACCAGATGGGCAGTTCCACATATTTCACTTGTCCACCTGGAAAACACTGAAGTGTTTTGGAATGGGCAGAAACTTTCAGAAACATATCTAGCAGGTGATTGTACATTCATTCTGTCAATCACATTCATTACGGGCTAATCAGATAATGTAGTAGGTGGGCACTTCTGCCACATTGTAAAGTGCAAAATGTGAACCACTTTGTATAACAACCTATCATCAAAAGATGTTGGAAATTAATCAAAACTACCCTTGCTATAAAGAAATGATTTCAGCATTATTCAGTTTACCTTGACCTTGATCCTTTGAAACAGCTCCATGACCCACTTCTTGGTCCTGACCACGTGTTGAAAACCAATGCTTTGAAGTATTTCAGGCTCTAGTCAGCATTTACACCTCACATCAGCATCAGAAATCTAAATAAAAATAAAGAGGAGAGTTTTATATTCTGGAAACCTGAAATATGTTTGAATGTTGCAGAGTGATTTAAAAGCACAGATTTAAGCATTTTCTATTCCCTGAGGGCCTAAATCATGTGGGTCACAGGTTGTTTGAGTATGAGGGGGAAGATGGAGGAGACACATAATGCCCTGCATGCCAAAGGATCCACTATACTTAGTCACAACCATGGCCTTATTATTAGCTCTATGCCGTTCATGGGTGATGTGTCAGCTCAGTCCTCATGTCCCAATTTAACTCTCTTTCTCTGTTTTGGAAGAAATTAAGAGTTGCCAAGAACGGATCTGAGGGAGGCTCCCTGCTGTTTTTCATATTACATCATGTGATTGATGTTTATTTAAAATGACTCCACAAAAGATAGCAACATCTGCCACATGCTCCCCGACATCCTCCCACAATCAATGCCCGGATTACCCGCAGTGATCTTCTTATTCATTACCGCCTCGACACTCAAAACAGTGGTCACATAAACTCATTGTAGTACACCCCAGTATTACCACAAACCACTCGTGGGATTTTTAAGACCCGCTTACTGGTTTGAGAGTAATTGGTGGTGTGTGGGTGTGAGTTTCTGTTTTTTTTTCCGCAGATGTTTCTAAGGAAACGCAGACTGAAGCGGCGGGGCTGCTCTTAAACTTTGAGCGTGGACACATTTGGCCTGGTTAGTGTGCTAAAAGATGAAAGAGAGAGGGCTTGAATTAATAGTTTCCACAGGAGAGTACTTCAAAGAGCCTCAAATATTCATAGTATACATTTGAGGTCGACGCCGAGCAGCTGCCTTTGTTTTAATGTTGAACAAAGGAATTCTTTTCATCCATTATTTTAACAGTCATTCCTGAATGAGCCAAAAATATCATCATGCACACTCTTTTACAACCCAGGGTCTTGACACACTGAACAGAAACACTGAGTTAAAGGCTTCAAATTAGGCAGTGTAATTACCTGTTGAGTGAAGTGTTGATTAAATTAGAGCTTTTGAGAGAGAGAGAGTGAGAGATAGGCATCTTCACCTCTGACCAGCTAAACCCATAGTTAACACAAGGGGGCGCTGTCACTCTGTTTACAGAGGCTTTGGTGCTCTGGAGGCCCAGGGGCTGCTGTTTCGTATGACTGCACTTTTTCCACAACTGCTGAAATACTAAATTTAAACCTTTTAAACCAAAAAGTCAGCCTCGAATCTCATTTATAGAATTGAACACCCTTTTAGCAAAACCAAAAACTCTTTTTCCAGCTTAAGACCATTTGCATAACATGCTCACTCTTCTTTATGACACTAAACACATTCTTACACAGCAAAATCCGCAAAAACAAATAAACACTTTCAGAGTTAATATTACCAGTTTTTACGTTTCTTCATGGAGCCATAAAGCCTTGTTTTCATCCTTTTTAGAGAGTTGGTACTTTAACTCTCACCAAATGTGATTGTTAACTCTTGTTGGAGTTCAAGTTTAAAACTCTGAAACACTTAACAGTGTGACTTTTGATCAACACTTCAATGTACATTTTTAGTAATGCACTCTCTGGGTGTACTTTTTAACCACTTTACAGTAACACTGTAAGCATTATTGCATTTATTTACTGTATATTAATGAGGAAACACGGTGAAATAAAGATACCATGTTTTGGTTAGAGCACATACATTTTAAAAACTGCACTGCAGTTTTCAAATGGGCTTGTGGCACCTGTTGGTACTTTTCTAGTAAAGTCAAAAGTACAGAACTAAAGATCATACAGTGACACCTATGGATTTGATTAAAGAAAAGTCATTTTCAAGTCATCAGCTCCTTTTCAACTGAGAATACATTTGACTCTGTACAGAGTATTATTAGTTCTGCACTTCCTGAAATTGTGCAAAGACCAACATTTTAACTCTTCTCAATTTGCTGTGTATCTCCTATAATACCCTTTTCACTGTGAGGCGTTTGTGATGCAAAAATGAAACACAAATACAGCACATGAGTCACAGTTCACCACTAACACTGTGCAAATATGCCTGCACATGCTTTTGCAAATATTCAACATGTATTTGACTTAGTTTGAGATCTTCTATGTCAGCTGCAACTTGTTCTAAATGCAGGTAAAACAAAACTGTTTTTTACATCATCTGAGAAAATTGCAAGAAGTTGTATTGGTATCTTCTTTTAAGTACTCAAGATTTATACTTGATGACAGCTTGTCTTTTAGGGAGCACATCCAATACGTTGCTAAAAAGGTGGTGGGTTCATTTACTGGGTTTTTATCACCGAAATAAGTCCTGTTTCTCCTTCAATGTTAAAAAGGGGCGGGTAGAGGTTACCTTTTTACTTGTTCCTGACCCCCTGTTTTCAGGCAGACTGGAGTTTGGTTCTTTGGTCAGCACTAGAGTTTGTGTGACCTTGCACACCAACTCAAATCAACTGAACTTTCTAACTCTTCTTTGTGACACTAAACACATTCTTACACAGCAAAATCTGCAAAAACAAATAAACATTATCAGAGTTCATATTACCAGTTTTTAAATGTCTATACAGGCTTTACAGCATAAAAAATTCAAACCAAACTTTTTTGGGCTGGACCAAATGTGTTAGGGGTGAAAGTGGTCTAAAACTAAACAACTAATTATGCTTATGTTATGTACTCAGGTACATTCCCAATCTTAACAAGCTCTGTCTGACCACGCCCTTCTCTACAGGTGGATTTGGCTCTTCAGTGTCATGCTCTACTGTTTACTGTGGCTGAACAGACAAGCCCAGACATATTCGTTCCACAGGAATAGGCTGTGGGCTAAACGAACACTTGACTCTGGGGGTATCTCCCATTTGGAGGAGAGACATGTCCCTTTATGACATCATGAAATGTTCTTCTTTCAAACTGACTGTTTGAGCAGTCCTTTAAAATAGACCGTTGTAATAAAAACAAAGGTATTCTTTGATTCTCAGACTACATTTTAACACTGAAACTGCTGCATAGTAGCCATTTTTTCAAACACCTTCTCCTGTTACTTATCCTTCTGCTCTGTGCAATTTTATCTAAGTACAAACTGAAATACTCTCTTCAACACTGTTTGAATTAGAGCAGCTCTGGACAAAAATGACATATTATGGGGATGAACTATGCTGGATCAAACTGGTATCTTTATAATGAATATTTGACATTTTTGTCTGTTTATGTTATCTTGGGCCTGCACAATATGACAAAGAATGTGATATGCAGTAATATTGTTGACATTGGATAGACCTATAAAGTGTGATGAATACGTGTAGTAGGCCAAATATTGATTAAACCCAAAACAGCTTTGGCTCTCAACATAAAATTAGTTTTCATTGCTTTGCTGATGAATGCCCAAATCTATCTGCCATTGAGAACCAGTTGTTCAGAATCAATTCTCAATTATTGACCTGTTTAAAAAATGTCAAAATCTGGATGGAACTAATTTTTTCTAATTTGAATGAGGGTAAAATCAAAGATGTTATTTTTAGACAGCAAAACCTGGATGAGGAAAGAAGTGTTCTAGGCCCACTAGCTCTCAACTATAGGTCAAAAATCATGTCATTTTTTAAAAGCTCAAAAAAATTTGACAGGCAAATCACCTCTGTTGTCAAAACCAGCGTTTCCCAGCGCAGACTACTTGCTAAAGTAAAGCCTTATTTCAACAAAAGTGGCCTTGAAAGAGCAATTCATGTCTTTTTTAACTTCTAGTCTTGATTATTGCAATTTGTTGTACATTGGTCTTGATAAATCTACCGTGCAAAAAGCTGCTGCAGGCCTCCTCACAAGGACAAGAAAACAGGACCATATAACAACAGTGTTAACATCTCTCCATTGGCTCTATTGGGATTGTCCTACTGTTTTGATCTGGTTCATCACTACACTTCAGCTAAATCTCCCAGGTCATCTAATACAGTGGTTCTCAACTGGTTTGGCTTCAGGACCCACTATCACCCCATAATGACAAACTGTGACCCGAATCGAGGAAAGTTTTCAAATTCCCAAATTTATTTAATAAAAAGATTGAGCATTTTGAGCCTGAGATAGAACAGAATATCACAGTATACCGACACACACAAAGAAAAGTTAACGATAAATCAAAATGACCTGCATGTGGTGCTGCTAGATCGGGAAATACCCTTTAGCACTTAATTATCCGCATTTTAATTAAAAAAAAGGTTTCAAGACTATAAATGTAACTGTGATAACCCTGAATCAGTAGATACATACTGAACAGCTCAACAGAGCTTTCATGCACAAACATGAAATGAAAAAGTCCAGCTACCAGCAAGTGGTTTCAAAAAACCTTTAAAATATATTGCTTTAGCTGAGTTCGCTTAATATACAAAAAACACTTTTCTATTAAAACGTGTGTTAATTAGCGTTACAGGGTATTATCACCATCTATTGTTAAGGAGTGTAAAAAGATGGCCCTCCACTGCATTCAAAAAAATCTTCAAAGTTAAAAGCACAAGATTTTTTCCTAACATTTATATTTGCCTAGGCAAAGGCTCACGACCCACTGGAAAAGGGTCCGTGACCCACTTTTGGGTCATGACCCACCAGTTGAGAATCACTGATCTAATAGAGCGAGCCTTTGCAGTTCATGCTTCCAGGTTTTGGAACTCACTCCCTCACCATATCCATACGACCTGCCCGGTCCCTCATCACATGCAAGTCACTGCTAAAATCACATTTCCTCTCAATGGTTTTCATTTAAGGTAATCCAAGCCTTCTGTTTTATTGTATTCTGACATCTTTCAGATAGCCTCATAAATAGTCTTTAGATTGTTTTAATACTATGTTGGATTCTATGGTTTTAGATTTTATCTTGTTTGCCCTTAGCAGTTGTCCTTTCTTGTCCCATTTAGCCATTTTAGTTTGTTTGTGTCATGCTTTATGATGATTCTCATTGCTGTTGTCCTTTTTGTTTGTTTGTTATGGTTGAACAGCACATTGGCCAATATGTTGTAATAACATGTGCTATATAATAAATTTGAACTTGACTTGACAATTGTCCCCTGTTTCCAAAATAAAATAAGATGTTTTTCACCCTTTAATCAGCATCAATTCATCTGACTGTGAACAATCTTAAGTATCTTATGCCACCACAGAGTACTGGTGCCTTGAACCCACTGTTTACCAGTTTCAAAAGTTTGTGGATTGTCTGTTGTTAAAGTGATGCCTTTGTGTAACCAGGAAATAATTCAAATCATCGTGAAAGATGTAGATATTGAATGTTTGTGTCAAAAGCAACACAAACACTGCAGTACGGAAGTTTTTCACTCTGCTTACAAGCAGTAAAGGCAATATAAACAGACACGAGTAAACAATTAAAAAAAATATATGAATGAAAAATAATTCTTCAGAAAAAAAGGAGGAACGCTTAACAATCATTGAACAAAAACTGAAGCCAGACAGACAATTTTAAGGGGAGAGTTTTGAAGAGCTATCTAGAGACTATCTAGCACAAAGGTGTGTGGATGTGTGTCAGCGTGTGGGTGTGTAATTA
The DNA here is from genome assembly GCA_037902135.1 of Cetoscarus ocellatus. NCBI lineage: Eukaryota > Metazoa > Chordata > Actinopteri > Labriformes > Labridae > Cetoscarus > Cetoscarus ocellatus. The sequence continues at coordinate 158,542 of JBAMNC010000486.1, read as the reverse complement.
TCAGTCTCCAGATGTGTATGCACAGCACTGTCTGGCAACAGCAAACACCATGGCCTTTTTGGTTAAAGCGTGAAGTGTGCCTGGACCTCTGGTTCAACATGTGGCCACAGAATGAGGTTTAAGACCAACGTTTGTTCTCTTTTGTTTTATCTAACCGCTTCATTCTGAACAGAGTGAGCCTTGATTTGTTGTTGAGCACGAATTGACTAGTTTAAAAACCATCTTTAGTATTTACTGTAACTAAATAAGGAAACATGAGTATATTTTTAATCAAAACAAAACTATCTTTGATAAAGAGGTTTCTAAAAGGTCCTTCACTCTTACAGGAAACTAGGTTGAGGTTTGTGAGGTGTTGTGACCAATTACTGCTGTTTGTTCTTTTACATGGCTGTGAACATACTGGAGCGGATATAGAGCACCCTTAAACAAACAACGTTGCAAATTCCACAGCTTGCCTTGTATTTCCAGCATTTCCACTTGAGGTTGCCATTATCCCTATATATTCCATATGAAGAAATACTATATATCTTTTGTCGTAATGATAAACAGAACTAAAAAAGCCAAACCTTCAAGAAAACTGCATCCATATGAAAACAGTGCATCAGAAAGGTGTTATCTTGAATCAAACACTGTAGGATACAAGTTGCATTGCTCCTTGTGAGGTTTTTGTTCTGCTCTGTTGAACAAAGTATGTAAAAGCATATTACTGACTAAAAGTGGAGGACCTTCATCCAACACTAATCCAAGTGGGAACTGAACTGGTTCAGATACTTTTTGTTTTAGTATTTTATTTTTGGCTTTTCATTTTACAAACAAGAACAAACATAAACATATATTCAACAAAATACTAATAATAAAAAAAATAAAATAAAATAACTTGTTATCCTTCACTTAAATAAGCATGTTTTCTCCTTGGCTTTGACACCATGTGAGACGTTTGAATGTATTACTAATTTTATTTGTTTGTTTTTATGTGGTATTTATATTGATTCATAGTTTTTACTTTGTTATAGTTTTTTTTAACTTGTTTTAACTGTACAGCTGTTTTATGTCTCTTAATCTGTTCTTTTTTTGTTTTATTTTATTCTTTCTTCCGTACAGTATGGTCCACACTTAGGTGGTTTTTAAAGTGATTTACGGATGTTATTGGATTGGATGTCAACACAACATAAATATTTACACTGACAAGGAAAAAAGACAAAAGACACACAGTAAGTGGATTAATGATGGACTCAGGTTTTTTACACATTCGATGAAGGAGACCAGGTAGCAAGCACTAAACTTTCCATGACAGTTGGCTCTACTGTTTCTCAGTTTTTCTACCACCCCTTTTGTCCCATTGACTTTCATCTGTGGGACAAAAGCAAAGGTCTTTTCTTGTGATTTAGGAGCAGTGTTCATTTTGTTGACTAATTATTTTCATCAAAGTTTTCGTCGACAACCTTTCTTCCCCTGACGAAAACTAGACAGTAACTAATAAAAACAAGTGGACATGGAAAAACTTAAACTAAATTAACTGACAATTTAGTCAACAGATAAACACTCAAAGAAAATATCTGACAGAGACTTAATCCAATTAGACCTAACTTCATCATGTAGAAAGTAGGGACAAGTTAGGAATATATCCAATCACAGCTGCTGTGGTTGTATGAAAAGGTTGGATGAGTTAAGAGGGACATCCAATGACAACTGCCTTAGCTTCATGGTGGTGGGATAAGTTGGGGAGCGATCCAATCAGAGCTACTCTCTTTATGAATTGATATTTTCATGTAGATCAGGTTCACTGTTTGTTGTTAATTCTGGTATTGTAACTGAGATGCTCTGCCAGGTAGCCTAAATAAAGGTTAAAAGTTAAATTTGTTCTGTTGATTTATACATTCAAACTTTAATAGCATTCAGTAAAGGGTTTTTAGATGCTTCATTTTATCCAAGTGTAAAACATGACTTCAGAAATTCAAGGAAACATAAAAAATGCCTTACCCTTTACACTTCATATTTTAGTCAACTAAATTTACAGTAGATTTCATCGACTAAAATCAGACTAAAATTAAAATATTTTCGATGACTTTATTATGACGAAAAGATTTTAGCTAAAAGACTATAACTAAAACTAAATTAAGAAGTGCTGTCAAAATTAACACTGTTTAGGAGCCGTGATCTACGGGGGAAGGACCCTAAACATGAAAATGTGTGGAGAGGGTATTATTGTTCTTCTGTAGTTTAACTCGTTCAGATTTTAGAGCACATTTGCCTCTTCTACAAAAGGCAGTCAATACCTTTTGGAGAAGACCTAAGAGCAGCACCTACTGTTCATATTTTTATAAGCAAACTCAAGACCTACCTTTTTAGTCTGGCTTTTAGCCAAACTTGTTTTACTCTTTTAATCTGCACCATATGTGTTTTACTCCACTTTAGTTTCAGAGTCACTATTTTATGTTTTACCACTTTTTATTTATTTCCTTTTATTGTTTAGTTTTAAAACGGTTTTCTCTTAATCAACTTTTAGCATTTTATTACCTTTGTTATATCTTATCATGGTTTTATCAGTTTAGTTTGAAGAGTCCTGACTTAATGTCCTTCTGTGTGTGTATGGGGGTGTGTGTGTGTGTGCGTGCTTTGGTGCATGTGTGTGTGCGTGAGTGGCTGTCTGTGTTAGATGTGGGCTGGGAGGGTGGGTGGGGTTTCATATTTTATTTTGTAACCCCTGACTCTTATCTGCTTGTGTACTTGAATGTACGGCACTTTGTGCTACATTTTAAGTATGAAAAGTGCTTTATAAATAAAGTTTGATTGATTGAAGAGGTGACACGTCCTCAAGAATCTGAAACAGTCCAGTTGCCACTTGGATCAGCGTTGGATAACCATGATGTGGTTGACTGAGAACCTACACAGACATGAGAGACCTTTGCGCTGTTTTTGTCAGGTCACACTGCTATTCGTACAAAGTCTCAGTGTACTACACTAAGCCATAGCCACAACAAAGCTAAATCTACTGAGCAACCAGAAGACCAGCCGATGTATGAAAAATAAAATATGAGGCATGGCATGAAAAAATGCTGTAAAATAAGAACGCTTTCAAAATCACCAGTGCATATCAAAAGACATTAAAGGTTTTAAATGATAAGTGACTCAGCATAAGGATGATAGCAGAAATGGTCTCCAGTGATGAAGAGACAGTTCAGCAAATTTTGCGAGAAAATTTGAACATGACAACATGGTGTGCCAAAGTCATCTCAAAACTTCTGACTCGTGATCAAAAGAAAAATACAAGAACATTTGTGGAGACATTTTGAAGTAAAATGAAGGAAACCCACATTTATTAAGAGACTTTCACTAAAACTATAAGTTATAGCATATATACAATATTTACTCTATAAGAATCAATTGGTTTTGAAATACACCATGGATTATGTAAGTTAATATGTCTTATATTATGTATATATTTCTAATGAACATAAACAACAACAATGCATCAGCATTGTTCATGCTGTAATCTTATTTCTGTGATAACTATGTTTTTGTAGAAGGGGGAGGCTTAAATTAGCTTTGGCTTCTGCCTACACCCTTTCGGTCAGCTTGAAAACTCTGAATTTTTACTTTTATCTTCTAAGTTGTTTCATTGCAAGTGAACTGAAATAAATTTCTTTCATTCAAAACTTGGATCTTCCTGAGACAAAATCACAGCCGATACACTGGAAAAAATTGTCACCAAGGATGAAGACAGCATGACAAAGCAAGTCCAAATTCAAGGTCATGTTTATTTTCATCTTTGACATTAAGGGTATCATTTTGCAGGAGCAATTCCACATGTGTCAATAGTGAATCAACACTGTTACAAACAGGTTAAAAAAAACTGTACTGCACTGAAAACATATTGTATATGATAGGGTCATTGCATATAAATTTGAACAATAAGCTGAGAGCAACCACATTTGGGTCACACAATGTTGAAAATAAGAATCTGACAAGCCCAAACTGTTGGTAAAGTTCACTTCAGAGCATCAAGAGAGAAATATGGATCATGATCTTTTCTTCAGATCACGGTCCAATTCATCTGCTTTCCATGCAAATTAAAACACTGCAGCAAATACTTTTAGTGCCAGTTGTGTTTGAAGAGCACTGCCAAAGCCACACAGTCCAGAGACGCACTAAGAAACCTAAAGGCACTTCAAAAGATTTACAGAGCAGCTCAGAATTTAGATGGTTGGTGTTAAAACTAAACAAAGAAATGAGGCAGGGATAAGGAGAAATGCAGCTTCACATATGCTGCACAGACTCTCAGACTCATGAGCACCGAGTCCTCTCCCTGTTCATAATGCTTCAGTGCTGAGAAGTCTATGAACAGCTCAAGTGTGACGTACACGTTGTGACGGGCAGGTGAGTGGAAGCTAAAACAGCTGGAACTGTGTGATGCCATTCAAGGGAAACTCCGGGTGGAGTCGTCAGAATAAAGCTGCACTTGTTCCACAGCAGCAGAGATTCCAAGGCTGAGTACTGGTGTGCTCTGCGACATGTTTCACTTCATACAATGAGAGCTTGTTTACAAATCAGGAGCTCATGGAGAATATGAAAACACACGAGATGTTGTGTTTAGGCACTGAACAGGGTGTTTCCAGATAGAAGAGGTGGAACCTGGTGAAAACAGGATACAGGAAATGGGCCTGCTGCTGAAAAGGGCCAATCAAATGATCCCGACAAAATAATGGACACAGAGTCACTCTTGTTAGAATGAGGTCATGTTACAAAAAGGTCACAGCCAAACATTTTTCAAGAATGACAAGACCTTAACAGGGGTTTGTGGGAGAAATAAAGGCTGCAAAATACTAAATACTTTTGAGAACACCAGTTATATTATCATCTTTATTGATTGTTGATATAGGAAACATTAACCTAGCACTCCAGATGCATCATTCAATATTTCATTAGTCCATCTAGGCAACAGGCCATAGAAATTTTTTAGTAATAGGAAAAACCTTTCAAAGGCATATCCTGGCTGGACAATTGTCCCATCAATCACATTCATTATCAAATCAGATAATGTAGTAGACAGGCTCTATTGTCGTGGTGCAAATACAAAGAGCTTTTATTGAAGCTGTTAGCATCTATGCCAATCTCTAGAGAAGCAGTCACTTTCTGGTGTCATCTCGCCTATAGCTCCCACCTCTTCCTGCTTTAAAGGATTCTGCTTTGGGCCGTGAACTCTTCATTGTAGATTTCAATCAATCAATCAATCAATCAATCAATCAATCAATCTTTATTTGTATAGCGCCAATTCATAACAAGTGTTATCTCAAGACACTTTACAATAGAGCGCAAAGCTCTTCATATTATGGATACACATATATGCATAGATACATATATACATATATAAAATACACATATACATATATATATATACAAATATATACATCCAACACCCAACATGAATCCATATAGCCAATCATGAATCCCTCCATCATGGCGGCAAGAAAAAACCTTCTGTTAAGCAGCAGGAAATCTTGAATGTGGACCCCAGTCTCATGATGAATAGCAAATCCACACGATGCTGTGTTGGGTGTGTGGGCAAAGGGAGGGAGGTAAGTGGAGACAAGTGGACTAAAGTAAGAACTAAAGCTAGTGACAGATCAATGGACCAATCATAGATCTGTCGTCGTCAAATTTGTTTCTGCTGCAAACAAATGTATTAGAGGTTAGCCTCTTGAGATGCTACAACTTGTTTTGCGCTAAGCAAGATGGATCTGACTGATTACAGACATGGAATCAGGCTGATACAACTGCCACGCAAGGTTAGGAAAGCATACTCAATATTTAAAAGCACTAACAGATTTCATGCCATCCTGATGCTGGATTAGAGTCTTTTTTTCATCCATGGACTGATTCTGGTCATCTCGCAGTTCAGCTGGACGCCCCTAATTCAATGTTTGTAATCAGGCAGATCAATCTTGCAGAGTTCCAATCTACAAAGATTGTGCTCAGCCCAAGTGGCGGCCAAATCAGTGTCTTTTAAAGAAAGAAGAGGCGGGAGGTACGAGCAAGACAACAGCAGATATGCTTTTGAAAGGTTCTGCCCATTCCCAAACACTTTCTATGGGCTGTTGCCCAGATGGACAGGTGAAATATATTAAATGGTCCATCTCATGTGTCAGGTTATGATTCTAGTTATGATTCTGGCTTATTTATATTATTTCACAAGGCTAATGAACACTCAGAGCACACAGTAATGAAATGCCATCGGCTGATGCCCATCTGAAGTCACAACCACAGAAGCATTCCTGCACAACATCAGATCCAGTCAAATAAGGCATAGTTAAAATTTACAAATTAAACCACAGGGACTGTACTTAGTGATGTTCTGTCAACTAATACTGTAGGTGAATTATCACAAACTTAACTTTCAGTTGAATAAGAGCGTTTGCATGCTTCCGTATTTATTAGACTGAACATGAACTGGAGCAAGACTGCACAATAGCAAGCACTGTATTTGCTTCTTGTCCTTGTATTGGGTTACGCTGGCTTCATGAAGTTGTAAATACAACTGCATATATGCAACAACAGTTACTGGAAGATAGCTTGAGAGAGAACATCAGGGAGCTTAGGCTCTATACAACTACCTGTGTGTGTCAGAAGTTAATAACAAAAATGTTCTATATAATCAATATCAGGGGTCGAAACGCACTTTTAGTACACATAGAGACACAGTAAATAGTTCTAGAAAGAGATGGTAATCATACCGTAATCATATGCACCATAGCTGTTTATGGTATACACAACACAACAAAGGGACGGCAGTAATCTCTTTCTGCCACCCCCTCACACAACCACTGAAGAAGTCACAAGCACAAAAAAACACAGCAAGAAGAGACATACACATGAGATTATAACAGTAGACATAAGGCTCACATCAAATGTCACCACCTATGGTCAGCGAAAACTGATGGCAGTAAAGCTAATGCTAAACTAATGCTAAGCTAATGCCACTGATAAACCAGCAAACACTTGACATGCTTAGCTTGCCAAAGCTGCCTCCCAGATATGACCAATCTAAGAAAATAGCTCAATCTATCTCTAACTTTAAGTGCAAAGACTGAAGGCCTCACCATGTTGTGGAAAATCAGGGCTTTTGTTTGTTTGCCAGCATCGTGGCACTAAAGCTCTTCAGAGAAGTGAAGCTAGAAGCTAAAGGAAGGCTGAGCACAGAAGAGCATTAACTGGCTACACGTGGGCATCAGTCTGTGGGTTTGTGGGTAAATAAACCTGAAGCCAAATTATGAATATGCTGAGGTATGTTTCTTATCCAATTTCACGGAATTCTGTCATTTTTTTGTATGTAAATGCAGATGGTAAAATCACGATATATCGCAATGTTAAGTATTGCAATACTTAGAATATTGTAAAATACTAATAATCACAACAAAATCTAATCAGGATTCAAGTATTGCAAAAATATCGTATCGTGAAGCCACTAGCAATTGGAAAACATGGCTGCATGTGCACAATTGAAGCATATCTATGTATAGTTCTCGGGTAAATGTGTTTGTTTACTTTCTAAATTATCACAACACCTAAAAGCAGACCTTCAAACTGCCTCTCATATGTTACATTAAAACTTTTATATTTTGTCCAACTCATGCTCGGTCTTATATACTGTCTAAAAAGTCACAGACAGCCTCTATAACAAGGTCCATCTCTACATTGTAAAAGAATTACACACACTCTCACTAATGCTGGCCTGCATTTTTCAGAGTAATGGCACAGGAGCACAGATTGCAGAGAGAAGTGAAATGTAATGACCAGTTTCAGAGGATAAAGGAAAAGCTTTCACAAACTTTTCTTTAGAGGAGAGGTTAGAGGTTTCATTTGGACACTCAGTTTGTCCTCCAAAAGTAGACACAGTGAATTCAAATCCTTGCTCTGAATTTCTAATGCCAAGCTTTATAAGAAAAATCCTCCAGTTAATTGATTATTATGACTACATGCGGCTGAAATGAGGCTCCATCTTGCTGGTCCTTTCGGTGGAAAGCAGAGGTGGATGAAATGGGAAAAAAAGATGTATCACAGTTTTTTATGGCAGTATCACAAGTTCAGTTTTATCATGATTCTTTTGCACTAATGCATAACACTTATTTACAAAGCATCAACCAAAACCAAACTCTAATACACAAATATGATTCTAATTGCAAAATAACTCAACATTAAATTTAGAGGATTTTCTTCAAAACTTTTACGTGTCTTCATCAACAGTTGGTCAACGCATGAAGTAATTAATTATTGCCATTTTATAGTTGGAACTATAAGGAAATTTGGATGCAGAGGGATACCATAAAGTAACATGAAACTACTATATCCCAGCTTTATGGAGAATTTGATTGAACAAATCTGTGCATTTTTGGCACAGTTTTAAATAATGATTTAGTTGTTTGACCTCTTTTGTGTTTTTAAATCAATGTCAGTGATTATCACACATATTTTATGATTAATAAATTCATTTCAAAGCATGCAGACCTGAAATATCTGGTGTTTCTGCAGTAATTTAACTTTACGGAATTTATACAAATGTAACTTTGCAAAGAGACTAGAAAGTACACATGAATCTGTATGAAAATCGTAATCTCATTTTCAAGTTTCAACCTCATGGGTGATCCCACAAACTGTCTGCTTTGGCAGATCATCAATACATTCTAGCTATTCATGATCAAATATCGTTAGACCTTTGTATCTTCAGAAGTCTCATGATTCTTTTTTGATTACGATTCTTGAGTTAACGATTCAGTTTGATTCTATAACATGATGCATCACAATGCAACACAGTGAGCAGTGTCCTTCATTTTCCATATTACTGCACTAGGCTACTTTTTAGATAATAAAAAATACAATCAGTAAGAAAAATATGGTCTCCTTTTTTATTAGAAATGGCTTCTGAGATCAACTGCAGCAAAAATGTCTTTTCATTGTAAACCAAAATAAATAAATTTCATAAACTTTTATTTTTCTTCCTCAGAAACAAAACTGTTCTGCAGTCTAGCAGCAGCCTCTGCGAGATTAAATGATTACTGACTGTCTCTTTTTCTACGTCTGCTCTGTGATGCATCCATTAAAAGACTATTATGGACTTCCCTAAATACTGTCATATAGCAAACCCCTAGAGGAAAGTATGGCTGTGGTACAGTGGGGCTGCCAGGCTTCTTTCTTCACTTATATAACTGTACAAAGACCAGTGTTGTGAATGAATGTGCAGGCCTATGGGGGGAGAGGTACTTAAACATGGGTGTGCACTGTCACAGGCTTCAACACAGGCCATTTATTTGTGTTTGTTCAAGTTCCTGGAGGTTTGCTGTTAGGTCGGGCTTTTTAACTGAGTCAATGTGCATGTGTTAAGCAAAGAAACCCCAAGACGTTCAAATCTCAATCACAAAATTTCTTAAATCAATTTGACATCTAATTTTTTAACTATTTGGAATTCTACTCAAACATACATCAGCAGTAATATCAGGAAAATACACAAATGCACCATAAGGCGTCACCTAATCATCACTGCATGGGTATATTTAAAAATCAAGAGTTTCATTTTTTCAAGAGTTAAACGTTGTTTTCTTGTTTTACAACTGTTTCTAACACAAATAGACCGTCACCATGAAAGCAACAAGTCAATTTCCTTAGAGTAATGATTTTGTGCTCTTGAAGAAAAATATTGGTATCGGTGATAATGAGTTCAGAAATATCTGCATACTGGAAAGCAACAACAATCCAATAGCCTACATCCCTAACAAAACCTTTTTCATGACTCCCTGATGAACAAGGCAAATGGAGACCATCAGCATTAGAGGTTAACTGATTGCCCTTCCACTGGCCGATTTTGATTTCCAATTTCAAGCCTTTCCTGGAAATGTTAAGCGGTGGTTAACTAATAAAGAAAGAGTCCTCTTAACTCAAATCATTTAGGTCATGCTCAAACTGACGCCAATAATCATTCATACTGACTGCAGTAATTTCATAAGCAAGAATTTCAGTTGTGTGGCGCTGCTATTCTTCGTACAATAACATTTGAAATCTTCTTGTACTCCTGCAGCTTTGAATCTGAAAATGTGGTTGCCATGTTTTATCTTTGATGATGTACATGTCTAATACTCCCAAAAGCCAAAGCTGCAGTCCTAAATTGTGACACACCTTAAGATTTGACATTCACACAGGGTATCATCATTGCTGTATATCAGTCTGAGGATGCTGATATTGAAGGAATCATGAGGGCATTTAGAGGAAATGGGAGCTGGAAATGGCTCTAGAAGATAATAGAGACATCACACAATGAGATTTTAAGGAGCGGTATCTTTGATGAAATTGCTTTTGTTCAATGTCGTCTGCAGCTTTTATGATCTACATGAGCACAAAGTGTCTGCTTGTATTGCAACTGAAGGGTTCAATGTAGCTTTCTCACAGAAAATACTTGGACTTTTTACAGGAGTAAAAACAGTTGTTTATGATCAAATTAATGTCAGCTCAATAAGATTTAACAGCCCTGTCTGTGTAAAAGCTTCTCAATGGAGGATCTGCAACATGAAACGCCATCTTACTCTGAAAATAAGAAAATCTGATGACTAAAACCACCAGCAAATCATCATTTTTCCTTCTTTTACCCAGAAATGTTAATAAAAGCTGCCCTATTTTGGGACAAGGCCTTGAGTTGTTGACTCTGGACGCGACGTGCTGTTTTCCCCTCTGGGTTGCTGTGATGTCACATGGGAAAATAGCTCATGGGCTTAAGCCTCTGTCGTTAAAGGTGGAGGCAGCGCTGAAGGTAGATTCATATTAATATAATTTCTTTAAATCAAGGCTTTAGAAAACACATCAGTTGTGGAGGTGAGGGCTGTCCTCACTCCTCCTGTGTCACATTGGTGTTACTTTGGTGGGAGGGGATATGCAGATGGTGCATGTGGGGCCCTTTTAGTGGAGTTAGGAGTCCAGAAAAGTCACAGTAGACTGTTGTCACTCGAACTCAGTCCACCACACCCAACATAAGAGCCAGGGTCAGCATTCACAGGGGTGGCATTCTGCTTCAGCCAAGACAGGGTACACTGCAGGGACTGGAGTCTTGATTTAATGCTGTGTGTTGTTGGTAATTTTGAGATCTGGCAGTTTCGTTAATCCGTATCAAGTGGGCAAAGTGGAATAATTAGAGCGCTATTTATTCTTGATGGAAGGATATTTTTTGCATCCATGAGATCAATTTCTTCTCAGATTGAAGACTCTTAGGACAAACTTTTTCACATTCAAGGATGCATTTTCCAACGTGGATGAGCCCCATTCTGTTCTTTATTTTGTTTTTGTCTGTGGTCGAGACCAAGTTCTACAGACCGTTCCAGTTTGATCAGTATAAAGCTGGGCCCAGTCCACACCACGACCAAGGGAAACCCACCAGCAGACACAAGTAAGTTTTATTAATGACCTTTATTGAACATTGAAATCCAAGTTTCATCTCTTGGACTAAATGCTGCTTTATTAAAGACAAATAGAAAACTAATATGTTCAACTCTGCTTTCACTCTATTCTCTTCTCTATAACAGAAATCACTGTGCCTACGTAGTTGAAAAGACAGTGTCCTTCACTGTACAAGATGGGGCAGCACCCTATGTAAAAGCAGAGTACAACAAATGTTCCTGGGGTCAAAAATGCCCAACTCTTCTGTGAGTAATCAGCAGCTCTTGTTATGCCATTTCATTGATATTAAATGCAAAAAAACATCTAAACTCTCATCACTTTAGGATACAAATTAGCACTAACGAGAGTCATTCTAACACAAGGTTGATTTTTCCTTCAGGTATCGTCTGATGTACAAACCAATGTACAAGGTGGCGCACAAAACGGTCACAGAGCTGGAGTGGCGCTGCTGTCCTGGGTACTCTGGCTACGGCTGTATGGAGGGACATCCAGTTTACCAACACCCGGTAAAAAGCATGCCACCATTTAAAGGCCCTCCAATGAAAGGTCCACCTATGAAAGGCCCACCAATGAAGGGCCCACCCATGAAAGGCCCACCAATGAAAGGCCCAACATACAAAGGCCCCATGTTCAAGGGTCCCATATTCAAGGGTCCACCTATTAAAAGCATGATCAAGGCCAATCCATGGAGTCAACCCAACGGACCTCCCCCAGGCAGTTTTCACTCTCATCCAGTGCGGCACTTTGGACACCCAAGCCCTTCCTCCTACCCAGACCCCTCCTTTGAGTCATTTCCACCACAGCCAGAGGCAGAGCCGATGCCAGACCACCAGGAACCACATCACCCAGAGCATGAACAAGAGCATGAGCATGAACATGAGCATGAACACAGCCTGGGGCCAGAGGAGCACATACCAGAGGAAATCCCCCCTCCTCCCTCCGGTGGTGAACAGCCTGAGGGTGAGCCCATAGGTGGGTTATGATTCTTTCTGCTTCACTTTGTAGTTTGTCAGTCCTGAATGAATAAAAAATGAGCTCTTACTGTTTTCCCTCATAAACTTAAAGAGTCACTTGGGCTCTGAAAGATCAATACAGCATTTTTTATTGGACAAGATTTTTCACACCAAGGCACAAAAGCTGACAGTCTGCCTGTCCACATGCTGAAATAAAATCATTCTTCCACCTCAACAAATATTAGACATAACTCAACAACCTGCCATTTCAAATGAGAGGCATAAAAACTTGATGAAAATTTAATTTCTAATGTGCACTTTAGTCATTTCAGCAGAGCATGAATGTCGCATTTGTTTTGCATTCTATAATTTCTCCGCTCTGCTCTTGGAGGTTGAGCTTTTGTTTAAGACACAGTCAAACCCTCTGATATTGTTGACGGGTCTCTCTCTGACACAGCTCAAAGAAATGACTCTGACTAAGCCTCTCACATGAGGAAGTTAGAGCTGTTTCCATTTTTCACCCCACTGTATTAGCTTCTTTTAACCCTTAAGAGATCCTAGGGACAGTTCATGCTATTCAGTTTTTTTTGTCAGCCATTTTGGTCATGTTTAATGAATACAGCTCATATTTGACAGAGGATATTCATTTTTGAATATTTTTACAATTGACATTTTCAGTTCTATAAATTAGCCTAAAATGGCTAAGCTGCACAAAAACCTACACATTTGTTACTAACGACAAAAAATGTCCCATTGAAAACCATTGAAAATGCTATTTGTTATCCTACATTTATCTTGACATCATGTCGCTGTCAGGCACAAACGTCCTATCGCCAAAGCTGCTATGTTTCAGGAAATGACAAAAACCGTCTTATACTAAAAGTTTAAATATTGCACTGAACTAACTATGATTATATTTTTGTACTTTGTTTTGGTTGAACACTAATAAAATCCACTCACCAACATGGAAGGACACCAAAAGGACTGTTTTATCACAAAAAATGAAAATCATTAAAAATGGAGATAGGAGGTTTGTGCCTAACGGTGAAAATAAACTAATGCATTCCTTTGTGTTAAGATTTTATTTTGAACTACAAGCTTTAAACATTTAATTTTTATGATTATCATCATTTTTTTCCAATTCAAAGCATACTGTTTGTTTTGCAAGGGTGCTTGCAAAAAAACAAAAACAAACAACAATCCATCAAAATCAATGTTGCTGCCACTGACCCATCTCAGGGCTTAAAAATAATAATCAAATATGCCTTAAAATGTTTTTTTTTAATGTAAGTTCTAGTTTGTTTTGATTTTTTCAATTAAAGAACAATAGATGTGTGTAAACATATATTAATATGTATATTTCAGGCTGAAGTAGATTTAGAAAGTCTGACTCGTCTGAAGTGCAAAAAAATATTAATAGATATTATTTTACACCAGTGTTTGGGAGGCTGACTTTTTTGTAATTCTAGACAAATGAGTCAGTTTGTAAAAGGACCCCTTAAAGGTTAAACATAGCTATAACAAACTATCCACAGAAACTTACTGAGTCTATGTATGAATGTTAATTACTTCTTTTTCTCTCTTTAGGTCACACTCTAGACAGCGATACGGAGGAACGAATCTTCCGAATGGAGGAGGATGTGCACCGTCTAAACCAAGGTCTGGAGACTCTAAGGGGAACTGTGAATGGACTCGAAGATAAGCTACGAGCCTCACTAAGAGAAGACGCCAACAGGATGCTGTCAGCTCTGCTCTCAGCTGCCCCAAGTCCTGTTTCTTCTCCAGCTGTATCTTCTGGTCCGTCAAATGTTGGGTTTGTGGAGATTCCTGGGGGAGATCCTGGCACAGAGGGTCTAGATGGCAGGCATGTGTTACCAGGCCTCACAGAACTGAATGGAAGAGTTGAGGAGCTCAGGTCAGAGCTGCAGGCCAAGACAACAGAGCTCCAGGAACTCAAAGCAACAGTGATGGGACACGATGGAGCGCTGAAGAGGATGTCCAGTACAGCGGGAGCAGCATCACACTCCACTGATGGCCTTGCTCCAGGAGCTGTGGAGAAGCTGATGGATGCCAAGCTGAGTGAAGCAAGGACAGAAATTCTTGGTGGGTTTGAGAAGCGCGTTGAGAGTGCAGAGGGTCGATGCGAGGAGAAAGTAGGGGAAGTGCGTCGTCAGTGCCAGAGGGAGCAAAGTGAGAGGCAGGAGCAGATGGAGGATGCTCTGGAGGGAGGTAACACAGAAATAAGAACAGAGCTGAGGAACCTCCAGGCACAGATTCATGGTTTGAAGACCTCAGAGAGCTGCTGTACTAGTGCTAGTGGCCTGGTAGAAAGGGTGCAGTACTTGGAAACATCTGTAGCAGGCCTCAATCAGTCCCAGGGGCATCTGAGAGTGGCATTGAGTGGACACAGAGACCACATAGAGGGGATGCTTGAGGGGCGCTTAGGGTATGTAGAAGAAAAGCTCAACTTGACTGGAAAGATTAAACGTAATGAGCCTGGAAGGATGAGTATTTTCTTAGACAGCCCAGCGCCAGGACAAGGCCTTGAGATCAAGATGGAGGGGAAGATGAAGGCCTTGGAGCACCGTTTCCTAACAGCGTTGGAAGAGCTGGGTAATGCCACAGCTCCTGCTCTGCTGGAGGGTCATGCCGTTCCTGCTCTTGAGACAGAACTCGAGTCCTTGCAAGAGAGACTGGAGGTGGATGTGGACAGACTGCAGAAACAGCTGAGTGGTCTTGAGAAGCTCTGCTCCTCTTCCTGTTCCTCACCTCAAACATCAGCTGCCATCCAGGGAGACTCTGCTGCGCCAAGTGCTAACCTGGCGAAGGAGCAGGAATTGAAAGATGCTCTGGACATGCAGGATGACCGTCTGAGTCGCCTTAATGCCACACTCCATAGCATCCTGAGGAGGCTGACCTTCAATGATCAAGCAGAAGGAGGCCATCCAATCCAAGGAGAGCTTACAATCCTCAAGTTTAACATCAGCTCAGTCAACAGCACCCTGAAAAGCCTTCAGGATTCTCTCGGAACGGTGGCCCAACAGGTGGGTCAAGCCAACAGCTCCTGGCACGAAAGAGAGGCCCGTCTAGCCCAGCAGATAAAGGGTGTGGTCCAGTTGGTCGGACATCAGGCCTCGATGCTCGGGGCAGGTGAACGCAGGCTGACTCGTCTGAAGGGCGAGCTGCAGGACATGAGGCGGCGGCTTGCAGAGGAGGTTAAGGGCTGTCGGAGTACCGCCATGGGGGTCCAGAAAGAGGTCACCGAGGTCGGAGGGCGAGTTGCCAATGTGGAGGACAAGTGCAAGGGCTTGAATTTATTTGCAGAGGACCTGGAGAGGATCAGGGAGGAGTTAGAGGGACAGTCCAACGGGCTCCTGCTGCAAGTGAATGGGACTCTCTCTAGCCACGCTCAGCAGCTGTCTGAGCTGAGGGCTGAACTCAGAAACTGCACGTCCAAGGCAGAGCCGACAACACAGACTTTAGAGCTGGAGACAGAGCTGAAACGAGGGGACACCTTCACCTTAAACTAGTGCGGTTTGTATGGACAGTATACTGAGAAATGAATAAAAAGTAAAAATACTCTGTTTGTCGTTGGGGTCATCTAAATCTACATCTCATTGTTTAAACCGTAGGACACAAAGGTTTTGAACCTGCACTGATACATACTTTTTTGTTGGCTTAAAGGAAAGTGGCAGCTAATTCTGACTGCACTAATAACACAGAATCCTGAACTCAAACCATGAAGGTGCTGCAGTGATGTGCTTGAGGCATGCATAACAACAGACATCCCACATAATACTGCTTCTGTAAATTTAACAAAAATTCTTATGTGGAAAACTTTCAAAGATGTTTACATGTTTAAGTGTTGGTATTGTTTTCTCTTGCGTCTGGTGCAGGCAGTTTGCTACATATTGTGTTTTTATACATTTTCATGTCTTAAGTATTGTTTTCTATCATAATTGTGTGCATTAAAGTATTTTTATGTGAAGCTGTGCTGTTTTATTTTTGAGGTTTTTACCATAATAATACAATAAAGACATTTTTTTGTTCATTCTTCCTTGAGTTATGATGTTTAAGTGTGAAGGATGAACAAACATAGAAGTGCTCAGAGAGCACAAACCTCTAAGCACTGATTGATAAAATGGATGAAACTGAAGGATGAAAGAGGACAGTGATGGATGAAGCTAAGAAATGACAAAAATTTACAAAAACTGATTTGATGCATTGATTTTACCCCCCCCCCCCCCCCCCCCCCGGGGGTTAAAAACTTCATTTTTGAAAACCCTGTTTTGGAGTTATTTGTGGAGTGTTGGATAACACCATTCTTGAATTTTAGAGAAAGGACATTTGTCACTGTGAAGTAAAGAGGTATCTATGTAGAGAGGTGGGGAACCACAAGGGAGCAAAAGAGAAACATCAATAATGTTGAGTGCAGGAGACCAGAGAGGTCTGAATTGACTGAAGAGAGATTGTACAGAGAATAATTTCAGTCTCCAACTCATGGTTAAAGTTTACAGCAATTAGGGATGTCTCTTAACCAGAATTTAAACTTCAGAATTAGAATTACTTTATTAATCCCCAGGGGAAACTTCTGTATGATACATAAAATCAGAGATTACTGACCTGTTTCAGAGCCACACTAATGGGCTGATGGATTCATTGCTCTGCTATATAACTGTCTTGTAAAAGACACATCATTTTTTTCTCAAGTCGGCTACTCTTGATTCTTTAGATCTTTGAGAATATTTTTGGTCCAGAAACTGAGAAATTACCAGTAGCCATTGCATTTCTACACTAATCTAGTTATAGATAATACATTTGTATCTATATTAACTAAGAAATTACCAGTAGCCATTGCATTTCTACACTAATCTAGTTATAGATAATACATTTGTATCTATATTAACTAAGAAATTACCAGTAGCCATTGCATTTCTACACTAATCTAGTAAAAGATAATACATTTGTATCTCTATTAACTAAGAAATTATCAGTAGCCATTGCATTTCTACACTAATCTAGTAAAAGATAATGATTTTCCAATGAAACATATTCTCGGCGCAGACGAGGCACACCCCGGGCAATGGTAATTTGGCTGACAGGCGCACAGTGCGCACACGTCACCAAAACCTCACAGGCAGGTATCCAGAGTGTCAGGCACATTTCAATGCAATAAACAATCACAACAACCACTATTTAATGTAACCGTCTGAACCAGCATATACATTTGTATCTATATCAACTGAGAAATTACCAGTAGCCATTGCATTTCTACACTAATCTAGTAAAAGATAATGATTTTCCTATGAAACATGTTTCTGTTTTGTTTGGGACCTGTCTTGAACTGGTGAAACTTTTGTATTGGATTGTTGTTATTTACTGTGATTAATCTTTGAAATGCAAATAAATTTACTCAGAATTTTGAAGCTTGAGATAAAAAAATAAAAACTGAAAATTAAAAGATTTTGTCAAAAAAAAAACTAAAAGCTAAGATAAATACTGTCAGGCTGTCGGACAGCAAACGTTTGGGAGATTTTAGTTCTAAAACACGTTTTTCCAACCAGAAGACAAACGGGTATTTATAAGGTCATTCTGACAGATAGAGAGCACTTCATTTTAACCAACGACTGTATCATACATAGATCTTATTCTGTCTGTTCCCGTTCTCACTGATGTTTGAAAAAGGAGAGGTATGACTTTGCTAATAACCCTCCCCT
Organism: Cetoscarus ocellatus; assembly: GCA_037902135.1. Lineage (NCBI taxonomy): Eukaryota > Metazoa > Chordata > Actinopteri > Labriformes > Labridae > Cetoscarus > Cetoscarus ocellatus. Next base: position 140,439 of record JBAMNC010000486.1, on the reverse strand, counting down.
GTTAATTCCTGTTCCTCTATTGGACAAACAGTGGTCCAAATGACAGCTATGTGGGAGAGGAGTCCACTGCTGGGACAGGTGGAGAATAATAACTAGGAGAGGAGGGCAGACCAAGAAGACTGATGCTGAATTTATGTTGGGAGAGTTGAATGATGGAGTAATCTTTAGACACAAATATCAATGCTGGCAATGATGCAAGTTCATGGGTGCATTAATCAGCCAACGGAGAGTGAAAGGAAGGTTTTGAAACGTTTCCAGAATACCTCTAAAACAACAGACCACTTTTAACTCATTATTTTAAGTACAAAAAAAATGTAATCAATCTACAGAGAGATGATGGAATGAGGGGGTTCTTTCTATGAACCAATACAAAGTTTGTAAAAAGTGTGATACTTTAATTTTTTACTTCGTCATTTAGTCATTTATTTAGTCAATTTAGATCTCAGGTTAGAGATCAGTCAACATGCTCACAATCTTCACATAAGGGGCTCTAATTTCCTGGCGCAAATCAGGGTGGCGCAGGGTGGCGCAGCCTGGCGCACCCCGCGCAGTGGTAATTTCGTCCGGCGCACCGCCTTGCGCAGCCAATTTGGCAATTTGGTAGACCGGCTGTGCCGAGATGGGTGTGACGGCGCACCAGGGGGAGGTGTCCACAGATTCAGCTTGGTGCAGTGACAATTTGGTGCCAAAAAAACGCGCGGAAGGTGCGCTGAAAGCCCGCCAGCTCCAACCTGGTCTATTCTCGGCACAGACGAGGCACACCCCGGGCAATGGTAATTTGGCTGACAGGCGCACAGTGCGCACACGTCACCAAAACCTCACAGGCAGGTATCCAGAGTGTCAGGCACATTTCAATGCAATAAACAATCACAACAACCACTATTTAATGTAACCGTCTGAGCCAGCATATACATTTGTATCTATATTAATTGTCCCGTCACATCTGATGTCAGATCAGAGACGTTTGTTATAACTAACGAGTTCATATCTCTCAGCCAACCACAAACAGCCACATCATCCGATATGGAGTATCCGGCTTCTCTCATCTCATGAAATTCAAAAGAAAAGAAAAAAGAGAGAGACGCTCACTGAATAAATGTAAGTCACTCGGTGTCTTAAGGATTTACCTGCGATTGCCCATATTTCTCCGTTTTAATCTTTTTTCATAACGTGATCTAAAAAGATGGAGTACATTATTGCAAGGAGGATGAGGAGGAGATATAATCCAAAGGTTCTTCTATTTGGCGATGACAGACCAGGAATGCAGGTGGATCACAAGCATGATGAATGGATTAGCCTGCTGCTGTGTTTAAATGTAATTATCACTTAATTTTGTACTCCTATTATGACACAGTAACAGATTACATCTGTTCCGTGAGGTGGTCCACACGGTGATGTGCATTGTGGCTCCGATGCGCTGCCCGGTGGCCCCTGCGCTCTCCCAGTTGCTGTAAAAGTGACAGCGGCTCTGACCTTCTTCGACACCAAGGTGAAATTGTCACTGCACCTCGCCCGCGGCGCATTTAAAGGCAAGGAGAGGCATTCATTTGATTGGTGAAGATCACACTCGGCTGTGTTAAACCCACTCAAGTCTTATCTCCTCCCTCTCTGCTAAGTGCGCCGGTAGGAGAGACGGAGGCGTGGGTGCGCCTGCCTGCTCCAGACTGCACCGTGCACGAAACTTGCAAAATGCCCTGGACACACCCTGTTGGCGCGACGCAGGTGCGGCGCAGGGCAGGTGCGCCCCGCCTGCACCTGGTCTACGAAATTAGAGCCCAAGGTGTCAGTTGCTGCTGGGGCATAAGGACACCTCTTTTGAATATTACAAAAATGTATTTGCAAAACAATTCCTTCAAATTTCAGTTCCAAATTTCATAACAGAAGATGAAATTACATCCCAGAATTTTGACTGAATTCTGAAGGTGCGTTCACACCGAACGCGACTTTGGCGACCTCGGCGATCACTCTTCATGCAGAGTAAATGTACAGCCACGATCAGCCAGGACCAAGCGTGACCACATCTCACGCGATGCGGTGGACACGTTCTGGGCGACTTGGTTGCATCTTTGGAGACATGGGGGCGGCGCCCCTGTTGCTGCAGATGGGAACTCTGGGGTTGCTTTGGACATGGAGCAGGTCATGGCGCTCGGTCGCCAAAGTTGAAAATTTGAACTCTTCAGGCGATGACGCACCGCGAGAGCCAATCAACGTTGTGTGGGTGCATGATGACACCCATGACAGACTGTTTTTATTCCAGTTCACAGAGTGACAACGTGTATGTCTATGTCTGTGTGGGGAACATTAGTTAGCGAGTACATTAGTTCTGCCTAGACAGACCGCAAAAAACTCGCTGACAATGCTGCTGCAGGTCCAGCAGCTGCAGTGTTTTGTGGTTGGTGAGTGAAAAGGTTACAGTTAGAATAATGTCAGCTAATACGTCCTAATATATGATATGATGTGATTGCGGGGTGAAACTCGAGCGGGTGTGACGTCACTGAGCAACGGCGACAACAACAAAATGAGCTATAGACAGGCAACAGGACTTGGGTTTGCAATGCGATCTTGGTCGCAAAGTCGCATTCAGTGTGAACGCACCTTTAGAGTTTCATCTATAATCCCAGAATTCTGAATAACATTCTAGAATTTTGACATCAATCTAGAATTCCCAATTCAATCACAGAATACTTAACTCCATTTTAATTTTTTTATGAACATTCTAGAATTTTGACATCATTCTAAAATTCCTACTTCAATCATGGAATTCTAAATTCCATTCTAGATATTTGTATAACATTTGAGAATTTTGACATCATTCTAGAACCCAAGCTTCAAACTAAGAATTCTAAATTTCATTTCGAAAATCTGTGAAACAAACGCAGCCTGTGGCCAGTTTGCAGAGTGTCCTCCCCCTACTCTCTCTCACCCCCTTTCACAAGCCTTTCCACTGTCTCTCTCTCTCTTATCAATAAAGGCACAAAATTTTATAGATTTTATAGAGCATTCTAGAATATTGAGGTCATTCAAGAATTCTGACTTCTATCTAGGAATTAAAGATTTTATTCTAAAATTCTATTTCCACTCGGAAATCAATCTGAATTCCTGACATTAATAAAGTGACATTTAATGGGTTAAAATCCTGTAAACGATTTAATCTTTATGTAGTTTTGAGCAGAGCTGAAGGGGTTTGAGAGATTTATGTAGACAGAAAATGTTGATGTATGATGATTTATGGCAGTTTTTGTGCGTGAACACTTTTGGCTTGAGGGTCCCCAGAGGGAAGTTAATGAGAGGGATATACAAGCAAAATCATATTCATATCATCTTTCATTACGATAAAGACCGTGTCTTATAATGTTGGTATATGCTCAGTGATCCTTTCAAAAGTGCAGGATGAAAAAAGTGTATAGAATGATTAGATCAACTAATTTTGGGTGTCCAGGAGGTCATTTTGTGCTGGGATATCGAAATATTGTTTGTAGGGATGCAGGATATTGCCAATACCATCAGTTATTGGCTTTAAAAGTTAATTACTGATATTAGCAGAGATTTCAGATTTGAAAAGAAAGCTTTGCATATTATGTATGAAAAAATGTTTCGTCAGTTCAATTCTGGTATATGCCTAAATAAATTCTGAAATATCTGCATAACATATATTAGTAAAAAAATATCTATAGTGTGCATCCCTAATTGTTTGATATTTACAAGGATCTGAATTAACATTTCTTACATTCTACCTCAAACACAGGGCAACCAAATCCTCCCTGTGCCTCCCCCTAGAGTCTGACATTACTTTATCTCCCTGTTGCATTGGTCTTATTCCTCACCAGCCCCAGCCCCAGTCGCCTTGTAGTTCACACCTCACATGGACCCAGACAACAACACATTAATCTTGTTTGTTTCCTCGTAGACACTTGAGCAGAAAGGGCAGTTAGGGGCTCTGCTGAAAATGTCTCTTCTGACTCAGAGTCTCTTCACCGCTCACTCACAGATTCGACTCCTCTGCTCCCCACACTACTCGCAGACTGTCACTGCTAGAGGCATGCACCGTGATCACAAAGAGAGCGCTGGCACAAAGACAGAGGGCAGAGAATACTTGAGCAAACAGAGGCCTGCAGTGGTCTCGAATGTGAATCAGCCCATATTCTGTCCTCTGCAGAGGCTTGAGGTGGAAGTAGAGTTTCTGTCCTCATAATGTTGATGGACAGAAAACGGACGGTGTTGATTACAGTTGGCTTTAAGACAAGGACGCCCAGGAGAGGGGGGCCTTAAATTGAAAGCTCAAAGCTTCCTGGCAGTAGGCTTCAGGATTTGACATCTTACTAAGAGCAGTATAATGAAATGAGTGGTGCACTGGTGCCTGCAGATGTGAGAGTACTCTTAAATTAAAACCCACACTATTTTTGTTTGTTCGAAAAATCCTGCAAAGGAGAAACGCCAACACATATGCACATCTATTACACTTTTAAAAAAATGCATTTTGTATTTGCAAATCAACACTCTACCTCTGCTGCTTGACTTCAAGTAGGAGGATCATTATAAAATCATAATGACTGATGCAAGGTGACTGAAAGTAGCGCCACAGGCTCCTTTTGCATTGCTAGATATCCCAAACAACAGTGATGTATAATCCCTGCCTTCTCTTCCTCTGATTGGCACACCCTGGTATTTTTAGCACAACCAACCAACAACAGAAACACCTGTCTGAAACAGTCAGGTCACCAGACTCCCCGAAGTAGACCTCCCTTGTGTCATCTATAGTCAAAGTCCAATGGCCTAGGGTGGAAATCTAGAGCAGAGTACTGTAGAAAAAATACAGAGTTGTTGAAAACCTGGCACTGAGCAGTGCTGACCTGAAAAATCACCAAGAGTAGTCCAACCAATAAGACAGGACTGGGCCAACACTGGGAAGGGGACCTCAAAGTGACAAGAGCTCTAGCCGAGCATCTCAGACAAGCTCACATGTCCAAACTGAACGCAACACAAGCAAGCTAAAGCGAAAAATTCAGGCTTGTTACACTGAATCATATCTGAGTGTCCTAACTGTACATGAGCAAAGCAGTGCAAAGCTGTTCAACGTTTTTGCCTTGACACCCCATCTTTTTCTCCACCCGACACGCATGTATGGCGCAAGAGAAGTGGGAAATTGAAAAAATGCACTGATGCTACAACACATACCGCATGCAATGACCTTAAACACTCTTAGTACTATCATTGTTTAAAGAACAAGCTATAAAGAGAGATACATGTAAAAAACATTAAAATATATCAAGTAATTTGGAATGAACAAGAGACAGAACAACTGCAACATACCATGTGGCTCTAACCATTCAGATTTTATAGTTGTTAGAGGCAGTAAGTGTAATTGAAAATGAAAATCGATTTATTGGCCAGCCCTAACTCGATCATCTCTCCTTTTCTAAAACAAAATTGTGAAAGGTCATAATCCCAGTCAAATTGCACAAGTTTAATAATACATGTATTAAATGCAATGAAGCAAGAGGAACGATGTACCACTGCATATGGGAATGTGTAAAAGTGAAATCCTTCTGGCAAGATATTAATATGATTGATCAAATATTAGCTAAGAATTTCCAATGGACCCCAAGCTTTTCCTTCTGCGTATATATCCAATTATCCCACACTTACAGAGTAAAGAGTCTAGATTTGTAGATATGTGTATATTACAAGCTAAGTGTATCATTTACCTTTATTGGAAAAATGTTGATGGACAAAGAATTGGAAGGTGGATTGAAGAGATAGCATCAAACATGACAATGGAAAAGATAACATACATTATTAGATGGAAACAACATGTTTTTGATGACATCTGGAGACCATTTATAATTTTTTTAAGACATGATGCTAATGTTGGTAGCTTGTTTCTGCAGGAGGAAGCTCTGAAGCAGTTAATGACAAAGTAATGGAGTTCATAGCGCACAACAAACCAGCCCTTTTCTGTCGTTGAGAGCCCGGGTTTTCGCAAGTTAATAGCACATTTGGAGCCACATTACTCCCTCCCAAGCCGTCGCTTCTTTTTGGATGTATCCCTCCATGCCCTCTAAGGTATCGTTGCCACACACATCCATAACTTGATAACATAACACATAACAAGAACAGACAACACATAGTTTTACCACGGACATATGGAAATCTGACCTTAGTCCGGTCAGCATGCTAAGCTTAACAGCTCAGTGGTTGTATCAAGATTTCAACATGCAAAAAAGATTATATTAAATATAAAAATATGAACTTATTGGTATAGGCCATGGGAAGCAGGAAATTATCGGTTATCGGTTGAAATTTTTCATATCGTGCATCACTAGTTTTTTGACATTTTAGTGATTAAAGATTAACATGAAAAACTAATCAAATGTTTAAATGATACTGAAAACAATCACAGTGGGCAGTCATACTGAAAAAAACTAAACTGTGTGTTCTTGTGACTCAACCTTTTGAATTCCTCAGTCCTAATCGTGTCCTCAAATGAGCTTCATTTCATTCATCTGAAAAATTAATTAAAACATTTTAACAGGGTCAGATTTGAAATGGATGTTATGGTCTCTTTCTGTTACACTGAATTTTATTTATTGTCAGTGACGATAAAAGGACTTAACAAACCAGCTTTATCAGTCAGTGATGTGCTTTTCAGAAAGTTCTTCCAGTTTGAGATGGAAATGATGTCAACAACAAACACAGCTAATCTCCACTCAGACTGATTAGTTGTGCCATTTCTCACAGTGACTGAAGGACATGAACAGCAGACCGGAGTTCAGTTCATGGAGTCAATCAATCATTGCATGGTGAGAGTTAAACAAACATACCTCCCTGATGGGTTCTCTGAAATCCTGCCAGTCTTATATAACGAGAGAGGCAAAAACAACAACTGGTATAAAAGTATATCCTCAGATGAAGGGCAAGTGTTGTGCTGGTTTAATGAAGACCAAATTAACACAGTAATTTATGAATAAACATGAATAAAGAGCTCTTTTGAATTAGCACCAGATACTTGTGGTGACAAAGATGATCATATAATGAGACAAGCTTGTTCAGATGAGGTTCTGAATGAGGCAGAGACAAGCTCTGATTTAACCCATTCTTCACAAGTGCTCCGCTCTTTCCCCCTTTCTCTCATCTTTGGGCTGAGTGTATTTACTAATTAATGACAAGTGCTGCACAAAAAACAGAAAAACTGTGTTCATCCGTCAAACATGCTCATTATTAAACATCCTCATTCAAATTATTCACTGGTAAAAGGCTGAGCAAAATTTCCAGCAGCGCCAATTAGTCACACTGCAGCAGCTCATCAGATGAATAGTCCGGCGTAAATTTTACAATCCAGCTGTTCAGAGGGTCGAGGAGCAGCCTGTGCTCTCGGTCCACAAGGTCTGAACTAACAGAGTGAACTTGAATTCGGTGTTAAAGTAGTTAACAAAGCTAACTGAAGTGACCAAGCCCAGGACTGGATACTACAACCTAATCTAAGCCTTATTTAGATGGCACAAGACAGTGTTCAGATAGAAACAGGGATGGGAGTGAGGGGATGGTCCAGGGTGAGATAGGAGCTACGGGCCTCTGGGCTCTGTACTTAGGACACGCAATTCCAAGACAGAGCAGGAGTGAAACGATGTTGTGCTTTTTCTGGCTTGCTACTGTCAACAGCCTCAGTCAGACTCTCCAGGTTTATTCACTTTGCACAAATGTCAAATACGGCTCAAAAATAAACTGATTTGGATGATCATAACTGTAAGGTCAAAGGTCACTGTCCATCCTTGCCAAGGTTCATGACAAGTCAAAAATTCCTTCAGTAATTTTCTTCAATTTTGCACAAACATCTATTCTTACCTAAAGAATCGATAAAATTGTTAAAAAAAAATCAGAAACTTATTTGTAAATACTTTTCTTCTTAATTGACTTAATATATATACATATATATACATATATATATACACACACATATATATACACATATATATATATACACACACACATATATACATATATATATAAGTATATATATATATATATATATATATATATATATATATAAGTATATATATATATATATATCTATATATATATATATATCTATAAGTATATATATATATATATATATATATATATATATATATATATATATATATATATATATATATATATATATATATATATATATATAGCTGAATGCAAACATTACCTTGAAAAGTTTCAAAGACACAAATTCTTCATTATTGTGGTTGTAATGGGCCCTTTAATGGTCACTAAATCTGTATATTTTAAAGGTCAAAGGACATTTTAATAATTTTCATCCCCTTGCTTGCCACTTGCTTCCTGGGTGCAGTCCTACCCACTTGGTCCCAGATCTTCAAGCAGACTTTGTCCTTAAAGCCCCTGTGGTTGTACATGAGCCAAGATCCACCTGGTTCCACAAAAAAATGTGATACATACCTATTCAAATTACATTTTACTGATTTTACTGAATAAAATCCAGATAGAGCAGGCTGTGAAACTTGTTACTGGCAAAAGACCTTTGAAGAAGGTATGCAGTAAGTGAGTTATTATTCTTTTAGTTAATACATGTAAGCCTTATTTTGACAACCTCAGAGCAGAGAGGGCCTTGTGTCCTAATTGGAGGAACTCAGACCCTCTTCCTTCTTTAAAGGACACTGACTGGGCCATGACACTTTGGATTCCTCATAATCGTTGTAAATTGGAGTTTGGCAAGATGGATCTGCCTGATTACAGACAATCAATCAGGCAGATCCAGCTGCTGTGCAAGGTCACTTCAAATAGTACATCATTTAATGATTAGGTACTGCAAAGGACAGGAAAAAAGCCCCAGGTAAACATAAATAACTAAATATTGACAGAAGTCCTTGCTTAAAGACTTCCACAGCTCTCCCTGCCTGTTAGCCATATAAGCCATAAAGTCTGCAGCCTCAGCAATAGCAAACGGGACATGGAATAAACTTTAAAGTAAAAACACAAGTTCAATACATTTTTATCGAATGAGGGTACTGTCATCAAAGTTTGATATTATCATGTTGATAAGGTTTGATTTTTTTAAGGGTATACTTAAATTACTTATCCCATTCAGAAAAGAGCAGATGAATCTTCATGACTGAGAGTTCTGCTGACAAATGCAGCTCTTGACAGCACTATTGACCAGATTAGCAGAGAAAAGGAGGAAAGGTAACAAAAGCATGACCAACACTAAAAAGAGTCATAAAACTTTCCAGCTATTTCACCAGCCTGATCCTCTTATTACATCTCTGCTCAAAATAACATCAACAGCACAACATGTCAGAGCCTGTTGGGTGGTATCAGGCTTCAGTTTTGGACTATGACAGGAGGCCGAGTTGTCATTCACAGTGAATGAGAAAGAAGACAATTTGTGATTTCTTTTTATTTTAGGAAGGTGTCTGTGATTCACTTGATTAATGAGCTGCTGAACTCTGATGTCTCCGGAATAAATACGAAGGACACGGGGTTAGAACAGTCCATTATTGTATATGAAGAGGTGTTTGTGGGTTCGTGTGGAGTTATTTTGTAGCAGCCTGATGCCATTTAAATGAAATTTAATCATGGTGTACACAGTGTATGGCCTCGTATAACAGTAGGACACATCTTCATTCAGAGGTTACAAATTATTAACAAACCTATTCTGCTGCCTTCAAATGTGTGTAAGGTTTAATGAACTGAGGAAGGTCTCCCTATACTAGAAACCTGCAGTAAGGATGAATAAAGAACAGTATTTTTTAATGATTTGTAAATCACTATAAAAAGCATGCTACAATGCTGAATTATATTATAATGTCTATTGTCTTAGTTTTAACAAATGAACCATTTGGAAGAGTTATTTTGACACAAGCAGGTGTTCCCATGTGTGCTTGGTGAGTTTGGACAATCAGACTCTGTTTCAGTACAGCCAGTGTCACTTGCCATCAGAATGCAAGTGATACAGGCTGCACAGCAGACTTTAAAGACAGAAATGGCGTGTACCTGTGATGAGCAAAAAACACACATGAAGGTGAAGGTTGTATAGCTGTTACACAATAAACCCAAGGAAGCAAAAACTATGTTTTAAAGAGCATTCTCTTTCAAGAGGTATGGTCCATTTCTCTGTGAACTTTGAGTTAAAAGCAAAGAAAAATGATTCTGCGGTGCAGGGAACCTTTAATGAAATGAATGGTCACTGTGGCAGTGATTATGTTTGCTTTTGCAACTCATCAAGTGGCATCAACTTTACTTTCAGTCTTAAAACTAAATAAAAACTCATCACAGAGTTCCAATAAAGAAAAAGTAAAAACATATAAAACAACATTTAAGTTTGGTGATGCTTCCTTGCACCATTAGTAGTAAAATATAGTCAATTCTGCTTATATTTCTTCACAAAGAATTCACTCCACAGAGAAAAGTCAAAAAGTGACTCATTGATATCCACAGTGCAGTTGAGATAAGCTGGTCAGTGGCTTCCCTCATTCATGTTCTTTCATAATTTCCTCTCAATTGAATCTGATAATTTCCTGCTGATGTTGTCTCCAATGAGTTACAGAGGGACTTGAAACGGCAGAACAGCAGACCACTGACTGTGACACTCCATCCAGCTACACGTGCCGGAGCAAGCGGCCTTAGAAGGACCAAGACCCTGAGCCGAGGTATTAATACGACAGTGCTGCTCTTTGCAGCTTTCTGACAGCCCACGCTCCCTTAAGCAGCTTTCCATGAGTGTCAGGCTGGGAGCAGTGGTGCTTGGAGCAAACTGCATGGGTGCGTATGATAAAGTGGGATGACATATGGCTTCAGGTGTAGTTCAAATGTTCCCCAGCAGGACGGAATTTACTGTGTGACCGAGGATGACACTGTATTTCCTTTAAAAGGCTTACACTGTGAATTCAGACCCTAAAATCAAGCACAATCGCCGTTATAGTCTTACTGAAAAGTAATCATGGAGGATTATGTTTTTCTCAATGCATACAAGAATGAATCATATGCTGCATCAGGCGTTCATTGACCAACAGGAGCTGGGAAGCTTCTTATCTTAACAATGATCCGTATTGACCCCGATGAAACCAGTCTAATATAATCACACCAAAGGAAATTACAATCCTTTTTTCTCAATGTGCCTTTTACCTTAAATTACTTCTACACAGAGCGGCACACTCTGAAATATTAATATTCTGTCCAATCATAACCTGTTTCATATTCAGAGAAAAAAAGTGTTAAATTTTAAACAGGATCATAATCCACTTTGATACATACTCACACTTATAATCCCATCTAACTGCTCCAGATTCAAGTTTCAGCTCTTCATATTACTGATCATGTTGCTTCCACTAACAGAGACAAAGGGCACAAACATAAACACTCTGAAGTGGGGTTTATATTACAGGATAATCCAGTCAGTTTTTGGTCAAAATCTTTAAGTTACTGCAAGGAAAAGATTGATTTTTTTTGGATGCTAAAGATTTTGTTGTCATTAAGTATAAACATTCACAGGTGACTTTATAAGATTTACTTTGCCAGTACAGTGATGCACCCCCTGTTGCCTTCAAAACTGCCTTAAAGCGATAGTCACAAATTTTGTTTGTTTTTATGTCTTTCCTCACTCCCAAGTCCATGACAAGCAGATAGACACCATTCATTCGACTCTGCATGCAATAACAAGTAAGAGACGGACAAAGGTCACATACCGCTAACTAGCTTAGTTCAAATAGCTGAAAGTCAACGGGTAGTGTTAGACTGCCTTTGCCTACAGTCATCAGATAAACTCCTCAGCAACTCTAAATAGTCCTGTGTGCCTGTTGTGACTAGTTTTTACTGTGTTATGTTACGTTATCTTCTACAATCTTGTATTATCTTTTCTACTCCTAAACAGAGGCTTTGCTTTGTTGACCTTCCTCCGTGGTGGTTTGAGCTAGCGATGTGACGTAGCGAAAAAATCGAGTATGAGAACCGATTCGTAGTTGTGAGTCAGCTGTTCGTTTGCTAGCCATTCTTGAATGCAAACTGCCTTCAAATTAAAGAATGGCTCGCAAACGAACAGTTCACTCACAACTGAGAATCAGTTCTCATCGTTCACTCAAAAGAGCCGTTCAAAAGACCCAAGTCATTCACGACCTTTACTAAACCAACACCGAAGCAGGTCAACAAAGCATTGACCTCCAGCTATTTGAGCTAAGCTAGTTTGCAGTGGATGGCCTTAGTCTGTCTCTTACTTGTTACTGCACGCGGAGTCGAAAGAATGGTGTCTATCTTCTTGTTGTGGACTCGAGAGAGGAAAGACATGAAAACAAAAATATGTTGGACTATCGCTTAACAGAGCCCATATTACGTTTTTTTAGTTTTTTGAATTTTACTTGCCACTAAATTAGACTCTCCAGCATGACATTGTTTTGTCTGCAGTTTAAGCCCATTGCCTTAAGCTGGAAAGCCCATTGCTGAGTACATACTGTAGGATAAATGCAGAGTTGTTGACAAATGGCACCGAACAGCACTGAACAGACAAATAACAACAGAGTTGACCAGTAAACCAACCAGGGACCACTGGGCCCATGTGGGGAAGGGGGCTTGAAAGTGACAGTTGCTCTAACAGAGCTCTGAGAGCACCAGATAGCACGGTAACTTATGACAACACAACTCCTGTAGAAGTGCCTACAGAGACAAGATGCGCAAAATAGAGAACAGCTTTAAAAAGGATACATTTTACTGCTGCTTAAGTGAGTTGGAATAAATTCTGGGAACTCAACAACATTTTGAATCAGTCAGTGTTGTCCGGTTCGGTTGAGATGGTAAGTAAGGCTAACCTGTTGCTGTTTTTTTTGTAGGTGTGCTAAAAAGTGATTCTGTGGGATCAAAAACATCATCATTAAGTAGTACTTTGTTATCAGCCTGGTTGCCATTATACAGTTATTAGTTATGCAATGTAGTGACTACAATCCACGGGTTAGATGGACCCTGATTTAAAATAAGTATTAGGTCTGCTACAGGAAAGCGAGGCACTTCAGGAATGAGTCAAAGGCCTGAACTCACGTCATATGTCACAACCAGAGTGACAATAAATAGAGGAACCACCAACAGCTAATGACCACCACTTTACTGTCGACCGATTCTGAACAGAAAATAAAATAACAAGATCCATCATCTGTTTCATTATAAAGAGCTGCTCTCCTACAGCATTGTCAATAACAAAGGGTTTGATTTATGATTATGTCCTTTTTTCACTGGCAAGTTTCTGATAAAGATGTAGTTCACTGACTTAACCCCATCTTTTCTAATTTTTTGCAGTTCAAACACAAGTAAAGGTTATTTATGTTTGAGCTTTTTCTATTTGTTTTATACATTATCTCAATCACGTGACAAATATATTCCAGAAGTAACAGTTGCATCATCTTGAACAGACTTTAGTGTTTCCAGCAGATTATTCGCTAATTAAAGAGGGTATTTTCCATAACCTCACTTTACAAGACGTAATTTCCAGACATTTTTTGTTCTTTTTTTTAAAAACAAATACAGCAAGGACACATTAAAAAGATCCTACTACTAAAAGGGGGAAGTGCAGGCTTTCAAGTGGAAAAGTAAGTTGTTAATCATCTGTTTATAGCATGTAATCCCCCTCTGCTGTTTTTCTGGCTTCTTTAAATTATGCTGATTCAGTGGTCTAATCTGCAGAAATTTGCATGTGACATCACATCCTGTTCTATTCTGACTGGATGTCAAAAAAAAAAAATGCTGTCCAGCATGTCTCCTAATAGACGTCTACGTTACATAGATATAAATGCCCCCACGGGGAACTTTAACTTGCAACTTACTTTAACTCCAACCTTAATTATCTACTGCTGTATAGTGGACTATTCCAACACAGCCTTAAATGTTAGATTTATATATATGCAAGTCATTTTAAGAAGCAAAACTATCATTTGAAACAGAAACACATTGTTGACTAATGCTTATGCTAGCAAACATCAATTCGACTTATCATTTGATAACATGGCGGTTTCTTTATCCAATAAACAATCAGTGTAAGACAAATAATTACTTTACAGATAAGCTTTCATTTGGTTCTTGTGATTTGCTCGAAAAACTCTGATATGAATCATTACAGAAGAGAGACAGTTCATCAGCTGCTGGTATCCTCTGATCCTGAAGCATCCTGTTGTGTTTTTATTAAGTCATGCAGGTGTTTCACCTAATTTGACAACATATAAGTCCACAGGTTATACATCTGCATCAACTGGTCACTTGGATTTCTCATGTCGTACATTTTCCTATTGAGGTTTCTACCATTTACCATCAGCTAGACGTTTTTTTCTGTGTCTAGAGTGCATACAAGTATCCTTGTGTATCCGCAACAAACAATGGTCATAGTTCCTGCAAAAATCACTTATTTATCTTGTTGGGTAGTAGTCGTTCCTCTGTTTGGAGCCTTCAGAGCCTCCCTGTAAACAGCTGATCCACACGCTGTCTGACTGCCAGAACACAGCCTACGTTTGTTTTTCTGTTGTGAGTGTTGTTAAGGTGACCCAACTCATTTGACATTTTTTTCCTGAATTTATGATACTTTTGGCTCCTTATAATTATTGAATAAATACATATTAGTCTAATGAAGACGCTGGCACCTCGAACCATCCACAGAGCTGAGTGACATCATGTTAGTCATGTGTCTGAAAATAGTCAATATAGCCTAGCCTAGCAAAATAGCCTAGCTTATGTGCCAACTATTTTGGTACAGATGTGGCTAGTGTTCAGGCTAATGCTATGTACCTCATACAACCTCAATTCAGAAACCCCAAATTTCCTTGTAACACAACCATTTTAAATCAATCTGTGGTCCTCTGATTCGTAGCCTAATTGAGAAAATAAAGGCTGTGAGTAAACAGTGAAGCATATCTACTCATTGAGAGACTGAGATTGTTCAGAATCATGATTGGGTGAATGAGAATGGTGGATGATATTTAGTGATGAAACAAATCAATGTGTTGGGGGGAAATGTGGAGGGAAAGTAATGAGTTAGGACAGAGGAAACAGGGTTGGGGGAGAGGTGCTTTGAGTCATCAGTGACACTCAGAGCCGGTATAACGCTGCTCCCTCTCTCTCCCTCTCTCTCTCTCACTCTGGCCTGCCATCACTGTTGGCTTTTCTCTCCACATCAGTGTGGCTCGCTGCCTCTACACCACGATGATGATGATGATGATGATGTGTGCGTACGCTGTGTGAGAGTGTGTGGACACCTGGCCAGATGTATGTAACTGTCAGCCATCAAAGAGGAGGAGGATACCTGAACCAGACTCTTCAATAGGAGCTTCAAACAGACTCAGTCTTCTCTGTCTGTCTGTCCTCTCAGTCTGCTTGTCTTTCTGTCTGTGGCTGGCCAAGCTCCTCTCCTCTGCGTCCTGCTCTTCACCTGGCCTCCATGAGTTTAACTGAGGACAAGCCATTCCTCCCTGAAAGGTAAGCAGAGGCGTGTCTTTTTATTTCCATATCAATATAAAAAGATTGAACCAAAAACCTGCAATATCATTGATCCTGTAGCACCTGTTTGATTTTCTCATGCTGCTGTTTTTGTTTTTAACTGTTGCTGGTGACATATGGAGGCTGACAGAAAGATAAATATATTTCTTTATCTTATTTAGATGGAAGAGATTTGTTAGTTTAATGTAGTCTGACTGAAAGTGGTTTAAATGTTACAAAGAAATGCCAACATCAACCAGTGTTAGAGCAGTGCAGCAGGCACATTTAGCCAAGCTTTAAATACCAACTGAATGACATAAAAATTAATTGTGCTGAATTTACCGTCCCAGAAATAAAGGCGCAAGAATCAGAGCTAATTTGCTGGATCACTGGCAGGATTAGAGATGAGGTCACTGATCATCCCACTCGACAACAGAAGCGAGTCCTTTCATTATGTTTTTGTCAAAGTTGTCGCTGCACGGGCTGTTCTGTCGACTCAGTTTCACATTACCCTCCACGCTTTATTTCTCTGGACGTGTGTGATTCCTGCATGCATGAGCTGCCCATTGTTGTTTCCTGCACAAACATGCATGAATGGCCATTTGTCTGTTTGAAAGTTCTTGCTGCAGCCTCTAAAAAGAATCAATAATTGTTGGCAGTGATAGATTGTGATCAAGTCTTTCTACTGGGTGCAACATGAGTTAACAAAGTGAGTGACCTTCAACTCAGTCAGAGGAGACAAACACATTTTTAAAAAAAAGCTGAGACAAGACATGTGTCCATCATTGACACAGAGATGTTTGCCATCTTTAATCAGAGTGGTTACGTAATATGTTTGTGTCATGAAGGGGGAGCAGTCGTGGTTGAGTGATGATGACTTACTAGGGTGGCAGAATTGTATTTATTTATTTATTTTTGCATTCTTTGCGGCTGCTGTCCTTCCCACAGGCACAGAGATGGGGGTGTCAGTTGAAGCCTGACAATGTGAAAGTAAAGTGTGGTTTATCACACAAGGACTCCTGATTATTTATTTGGAATCTGAGCATTTACAAGTATTTCATAATAAATTTAATCAAATGTAGATAGACAAGCTTTGTTCTTTTTTTTGCAACAGATAGCTAATTTTAAAAAAATCCCTGGATAACGGAGATAAGAATTTTCCATTTCTAAACCCAATTCTGTCATTCATGTATTTATCTTTTTTTCCATTTAAGGAATGTGCAATGTTGGAGTTGCAGATATCTGTGATGTTGATATTTAAACACTCATTTAGCTGATGCCAGTATTAATAACTAGGGATGCACAATATTGGATTTTTGGCGATATCCGATATGCCGATATTTTTTAATTAATTATTGCTGATACTGTATCTCTGGTCGAGAGCACAAGCTCTGCACTTAACAAAACTTGACTTATTTCTTTCAGTGTTACAGTATATTTTTGTGAGGGACATTTTTAAAACAAGAAAAACAGCATTTCACTCTTGCAAAAGTGAAACCCTTGATTTTAAAATGTACCCATGCAGTGATGTGAGGGTGCATCAATATTGTACATCTGAGTAGTTTGCTGATATCCCAGCTGATATACGGCTGATGTGTGGCCAATATATCGGAAGTAAATATCTGCAAAAATTTCAATATTGGCTGATACCGATAATTAACTTTTTAGGCTGATATCGGCTGATACCAATAGCAAACCGATAATATCGTGCATCCCTATTAATAACAATACATACAATTCTTCTTTGTAAAAACAAAACAAATTTTGAATGCCTTTTTAGGAGCTACAAACAGCACTGAAACAATTGTGAGATCTAGGGTTGTATGATAATATCAACAAACTAGGGGTGGGCAATAGTGAATGCTGATCAATAGGGGGCAGCACAGTGGCAGCAATAAGGTTGCTGGCTTGATCCCGGTGTCAGTCAGGGCCTTTTTGTGTGGATTCTAACTTGCTCTTGGGTGTGCGTGTGAATGGTTGTCTGTCTCTCTACGTGGCCTTGCGATTGGCTGGCGACCAGTCCAGGATGTACTTTGTCTCTCTCTCAATGCTAGCTGGGATAGGCTCCGGCCCACTGCAACCCCATAAGAGATAAGTTGTATAGACAATGGATGGATGGATGAGTAATGTGGTCCTATCCACAGCAATATATTGTGATTTGGAGCCTTTTCTTGGCTGTAATTACATCCTCAAAGAAGCAAAAGTATATTCATGTCACTTCAGTCAGTTTTACGAGAAACAGGTGTAAAACTCACAGACTGATGTCTACAGGTTAATGTAACCCACTCCGCTAAGATCAGCCTCTCTTCAACTTTAAGCCTCACTGCTCCGTAGAGCTTCAGTGCTGCTGTGTTGGTAAAAAAATGCAGAGACAGAGGCACACGCCTAGGCTCAGCTTAACATGTAACAGAAGCTGTTGTTTACCACAACATGGTGGGGTCTTGAGTCTTTTCACATGAAATAAGCAACATATCGTGCTATTTTCTTAGCACACTCACAACTGGGGGGCAGCTTTGACAAGTCAAGTATTAGCCTTGTTGTCATCAGCTTTTATTTTCCCTGGGTGGTTTCATGTGAGGTAAGCTGTATTTTCACAGTATTTTATTCTCATGTGTTACTCTTTAAATATCCCATGTCATGGCTATCTGTTATGTCCATTTTAAAGTCCAAACAAAGCTCACACAACAGATTTAAAAGCCAACAGTACGTTCTCAGGTGCCATTAGGTTCATTTACTAACTCTCTCCTGCAAAGTGAAAATCACATCTACCTACCTCACCTGCAATGGCTGAACTGCACCATCATGTTGACATAACGAGAAACTGATCTTTTTATATAGAACCAAACACTTAATTAAATGTCGTAAACAAGTGCATTAAAAATATCAATACTTGGTGACTTTGAATCAATATACCATTACCATGCCAAATGTTGAGATCAATATAATATATTGATTTTTTTCCCCACTCCTAATGTCCATCCCTTTATGGCCGGTGTACTCATCTTGTGATGGCTTCAGGAAGACAAAGCTCCATGTCACAAGCTCAAATCATCTTTCTTAAGCACGACAACAAGGACACTGTACCTCAGTGGCCCACATAGTCAAAAAAGTCACCACATCTCAATCAGGTAGAGCACCTTAGGAATGCGGTGGAACAGGAGATTTGCTTCAAGCATGGGCAGCTGACAAGTCAGATTCTTGTCAAAACACATTTATAAGACCAACGTGGCTTGGTCCCCACTCGTAGTCCCAGCTATGTTTGTTTTTCTTAATTTATCAAAGAACTTAGGTCGCCCAGATCATAAAACTGGGCAGGGAATATGCATAAAACCGTATTTTGTTCCCTTACGTAGTTTTCCATGCAGCAAAATTAGGTCTCTCAGAACTGGAATAAGAGCTTATTTTGGTCTCTGAAATTGCAATAACTATTTACACACCTAAATGCTTAACCCAACACTTAAAAGTCCAAGATACTTCAATCAGCATAAGTATATTGAAAAACAAGGGTTGAATCATTTCAAAACATAAGATATCAAAAAGTACCCAGGTGTTGATAATCCTAGAAGTTGCACACTTTTTCAGACCCCAAAAAATGTTTAATCTTTATTTTCTGTCCTCCATTCTACTACAGGAAAAAAATCTTTCATGGCAAAAACTTTGAAAAGAACAAATAGTGTCAGCTGATGATTCAGTACTTTACAAAAAAAATATGTGTTTCAAACCTGAGACCTCATCAGGTGCAGTCATCAGACTACAGCTGGTTCATGTTCAGATTAGCACGCTGCAGTGGCAACCATCACCAACGCATCATGTTCTCCACAGTCATTACATAAGTTATGTCACAGTGTGACCCCCAATGTCTGCAAGACTCGCTCCAGGCTACTCTTTGTCATGCTGCTTAACACGGTGTAAATATTCCACTGTGATGGCATCCACTTGTCACTGTCAGTCACTCTCACATGAAGAGGCATTGAAACACAGCCAGAGTGAACCTTCAGTCTCACAAAGGTCTTGCACAGCCCTCAGGGGACGAGCCTTGCAGCACAATCTGTGTCAGACATGTTAGAGTGAAAATTTGGGTTTAAAAACTGCAGAACATGGCGAGTATGAATCTTGGTCCAGGCAAAATATTTGTAAATGTGAACCATAGACTGAAAAAGAACTGGACAAAGTCATGTGACATCAGCTGTTCGAATAACACAGGAGTCTTTGGATCGCTGTTAATGTTCTCCAATGGACACTGCCATACTGCGCATGTCATTTCAACCGAACTTTAGCTCCATCTACTTCAAGTTTAGTTTAGTTTAACTGATGCGTATTTACATTTTCCCCATAAACAATAAAGACAGAGAGGCCATGCTGAGGCAGGACTTAAGGCCATCTGACCAATGGTGATGCTGCATTTCCAAAACCAGAAATCCTCCATTGATCCTCAATAAAAGGAAAACAGCCCCCTCACAGTCAGAGCACATAGATGTATGATAGGTTCGGACTGAAGCTGTTTTTTGAACAAGGCTCTAAACACTTGTATTAAGGCCCTAAAATTGTATTTCCCCACATCCAGTCATTAAGGTATCAGGATTCTGCAGCCAGCCTCAAGTGGACACTCAGGGTACTACAGCTCTCAGCCCTTTGGCATGGGCCTCCATTTTCAGGCCCAGAGGTTGATGCCCGCTGAAACCCACTTGTAATTGTACTCAAGTAAAAGTACAGTTACTTTGATCAATATATTTAAATCATGTAAACTTATTGAATAATCAGTCAACTGAATAAAAGCATACATTTATGAAAGCTTATCACTAATACTGTTAACCACTGACCTCTGATACCTGTAAAGGGATGTATTGGGATGGAGGTGAATAGTTTAATGAGTTGTGTATGAAATCCAAGCAGCAGCTGCTGTTGCAGCAGGATGTTGAAGACTGAAGTCTAAGTGCAGAACTACATTTTTTTAATTACTAAAATGTAGGAAAAGATTTCAAAGATTTTTATTTTTTTAATTCATGTGATGAAAACAGATGTGCATTAAGCTTTGTGCATAACAAATAGACAACCAATATGCCTCTCTGTTTTTGGAAATCTTTATGAAAATATTAGAATTTCTGCTCTTCAGACTGAACATACACTGTGCAACTTCACTGTAGGCAGACAAAACTGCACATCTAGGTCCAGTCAACTGCTTACAAATGGTAAGACGGATTTCAGACATGTTTGATCTTATGAACATTTAACTGCAGCTAACTGACCCTTTGTTGGCTCTTTTTGTTACTTTCACATTGAAAATCCCAAAGAAAACTTAACTACACTAAGAGGTAAGAGAAAACATTTTCATACTCATATTATTTGTGTCTTCTAGAAATAGGAACAGAAATAATTAAAGCATTATGTAGATATGAACAGCCATGTTACATAACATCACTAAGGTCAGGTCTGTAATATTTTTCATTAATTTGAAAGATTCATACAGATTTAAACATGTAAGTTTTATATTTTTTTATTGGCTACAGGCCTTTTTTCAGCAATGATCAATAAGACAGTGAAAAATCCTATAGGATTTAAGTTTGTATAAGGTCAAGGGAGCTTGTGCCATGCTAATTTCTACATTGGCCAACAAAAATACGTCATCCCTGTGCCACTTTATGGAGGATTTGAACAAAGAAACTAAAACTACCAAAAAGTTGGCAGTCACTGTTAAGCTCTATATGCTTGGCAGTTATACAGCATTTCTTTTAACAAAAAAAAATAGTGGAACATCCTATCAAAACTTGCATTTATGTGTAACCTTAAGTGTAGCAGGTTTATTTAAGTGCACTGAGAAGGCACAGGTTCATGTTTTCTCAGGACTCTAAACAATATCCATACATGTACATATACATAACAGGACAATGAGAAGAAATCACACAGGATTACAACTTCTGCAAGCTATGCCCCAGAACTTTTCATGTACATAAAACAGAAGAGACGTCCGGTTCTGCCTTGAGATGTACATCTGAAATCCATGTAAATGCACAGGGGACAGTGCAGGTCAGCCAACCCAAGCGTGTGATTCATCGTGACACTCAATATTCAGACACACACAAATATATGATTCATAATGTCAAAGGTAAAAACACAGGGAGCTGGATGTTCATCACAACATCACAATGATGCCCAGATTCAAATCACCACCGCTGCCATAGCTACTTCATCTGCATGATGGTGTAAAAAGGCAAATATAAACAGGCTATAATCAGGATAATCAGGCTGGGAAATATAGTATGGACAAAAATTATTCCTTGGCAGCGTTTAAATGAATGGTGATACTCAATATTTTGATAGCAGCAGCTGAGAAAGAGGTATTATGTATTCAGGTTGTTTAACTATGTACAATCAATTCTTGTAAACACAGTCTCCAGAACACCTTGTGGAGTATCCTTCAGATTCAGCACAGATGTCAACCAACGTACAAGGATAAACTGTTTAGATTTTGGGGTAATAGTTAAAAGGTCATGGAGCCTTATATTGATCCATTGCTTTTAAACAAAATATCTCAAGAATGACTTCAAGGACTTTCTTCAAACTTTAAACAAATGTCCACTTGGACTCAAAGATGAATTCTGAAGAATTTAGAGGTCACCAATCAAAGGTCTATATCTTAAAAGTTCATGAAGAATCTGCTGTTTCATTCTCAGTCCTCTGTGAATATGTGTGGGGATCACAGTTGCTGTCAGAGGGCTACAGTGTAAGATCAGAAGGGCAGATAGTTCAAAGAGTTAAAGAAAATACATTGGAAAGTTCCCTTTAAAATGTCTATATTTATCACAGGAGGGTCAAATACTCCATTATTGTCCAATATTGTTCATTGCTATAGCAACATTCATTAAAACTGCGTGACCAAGTCTGAGGAAATGATTTAAAAGCTGAGTATTCTGCCCCTTACCAAAGGAAGTTTCTTTACTAGTTTGGGAATAATTTGATTTTATAAAAGAAGTCTGTGTTTGTGGACACTCCTGTGTGCAGCAAATGGGGTTAAAATGGAGTAATCTAAAAATATCACAGTAATCCTGAATTTACTTGGCCATTATAAATGTGAGGTAATATTTGACATCATGACAAATCTCTCCTTTTATTTTAAATCATGTTCACATACTCTTTTTTTGATGACTGCTAGAGTAAGTTCACAATCACTAATGTTAACCCTAATGCTGTATTCTCTCTCTCTGTTGTAGATGCTCTGTTACAGCTCCTGCCCCTTTAAGACTCTGTTCCTCCATTATCACCAACAACTCTGCATTCATTCTAACATCTACACTCTGCACTGAGCTTGTTACTCAGAGCTAGTGGGCTTAAACTGTTAACAAAACAATGGTAGGACATCACACTGGTAGGGGAACAAGGGAGGGATATGCTTCAGGCAGCTGCTGGTGCCATTCAGACAGGGATAGGGAGAGGTCCTAATGCCACAAACAGTGCTCTATCACATGGAGACATGTTAAACATACTAAAGGGCATATGAAACTCAAAAAGCATAATAAGGGCTCTTTAAACACATTATACCTTGGGGATAGCCCTAATGGAGGCCACCTGGATCTACTTATCTTCAATTAGTTAAAAATGTTTATCCTCGCACTGTCAGAAATGCTCTGGGTTTTATTACCTTTGTTCAGTAGCTTATGTTTTTGCAGGCATTTGTCTGGTAGCAAGATAACTCCGAAAGTGAAGAATGGTTTTGAAAATGAAATTTTCAGGGAACGCACAAGGAAAAAGTGATAATAGTTTGGTGGTGATCCAGATCCAGAATTTTTTAAAAGGATCTGTTAACCAACAAATATTGATCTTATTATCGGGGAATATTGGTCATGGCACAACGGACAATTTTGGTGATCCATATCTAAATGTGGATCCAAGATTTTTTCCAAGATTTTGTTAACAGTGCAAGATAAGGTAGCTTTCCACATTTTTGACAATAACTTACCTAAAAAAGTTGGAAATGCCTTGGCAGAGGTTTGTTCTCTCAGACCACTTCTAGTTATGTATAAGAGTCACATTTTACAACAAAAATAGAGCAGTGCCACAGGCTGTAAATCTCTGACATTGTCACTTCACATGAGCTCATGCCAGTGCTCTCTTTGCTGTTTCACTCGAGACTCCCCGACACGCCTGTCAGCCTTTAAACGGCTGTTTATCTCCTTTGACCACAGACATTTAAATGTGATGATTGGCACTTTTGGTGATAGCATTACTCTAAAAATTGAAGACATGCAGGAAATCTTTTTCAAACTTGTTACTTGTTACTGTCAGCCTTTAACCAGACAGATGAATGCAAATCTCTCTCGCTGGATTACGCTTTCGAAAAGGCTCCATGGAACAACAAACTCGGGGTCAGCGAAGGAGGCAGTGAGGTGCTAATGTGCATCCAAAATGACAAAAACAATTGGGATACTTAGCCAGGTCAGCTGGCAATAAAAGCTTTACCCTCTGCATCATCATCCAGGGGGTGATGTCCCCATCCTCATCTCAAAGGCGTCTAATTAATCACAGCTCAACACGAGTTATTCAGCGGGGCTCAGAGACATGAGAACTGTAGAGTCACGGCTCAGCCGCTCTCAAAATACTCAATCTGTCACAGCCGACCAAAGGCCCAGATCAGCCGGTTAAGCACTTTCGGCTCTTCCTGTCTGCCTCTTTCTCCCACGAGTTTTCAAACTCACATGGCTCATGGGGTTGTCTTGGTTTTGTGTCTTGATTACATAAACATGAGAAGATACAAGAGTTGGACTTGAATCAAGTTCTTAGGATATATTTCTTAATTCTTGAAAATAACATATGGGTAAGAATAAAGGCTGAGCATATATCATTTTAACATCGCAATTGCAACGTGTGCACATGCAATAGTTTTGTCCGATGAAAGGCTAAGGCCCAAAACGTCACATCTGTTATGATTTTCATCATTAAACTGAGTTTGGAGCTTTTTTCTCTTTTGCAACTGTTTTTTGTGCCGAGCACCCAGCTCTTAAGTTTTTTGGATGTGAATACTGTTTTCTTTAAACTGCATGTGCAATAGTCACATCCCTGGGCTTGCTCTGTCAAGTCACATGACCTGAAGGACATCATGCTACCAATCGTATTTCATTTGACCGACCCATGCAGAGATTTTGTTTACTTGCTCTTAGTTCAAGCTGCAGAGGACATGGCCACAGTTAGACTGGTGTTACAGTTGAAAGATTGGTCATGCCAAATGAAGACTTTTGGCAGATTTTTTTCTCTGTAAAGAAATGTTTGATTATAAAAATAAAGATACTCTTTATGGGTATCTTTAGTTAATATAAAAAACAAATACATATACATTGGAGCACTTTCTGTCTTTAAAAAATGATCTTTACTGCGACACCTACAAATGCTCTGAGGCACAACATGATAAGCTATGAGAGCTCATAAACACGGGGCTGCTTATGAGAAAAAATATTAAAAATCATCAGAAATAGTTGAAAATCTGGCTGCAACCAAAGTATGCAGTCATCTTTTTCTGTACATACAACACATAGAATCTTGTAATAGGTGGGCTGCAGCAATAGATCACACCAGGCACCATTCCTGTCAGCGAAGAACAGGAAAGTGGGGCCACAATTTGCACTGACTAACCAAAACTGGACAATAGAATATCTCAAAGATGTTGCCTGGTCTGAGAAGTCTTGATATCTGCTGCAACATGGTTGGTGGTATAATCCACCTATGGCCTTTCCCAGGGGGATAATACACCATTCCAAAAACAACTCAGGCTCAAAACAAAAAACTCAAAATTTTGAGTGTCTCTGCTTTCTATTTTTAAACTGTGGTATCAAACAGGTTTCGATATCGATTATTTTTATTGAGAAACTTGTGAAAACTACAACACCAGCTCTAGCAGATACAGAGGATGAGTTCGGCTCTGAGGATGAGTTTCATTGTAATGTCACATAAACCATGCTACAGGAGCATTCATTTGTTAAATTAAACAGCACAGATTCATCTCAGTACTTATTACACAAAGCAGCACTGCTCTAGAAGTTATACAATATGTGGGATTGTTAGTAAAATCAGAGTAAATTCTGCTCACTCAGGCTTGCTGAAGTCACTGGAGCTTAAACACAGCACACTAGAGAAGGAGGCGCATCGGCACACTAAGATCTGTGCAGAAGCTGTTTTGATTAATGCAAGCTTTGAGTCCTCCGGGCGTGTCAGTTTCTATCCAGGAGCGCGCATGAGACAGAAGATCTTTCTGCACAGATCTGAGTGTGCAGCATTTCTTCCTGAAGCCTCCTCGTACAGGATGCTTATCACTGGGGAATCACACAGCCACAAATTGCCTTATGAAGCTGAGCTGTCTTTCAGCTGATAGCTGATGATTGCAAAAAATCTTGATAGAAGGGGGGTACTCGCTTGGTTCTTCAGCTCACTCAATCACTCCTGGCTCAACTTGTAAGAATACAGAGTGAGCTGTTACTACGGACCACAGATAGTTTTGTTGTCTTTTATCACAGAAATGTTGCACACAGAGATCTGTGCTGTGGACGGATTATTTCATGGATACTTTTAAGGTTGAAATTGTTCTTTTTTTATTCTATTGTCATATATTAACATGTCAGTTCTTTTTGTCCTTTAGGATTGCTTTTCCTTGACTCAATGCATTTTTATTGGCTGATATCTACCCTGTTGACAAACTTTAGCCCAAAGCAGTAATAGGAGTGATATGGCATGCGGACCTGTCATAACCATAAGTTTATTTGTAGTGTCAAGACACATTAATGCTGTTTAACTACTGGTGCCAACTACTGGCCCAGACATGAGGTTCTTATTGGGCCGATGTTGACGCCTTAAGAAAAAACTCAAAATCTTCTGCATTTATTAATGTTGTTAATACTATAGGGCTGCTTGATTAGAGAAAAATTAATATCATGATTGTTCTGACTGATATTGGGATCACAAATAATAAGCAAGATTACTTAATTTTACAAAATTCCTGCCAAAGTTTTTAATTATTAAATAAATCTTATTGCATTAAGAAGCAGCCACAGGAATGTAACAAATCCTTTTCAACTTTTATTGAGTTCAATACAGGACTAAGACAAATAATTTAATGATCAAACTGGTAACCTTTGTTGTTTTTTTGCAGATATTCCCTCATTTTGAATTTGATGCCAGCAACACATTAAAAAAACTGGGACACCACTTTAACAATACTCAATACGCATTTGGGAACTGAGGAAACTTACTGTGGAATGGATGGTCCTTTTCCTCTTTAGTCCAGAGAACACAATGACTTTGACTTAAAAAACATTTTGAAATGAGGACTCATCAGTCCACAGCACACTTCTCCACTTTGCATCAGTCCATCTCTGTTGAATGTGGGCCCAGAGAAGACAACGGTGTTTCTGGGTGTTGTTTATATACGGCTATGGCTGTGCATGTCAGAGTTTTAATTTGCATTTGTAGATGTAGCGCTGAACTGTGTTAACTGGCAATGGTTTTCCGAAGCATTCCTGAGCCCACATGGTAATATTCTTTACAGAATTAGATTGTTTTTTAATGCAGGGCCATCTGAGGGATCAAAGGTCATGCGCATTCAATTTTGGTTTTCAAGATTGCCACTTGGGTGCAGAGATTTCTTTGGATTCTCTGAATCTTTTGATGATGTTGTGGACTGTAGGTGTTGAAATCCCCAAAGTCCTTGCAACTGTATGTTGAGAAACATTGTTCTTAAACTGTTGGGCTATTGGCTGACATAGTTGTTCACAAAGTGGTGAACCTCATCCTTGCTTGTGAATGCCTGAGCCTTTCTGGGATGCTCCTGTTATACCAAATTATGACAATCACCTGTTTTCAATTAACCTGTGGATTGTTCCAAACAAATGTTTTTGAGCATTCCTCAACTTTCCAAGTCATCTGTTGCTCCTGTCCCAGCTTTTCCAGAACGTGTTGTGGGCATCAAATTCATCTTAGTGAATATTTACAAAAAAAACAATGAGGTCTGTGAGTTTGAATGTTAAATATCTTGTATCTGTAGTGTATTCAGTTGAAAAAAAGGTTGAAAAGAATTTGCAAATCACTGTATTCTGTTTTTATTTACATTTTACACACCACCCCAACTTCCCTGGAACTGGGGTTTGCATTTTGCATCGATCTTAAAAACGTTTTAAATTTCTGGTAGTATGATTACAATAGGACTGGTTCTACAAAGAAAAAATTGATGAGCTATGTGCAACTTGACCATAATAATTAATAATTAACAATAACAATCATCAGTGTGATTTAAAACATATTTTCTGGTTGTGAAGGAAGTTTAGAAGAGACAGAGGAAAAGCACTAAACAACTATGTGAATAATGTCTGGAAGAGCATTGTATAAAAACACAGTCTCTTCACTGAATAAAACAGACTGGGCTTTACGTTGAAACACGTCGCTGAAATCTTGCTGCCTCATGTTAAAGCCCTTGACGTACTAACAGACAGTGAGCAGACCTGCACTGAGTGAGTCACAACACACACACAGCTTGAATCTCTTCGTGTCACTTGAAGCACAAACTCTAATTTTCTCTCCTTAGTGTGAATCACACTTACTTCTTATAGCCCAGCCCTACTCTGCTGCCAATCAGGGTTCGATACTGGCACCTGCCACCAGCCAAATGCAGGTGTTTTTGTGCTGTGGCGGGTGAATTGGCTTAACCCACCGGCCACTGCAGTGTGTTAATAGATTTAATAAAGTGATCTGTCTCAGAAAACAGGACATAAACTAAAACCAAAATAACTAAAATAGACTTTTTTGTCTTTATGATCAAGATAACAGGTATTTCAGTATTTTCTACAACAGTTCCATCATTTCCATTAAGGCCTGCCGATATTACCTAATCTCAGTATCACGAATATTGAAGCTCTTACCTCGATTACGATTAATAAACGATTATTTTATGATATGCTGGAACAAATCGGTGGTGTTACAGACAGTCGCTGAAACGATCTTCATGCAGTATTTACACTTAACTTCTTCTGCTTGATGTCCTTTGCACAGAATCAACAACGGAGACGGCATTTTTCTTGGCTACAAGGTCTTCTGATAGATAGGCACTTGTCTCCTCCATGCTGACAGTGCGTCCTTCGCTTCCTTTAAAATGAACATGAACTGTATGGAGGGGGTGCAGTTACGTGATTTACATAGGGAAAATAATCAAAATAATCAACATGAGTAAAATTACTTCCGTTAGAGGGTCTAAATGTTGGTTTCAATTATTTTTCGATTAATTGCCCAGCCCCATTTTCCATTTATAAAAAAGCCTATTGTTTAAGTATAAGCTTTGATCATGATGTTACAATTTACTTCACAATGCTGCTAGCTGAAATAAAACGGAGTAAAAAATGAGTGGCTGGTAGAGGAGCCACCTCTGAAGAATCAGCAACAGTAATTACAGCACACCCAGTCACATAATTCATTTGTTTCTTTGTTGTTTTGAGACATTTTGGCATCTGAGGTTAAATTAGGGTCACAAAAGGTTAGCCAGCTGAGCGGTTGAAGTTAAATAACTTTATAGCTGGCACCAAATCTACCAGTCAGTTAAACTTATGCTTTGAATATCTATGGCTTTTTTCAGGCCCCAAAGCCTGCTCAAACATGGTCTAAACTGTAACGCAGCTGCCTGCCACTAGTAATAGATGCTGCCTTGCTGCTAAAAATGCCCCAAAACTCGCATGTAAACAAAAGACACTGAACGCAATGGAGTGAACGCAGTGGATAGCACTGATAGCGCCTCTAAGGCATTGGAACTTTGTCATTGGCTTTAACCAGGAAATAAAGTTGCATGTAGGCTGTGTCTGGTTACACTCACATGCATAACCACTGGACAAAATCTGTGAAATAATTTCTCACTAATTTTGACAGTAGTTTTTGAACAGTACTGTGTCATGATCTGATCCGCAGCCCTTCATTGCTTCTGTTGATGTGTTGTGGCCTATGAAATGGAAAAAAAAGGAATGAATAATAATAATAATGATAAAATAATAAACTTAAATTTGTTTTTTAAAAAGTATGGCATTGACCAGCTCTTTTGTGAAGAGTCTTCAGAGTCTGACTTTGTTAGTGATAATCCAAAACATTTTGTAAAAACTTTAAAATGTGACTCTGGACTTAAATCTTTCCTCGGAGTCTTTAAAGAAATAATGTTGCCACTTCGCATTTCTCTTTTTTAAGATAGGATAAGGCTTAGAATACAAATTATAATTCATGTGAGGATTTGAAAAGTACAAATAAATACTAATAATAAAAAAATATTTTTACAATTTACGTTTCTGCCCTGTTACCGACTTTGTGGACGGCGGGCTAAGGGGAGAGGGGCACAGAAAATATTTCAGATGATGAAAAAAAAATCACACTTGCACATTCATTGTGCACAGTGTAACTCACCATTGACCAGGATTGGAGAAAGCTCTGGCCCTTGTTCTAAATCCCAACAAAAAGACGTTCATGAGGACTCTCTCTGATTTTATCAGCTGCTTCAGTCACCAGAAAGTCACTGGTTGACTGAGTCTGAGCTGATCTGATGTTTCTATTGATTACTGATTCGCATTTTATTAGTTCTGACCTCTTGACTGAATCCCTCTACATCAGGAAGTTGGGCACTTTCGTGTGCTTTGACTGTCCACCAGTTACACAGAGTCAAATATATTTACAACAATGTTCAGAGCACAGGTGGACGAGTGCATGGGCATAAGGTTCAACTGTGAGTTTATCTCTGGTTGTACTTTTTCGTTCATCACAGCGCTGACAGTGACAGAGAGCCGGAGTGTAAACTCTGTGCAGTCATGTCCAGGATCCAGAAATGGTTTCAAAATAAAACAACCTCTGGTCTGTTATTTATTTCTCTATGGCTTGGTATCAAATCATGTACAGTCCAATACAGGTCCGTGGCCCCATGGTCAGGGAACTCTGCCCTGATACAGAGACTCTAATTATCCAGGCAGGCAATCTGGGTTCACCCAAAAATACATGTTTAATCAAAATCTAAACAATACAAAAGAATATATAAAAAAACAAAGAAACCAGTAAAATGTGATTTCATAAACCCCTGTCAGGCTCACATGGATCTCCACAGTAGTTAATCTGTTTACTGATAATAAAGTGCTCAGTTGTGCTGACATGACAGTGCACTTTTTCCATTTGAGTGGCTCTAAAAACTGCCCTGAAATACTTTCTGTGCCGACCCTCCTCCACTCAGACTGACTGGACATTTCGTCATCGCCCGGTGCACCGACTGGCATCGTAATGAAGCCTCTGTCTTTATCCTGTGTGATTGCCTTAGTCCTTCAGGGTCAATGTTGCCTCTACATCTTCTCTGATAGCACTCCAACCACTGCTCCACATTGGCTTGTGCGTGGTGCTTTCCTCTGGCGATCTCCGTTCAATCTTCTGTTGAGTAAAGTGATGTGCTGAATAGCAATCATCTTCTTGTTTGCAGATGTGTGGGCATGAAGACCCTGATTGCCTGGATTACGAGTCTGTCTGCTGATAAAGAGCATGAGCGTGTCTGACATGCCTAAAGCGACACTTCCAACAATCTATTAGGTTAATTCATCACTTACCTGAAATTCTGTTCACCTGTCAGCTCTCTGATCTCACCATTACCTCTGCTGAATGTAAATCTGTTCCCTCTGCCCATGTGTCCGAGTGATTGCATCATGTGTAAACATGTATAGGCTGGGGACAGCATTACAATTTTTAATCTTTTTTCCACCAGATTTGTCCACGTTACCTTAATCAAAATTATTTTCTCTTGATCGCTCAATCTCAATCCCTCATCTCTCTGCTGCTGTTAATCCTGAAAGGCATAGCTCCTCTAATTCTTTCCATCTGTCAATCCTGCTTTGTATATTTTTCATTTAACATAGCTTGTATTCAGCTTTGCACAGGATTATTTTTTATTATTTAAAAAGGAAATCTTTTCATCTGTTTGTACATCTAGTGCTGTACGACACAGTTATTGTGCAACAGAAACAGAAAGAGAACACAGCTTTTACAACACACAATAGATGGCATTTAGGAAGCACCAGAGACTAAAACTGTTCATGCCGTTTTAAATATTGAGACCAGGCAGAGAGGAAAAAAGTTTCTGCTGTGGTTATTGAACAATTACAAAAAAACACCAGCTTCCTTTTAAGTGTTTCCAGCAACAACCACATCAATGGAGTATTGAGTTTCAGAAGAAGTCATTCACTGCTGTCTCCAGAAAAGGACAGGGCAACATAGAGTTTTTAATATGTTGATATATTTTATAATTAAATACCAGTTCAGACACTTTCTACTTATCTATATAGTTGGATCAAATATTCAATAAAAATATTATTACCTCCACCAAGGAGGTTGTGTTTTTGCCGGCGTTTATCTGTCTGTTTGTTTGTTTGTTTGTCTGTGTTCAAAATAACTTGAAAAGTTCTGAACGGATTTGGATGAAATTTTCAGGAATTGTTGGAAATGGGATATGGAAGAACTGATTAAATTTTGGGGGTGATCCAGATCACTGTCTGGATCCAGGAATTTTTTAAAGGATTCTTTAACATTGCCAGATAGGACCATATTGCCAAAGTGGGGCAAAGCTGCTTGGTGGAGCTCTGAGTGCTTTTCTAGTTTACAGTGAAGTTGTCAAAATTTTCAACACTTTGTTTGTCACGTGTCCTGAAGAACATCATGTAGCCAATTCAGCTACAGGGCCTGTTTGCTCTCCTATATGGCTCCATTTTATCATGGATGTGCACGCGTGTGTGTATGTGGGTGTGAGCCTGCGCATGTGTTTTAGTGTGTATTTACTGTATGTGTGTGTGTATAGGTAAGTCGACTTTGTATTGCACTGCTACAACTTACCTGCCCAGTGACCACAGACGGAAATTAGCTACTTAGTTAGCATTTCTCCTCTTTTAGGGGCTGATGTTATTTCGTTCATTAAACCTTGCAGTGCAGCTGGATCTGCCTGATTCAATGTCTGTAATCATGCAGATCCATCTTGCCAAGCTCTAATCTACATCAGTTATGAGCCAATCAGCGTCCTCTAGAGCAGGAAGAGGTCAGAGCTACAGGCAAGACAATTTCAGGAAGAGACAGCTTGTACAGATAGTAGAATAGATGCTAACAGCTTCAGTAGCAGTTTTATCAATTCTGGACCGTATTTCTTTTTTGATATATTATATTACATATATTATATTGTTCAGATTTTGTATTTTACACTGTGTCAGCGGTGCCCACCTACTCCATTATCTGATTGGCCAATAATGAATGTGATTAATATAACACTTGTCCAATCACCTGCCGGAAATGCTTTTGAAAGGTTCTGCCAATTCCCAAACACCTTCTGTAGGCTGTTGCCCAGATGAAAAAGTGAAATACAGTACATTGAACACTCTGTCTCGTGGGTCAGGTCAGTTTTCAGTGTACCTGATTTGAAATACACCTAATAAACTAACTCTAAACTAGCACCCCATGAAAGTCTGCCTGAAACAGAACACTGTGCATGCAGAATCTGACTGTTCTGAAAGGATGTGGGAGGACGACGCTGCTCAAGACAGACACACCAACATGGCGTGCAAGGCACAACTATGCAAAGTGCATCTCCATTGAGTTTCCTGTTGGTAACAATTGTGATCATGGGACTGAGAGATAGTTGCCCTGAGAAGTTGGTTTAATACTCTATATTTTTGTTTTTTGTTTGGTTGGTGGAGTTTGGGCTCATCTGGTGGAGTGAGTTTGTGCTTCAGAGCTTTCGGTGCCATCTGGTGGCCATGTGGCTTCCTTGCCCCTAAAATGGATGACCCCCTCTACTGATAGCTGAGCAGTTAAAGCTGGCTGGAAGGCATAAAGCCTGGCTTGCTCCGCCTGCTCACTCATTTCCTCTTTTTGGACAGCAAATCCTGCATAAGACCCCAACCATTTGGTCTGTTTGTTTTTGAATAAACTTGTAATGCAAGTTTACTGTATGGACTTCCCTCAATGTTGTGACCCTCACGAGCTGCCCATGATACAACAGATTCTACTGCTGTTTGTCAACACTCTGCCCCAAAGTACAGGAGGTTAACTGCACAAATATGCTACTTCGATCGTTTATTCATCAGGCGTTGGCGTGCACTGATGTAGGGCGTCATCTCTACACTGCAAGTTTTGTTCCATTTCAAGATGCTGTCATGTCAACTTCACGTAACTTTTAACACAATCAGAGATGGTTAAGTAGTAAAATAACAGTTTAAGATAAGATAAATGTCTCTCCTCCTTTTCTCCTTCTCTGTGCATGTTTCCCTGCTCAACTGCCAGAGCGCTAAAGAAAGAGAGCAGGGCCGGAGCACAGAGGGGCAGAGGGGGCCTAAGCCCAAAAAAAGTGGATTCCTAATGCATGCTCCCCTTTCAGTCTCAGTTCATTAGTGCAATAAATAATGATTTGGGTGTGTAAAAGTGGTTAAAATTTGGTTTTCTCAAATAATAAAAAAAAAAATTAAAACATTTTTTATTACCCAATGGCTCTCATATGGACTGAGCTTACTGCCCTTCCAGACAGTTCCTCAACTACAGATCAATATCCAGCTTGGATCCAATAATCTCAAGCTGACAAACTCAGAAACCTGGGTGTATGATCGATGACCAGCTGACCTTTAAAGTTCATGTGGCCCCGATTCCTTGGTCTTATCAATATGCCCTCTGTGACATCAAGAGGATCAGACCCTAACTACAGAACAGGCAACACAACTTCTGATACAGGCTCTGGTGACTTCATGCCTACGCATTCCTGAGATATCATCCTAACTGTAAAATAAGCAGGTTTAGAACCAGATTTTCTAATACTTAGAGATGGCTTCTCTCTCTTACAGTTTCAAGGATGCTTAATGACACATTGAGCTTTAATGCGCTGTTAAAATTCTTAAGATTCAAAGTCATGTTTTCAGAGGCTTTAGCATCATTTGACTTGTCAATCTGATTACAAAAATCAAGGTTAGACTGTCCAAGGATAAGAGTCATATTTTCATTGATAAAAGTTCATTAGAGCAAACATTAAGAGCTGGAACCCTTCAAGGTGCAGTGTGTAGAATTTGGCATTTGAGCGACATCTATCGTTCAGATTCTAGAATGAGCCAAACTGTAACCAAAACGTCACATCGCTGAGCAACGGAAGCCTGTGAAGACCAAAACAGATCATGAACATGGCATCATTTACTAAAGTGACAAGGTTTGGGTTCAGGTTAAATCCCTAGTGTAGAGTAACAACTGTCTCTACATCCACCGCCGTCCTCTCTCCTCTTCTTTGCCTGCGTTCCCAGTAGATTTCAGAACCGGCGGACAGATTCGCGTTTCATTCTTTTTGTCCCTAAAATCCACCCGTAGACAACATGGCAGATTGTTATATCGGCCTACATGAATGCGGCCCGCGGTAATGTAAATTTTTTGAAGCTTTTTCTAACTAAATAAAATAAAACAAACATTTTATGGGGATGATTGTATTCCTATTTCGACGGACTTTACATACAAATAGAAACATTATATCCTATATTCACCGTTTCTGTTCGGCAAAATGCTGCCAAATTCTACACGCTGCACCTTTAAGTGCAGCCTTAAGCAAGTCCTTTTTTTTTTTTTTTTTTTGAGGGGGCAAGAAACAACTTGAGTTTTTACCAATATTGTTAAGCCCTAGTGCAGTTGGCCTTTAACAATACTATATTCAATAGTTTTATGTACACTAGAAACTAAAAGGTTGAAACAACGAGGGAAATACAGACATATTTTCCCTTAAAGCTGCTATGACTGGAGAGAGAGGATGCAGAGCAGTGCTAGGCAATCAAGGAAAGAGAGGGAGAGCCAGGAAGGGGTTACCTGACACGCCAGATCAGCAGTTCAGTACCCTACAGTAGTGGTTCTCGACTAGTCTGGCTTCGGGACCCACCATGACCCCTTAATGGCACACTGCAACCAAAATGGAGGAAAACATTCAACTTCTTAAATTCATTTAACAAAAAGATGCTGCACTTTGAACCTGAGATAGTACAGAACATCACAGTATGCCAACACAAAAACAAGTTTAATGAGAAACCAAAATGAACTGCATCTGGTGATGATAGAGAGGAAAATATTCTTTTTACATTCAATTAGCTGCATTTTAATTTAAAACAAAACATGCATCTTAGGGACACAAGGTTTCACCAGTAGCACTAAATAAGCCATTAATCATGAGGCTGTCACAAAACACTTCAGTAACTTTAGCCAAAAACCACCCTCAAAATATAAGCACTGGAATTTTTCCTATTATTTTTTGCCCAGGCCAAGGCTCAGGACCTGCTGAAAAAGGGTCCATGACCCATTTTTGGGTCATAACCCACCAGTTGAGAATCACTGCACTACAGGATATATTTCACCAGTCAATCTGGAAAACACTCATTTAAAGTGATTGGGAGAGCAGGGCCTTTCTAAAACATATCCAGAAGAGGAATGGATGAAGTGATGGAGTAGGCAGACACTACTTCCATGGAGTTAAGTACATAATACAAGCTAATTCTTATAGGAAACTCTTACCATCCCCCTTTAGGAGAGGGGTAAAAAGATCTTTTCCATTGATATATATGCTATCAGTGTTATTCTGTGTGCATACAAATAAAATGTATTATTCTGTGTTCTACTTTTAAAGACGAAGAGTTGACCAGCTCTGATAAAAAATGCTGCTAAAGCAGGTAGCATTAATACTAATCCTTATTTACAGGCTTGCAGCCATGTGTGACTATCCCATGCTTTTAGCTCCCACCTCTGTCTCAGTCACTCAGACGTGCTACAGAAGAAACTCGTGTTTGTTGATGTTTATGTTTCAGATGGGAAATGCTTCAGACACATCTGCTGCGTTTCACTCCACCATCTCCAAGGAGCATGACATCTTCATGGGTTCACTCTACAGCATCTTTTGTGAGTTGACTTTCTACATACATATTCTTCAAATACAAGCAGAATCTTTAAAACAACCAGTTTCTCTCTTTTTATTGCTGCAGGTATACTGTCCCTTGTGGGAAACTGTGTTCTGCTACTTGTTGCGTATCACAAGCGGTCAACCTTGAAGCCAGCGGAGTTCTTCATCATTAATCTCTCCATCAGTGACCTTGGGATGACGCTTTCTTTATTCCCTCTAGCAATCCCATCAGCTTTTTCACACAGGTATCTTCTCCTCTCACAGAGTATTATGTCCTGTATTGGAAAATGTCCCACTTCTTCCAACCTGAGGCCCATTAGCCACTTGTCTTCCCCTGCTCTATGCCCCCATTTCAGGGTTTGCCTGCTGTCTGTCTGTAATCAATAGAGGCAAAGAAAGTCTAAAAGATATCTGTAAAAAACAATGATATAGGCTCAAATGTTTAATTAAAGGGGCTTTCTGCTACGTGGTATCTGCTCGACTCGGCTCGACATTACCTGGCTGTTACGGTTTTCCATTGGAGAAAGTGCCAAATTCCTGGGACAGTTTTTTGTATCTCCTCCAGTATGGCTCCATGCTGAAGGTGAGACACTGCCGATCTCTGATTGGTCAGGGTATCGGCAGGAGTCAGTGGTATCTGATGTGGATTTGCGGAAAAGAATCAGCCCCTGTTGTCAGTTCTCCGATGCTGTGTGACCTCCTAGACTTTCTCTGACTTTAATAATCTGTCATTTTGCGGCTGGTAAATACCTTTGAAACAAATTTTATCTCCTCATTGTTACAAAAAGCCACACATGGACTGGCAGCTCTATCACCTTTGTTTCCTTTTTGTTGTGAGGATGCCATGGTATTTTGGCTATGACAACCTACCTATCTTAAACAGGCACTGGCCCCTATAGAGTAGTGTAGGAATGAGCCCAAAAACACGGACAAGAGTTAGCACTTCCAGGTTCCCATGCCCAAAACTAAAAGGGATTTAGGAAACTGGTTTTATGTAAATGCCTGAAATAAGGTTTGTTATGAACACACACACATAAGATTTAAATGTTTAATGGAGAATAATAAAATGCATCTGATGTTGCTTGCTTTTGAATGTTAAACCATTGTTGCATGTTTAAAACAGCAGTAGCTACCAAACTGCTAACAACAACTACTAAAGTGGACCCAAGTGCAAGCCTTTTTTGATCGCTTTTTAGTGGTCAATAGTTTATACTCTACTGCCACAGCCAAGAGGACCAACTTTATCAGATCATTCGATTAAGAGGACATTTTCAAACAAGAGGTCAGAACAAGACATTAAACACTGGAAACATTGTTTTTGCTTTTAAGTCAAACCACCATGTTGTAGTCCAACATTATAAACAGCTATTATAATGCTTGTCCGCAGTAACTTAATAATAGCTTTTTACTCTTGCCAATTTTGTTTAAGGTAATAGAAAACCAAGCAGTTAGAAATCAAACTGTGTGGAGTCGAGTTGGGCAGATACCATGTAGTGGAAAAGCACCGTAAATGTTCAACAGTGTTCACTTACTAAAAACAAAGACTTACCCAATATTGGGTGCTCATGATTGTTTATTAATGTTACATTTTTCTTTTCAATCTCTTTTGCCATAAAATCTAAATAGGTTTTAAATAATTATTGGATTTTTCTCATGTCTTTATTTAAATTCCAATGAAAACCCCAGGATATCATTTATATTTCCTCTACATAATTTTAAGACCTAATATTTATATGCAGGGAATCATGTAAGATCACTGAAATTTTTGTGTGCTGGACTGCTTCACAGGAGGCCCAAGCAATTAATAACGGCACTTTTTAAATAAAATTATACTAATACTCTAGTGTTGCAGACAGTAATGAGAATATTTTTTAAAAAAAATTTAAGTGCACACAGCTTGAAAAATACAACCCTGACAACTGATAGACATATCAATGATGCTCTACAACACGATAAATGTACTATCTAAAGCAGTATTAATGAATAATAATAATAATAATAATATATGCATCCCTCGCCTTACATTTCTTTTTCTCTCTGTCTGTGTGCTCAGATGGCTTTTTGGAGAGTTCACCTGTCAGGTCTATGCCATGTGTGGAGTCCTCTTTGGTCTTTGCAGCCTGACTAACCTCACAGCTCTCTCCTTGGTGTGTTGCCTTAAAGTCTGTTTCCCAAACTATGGTAAGAAGGAAGCACGCCAAAAATTATGATCTGTTTTTAATGTTGCAGACACCAGAGGTATCAGAAAGCCAGACGGCACAAGGGGGTCAGTGATCACAATGAAAGTGTTGCTTCTCTCAGCATTAGTTAAGGAGAGGCTGCTGGAATAAAACTTACTCTCAACCTCTACTACCTCTGCAGAGGAAAAAAGAATCGCCAAACTCATAAAAATCTTCCTGCATGTCGACATGAGATCCAAGTACAGCTCTGCATTGTCCAGTTCTCTTGTTGCTATGAGTTCTGTGCCTACTGGATTTCAGACGTTACCACCCACTCCCGCAAAGCGCTGAACATTTAAAACAACGAACAAAATGCATTCAGTTAAAGTAATAACAACAGTTTTGCTCTCATCTGGGTTAAGCACCACTCATGACAAATATGGTTTTTTTTTTTTACACATTATATAAGAGCTTTCTCCCCTATTGAAGCAAGAAATGTCAAATCAGAGACAGAAATTGTCTCATCCACATCACCCGTAACAGCTCCAGACTATCGGCACACACATGGATGAGGTTTAGAGACAATGATAGCAACGAACTGATTTGACTCCCGGTTTATAGAAAATTCATGTCAATCAGTAATGTCAGAATAATTTTCAGAGGACTAGTTTGAAGTTTTTCTACTTTAAGTCATACAGAGGTGGAGTTGTTTTCACAATTACTGGAAAACTGTGCATGTCTTCTCAGCATACTGCAAAGCAGTCACAACTTGGGTAAGACAATCAGTCGAGTTTCAATTACAGCTTGGGATCTCGTGATCATAAAAAGCCCAACAATGGAGAAGAAATCAGAACTATGCTTAAGCTGTAATGGAACTGATTTGTTAATCATGGTTAATTAATTAGTGCTTGTTGATATATTCTTAACTACTGTAATTTCTCGATTTTAACACACACTCGATTAAAACACGCACCCCATATTTTCACGTTTTTTGCCTGAAAAACAATGTACTTAAATATAACACGCACCCAAATTTCGCCCAAACCTTACTCTCTCAGACAACTCAAAAATTACCTTTATTCAAAGTTTTAATCAATTAAATTTCAGTATTTTCACCACAATTACATGATTCTCTCTCTCAAACGGATGCGGAAACACCTTTTGCTTCACACATGTGCAATTACTCGATTTCTTCCCAAGCATGCTCAGTCGTAGTGTACCGTCCAATCAGAGAGCAGCTATCAACATGCCAATATCTTCGACCAATCACAGCGCAGCTATTATGCGTCCCCTTGCTCACACAAGATGGAAGCGCTTTGTGTTTGCCAGTGAGTGGTAACACTTGAGAATTACACAATCATTACACAAAATTAAACTAATTAAGACCCAAAATATTTGATTAGAACAGTTTAACAGTCAGTTTAATAAGAATTACACAAGTTTAGCGGGACTGTTTTGCAGAGATAAAAAATATTTCCGCTTTTTGTATCAGATGTGTTGCAATTGCAATGTTGGCAAGACAAAATGTTTTAGGTAATTTGCTTGTGCTAGTGTATAATAACACACCCGAAAAATTTGAGCTTATTTAAAAGCAAAAAGGTGCAAGTTAAAATCGAGAAATTACGGTACACGTAGGACTGAGGGGAATAACTATTTAATCAATTGATTTACATTTTCTCTTGCTGATTAATCAATAATTTTGATTAATCTTTAACTTACTTAACTGCTACAAGAGCTACAAGAGCTGCACAATTAAAGCGTAACTCAAACAGTCACAATAAAAAGGCACAATGCGCTACTTGACTGCAGCAGAGCCAATAAATAACATGTATGTTCAGCACTTACATCTAACATGGACAAATAGCAAGAACAAATGTGGAGCCTAAGCTAATGTCTCTTGTGCAAAGTGTGCTGATTGTGTTCATTAATATGTGCAGAGAGGAGTCCTTTATCGATGGAGAGCTCACTTTGTTAGGGGGAATGTGTTCTGTTTATCCCTGACATGCCAGGTTAGCGCTCCTTTCCCCTCCCCTACAACTGACGAGCCAGCTGCCACCCACCTGGTGAATCTCCCTCCCAAAACACTGAAAGCAGCTTTTTCTTTCTCCTATCTGCTCAGGTAACAAGTTCTCGTCTACACATGCTCGCCTCCTGGTGGTTGGAGTGTGGTGTTATGCCTCTGTATTCGCCGTGGGGCCCCTGGCGCAGTGGGGACAATACAGCCCTGAACCTTATGGCACAGCCTGCTGCATTGACTGGCATGCACCGAACCACAAGCTCTCAGCGTTGTCTTACATCGTCTGCCTTTTCCTCTTCTGCTATGCACTGCCCTGCACCGTCATCTTCCTCTCCTACACATTCATCCTGCTGACAGTGCGCGGGTCGCGTCAGGCTGTGCAGCAGCATGTGTCACCGCAGACCAAGACCAGCAACGCACATGCTCTTATTGTCAAGGTCAGAGGATTTGAGTGTGTCACTTCAGCACCACTGACTTCAGGTTCTGTGGTTGACAGGATTTGAGGAGGATATGAGTCAGTAAATTATTCAGAGGTTATAAAAATGTTGTGCTGATAACTTGCTTTATCTGTGCACTAGAGCCTGACTGATGTGGGACTTTTGACACCAAGCTGATAGCAATTTTAGATGACTAAAATTCACAGATGGCAGCACATAGTTTCTTTAAACCTAAATTAAAAAGGCTTGTTTAGCATACAGCATCAGAGAACTGTTCTCTCCCACTCTGTCTCTGGAATTCTGTTACATGAGCTGCAGGGTAAAGTCATCATTTTTGCTACTCTATGATACTTGATAAAACTCTATAATATAATCTCTGTTGTTTAAATAGGTTAAAAGATGACAAAGCTTTTCAAAAATGTCCAATCTGAAGTCATATTCTTAATTAAAAGCCACCGCAAGTAAAAGCATGACTAACCTTGCAAACTCAAACGAGTCCAAGTACAACCAAGACAGATCACGATAAGGTCGTTAAATTATAAAACAAGACAATCAGTAATTTGCAAGAAGCACAGTCAATCTATGCATCAAATATTACCGCTCATTACTTGCAGGGGGCTGGAGACTATCCCAGCTGACATTAGGCGAGAGGCTGGATACGTCCTGAACTGATCACCAGCTAACTGCAGGGCCACAGAGAGAGAGAGATAACTACTCACACTCACACTCATACCTAGGATCCATTTGAAGTCCCCAAATAACCTAATGGTCTGTGGGAGGAAGCCAGAGCGCCTGGAGAGAACCCATGCATGCATGCAAACTCCACACAGAAAGGCCCTGCCCGCTACAGGGTTCTAACCAGCAACCTTCTTTCTGTAGCCAGGTTTACATGCAGATTTTTTTCATTCTGATTAAAATCATTCCAATTGAAGATCTCAGGTCAACTGTTTACATGTGGCGTGATCTATTCCGATCTGGTGTTTACATGTGCTATATTTAATCAGAACAGCCGTTTTAAAGACTTGCGACACATGCAGATCTATTAAAACATCACGTAATTTATGAAAGATGGAGGTCTATCATCTAGTTAGCATAGTGGTTATGATTATTTCTATACTTTTACTCAAACAACAGCTTGATACTAACGCACTCCTACTGGAAGCGAAGAGGAGCAGGCGTACAGAAGAGCCTTTTTGCTGCTGCATTGCGATGTTTGCCCATTTTGCCCATGCCCCCTCCGAAGACCAGAAAGCTGTGAATGAAAGTCTAAGCGTGCAATAATGTTTAGTTCTTTGAGAGTTTGTATTAAAAACAAACTCTCCACCGCAGATCAGTTCTGTGTGCTCTGTTAGGAGCACACAGAACTTATTTTAGCACTGCAATTAGTCACTGGTGCATGATTTTCTCTGCTGTGTGCCGTGGTTCACTACTGAAACAGATCAAAGCCCTTTTCACACATCTAACCCTGTTATTAACAGGCTAATGTCCGGGAAGTTTTCCCGCGAAATTCCCTGACATGATTTTTCATACTTGTTCCTCTCAGCAGGCAGTGTTGTATGGGGGAGGGTTGACCAGACATGACGCCAAAAGTACACAGAAGACAGTGTTCATAATATGATAACAGGCGAA
Organism: Cetoscarus ocellatus; assembly: GCA_037902135.1. Taxonomy (NCBI): domain Eukaryota; kingdom Metazoa; phylum Chordata; class Actinopteri; order Labriformes; family Labridae; genus Cetoscarus; species Cetoscarus ocellatus. The sequence goes on along the minus strand of JBAMNC010000486.1, from coordinate 97,827 downwards.
GAAGCAGGGCTTTATCTTTTATGCTCTAATGATCCCAATTTATGCCCTCATTTTATTAATACATGTTTAAAAGCATAAAAGCAACAGCATCAATGAGAGAGTTGAGAGGCGCATTGGTGCATTGAAGAAGTGAATATGAAGCATTAGGGCTGGGAAATATATCAACAACATCGATTAATTCGAATTATTTTTTGCAGAAGATTTAAAAACTAAAAAATTTTAATTTATTTTCTTGACTCACATTTTCTCTTATTGTAAACTGTTGCAAAGTTTGAAATTACAAATACTGAAAATTTACAGTTTGTGGTAGGCCTTGTCAGGTTTTGCACAAGCACATGTTTAAGCTTGTATGTTTTTTTTTTTATTAGATTAAATACTGATCAGAGAGTTTCATGTTAATAAAGTGTGAAAACAGCTCAGAATTCAGTGTTCATGTAGACAAATCTGTCTACGTTCAAACCACATTATCAACATTTTATGAAAAAATAACAGCATGTAACTTCACTACTGAAGGGAATTCTGTTTAGTTTCAGAATATATTTTTGTAACATAAAAGCAAAACTTGATTCTTGTATTTTTATGTCACTTGGAGGTTTTTTCCTTGAGAGGGAAAAAAATGATTAAAATCGTAAATCGAGTTTTGTAAAAAAAAAAAAAAAAAAAAAAAAAATTAGGGATTTTATTTTTAGGCTATATTTCCCAGCTCTATGAAGCAGTGTCACCACATGCATGAAGATTACACCATAATTACATGGGTTTTACGTATCTTTAAGGACCTGCTGTGTTGCCACAGCATTTCCTCATGTTTGGAGTAACAGGTAAACAAAAGTTGGAAGAATTTTAAGGCGAATATCTACATCAGGAAGTTTGACTGACCCATGCCACAAAAAGATAATGACAACCCCTGCAGTAAAGTTACTTAATGCAGGCAATGTAGCAAAAACATAACAACCCAGCCCTACTTGGGTATAGTACCATCGTGCTTTATGTACTATTGAGATTAGAGAGTTGTAAGTTTACTTGGTGATTACTGCTGAGGGACCCCAAGCTGCTCAGGGCACCAGTCCCTAAAGTTAATAAAATAGTAATAAATAAAAATGTCAAAATCATTTTATGTTTCTCCATAGGTGATTACACATTAGCAAGCTTTATATAATCTTTCCAAACATATACTGATATCATAAAATGACACTAAATCTCTCTTCTGCATGCTGTGCGTTTGTCTATTCTTCTCCATAGCTGTCAGTGGCGGTGTGTATTGGTTTCCTGGGTGCCTGGAGCCCGTACGCTGCTGTGGCCATGTGGGCTGCTTTTGGAGATGCTAGTGGGGTTCCTCCTGAAGCATTTGCCCTCGCTGCTGTCTTTGCCAAATCCTCGACCATCTACAACCCTGTGGTCTACCTGCTGTGTAAGCCAAACTTTCGCGAGTGTCTCTACAAAGACACAACCATGCTACGACAGAGGATCTACAGGGGAAGCCCACAGTCAGACCCTAAAGAACGCTTTGGATCCACTTCACAGCGCAACAAGGACGTAAGTGGCTCCACACGCTTCTCAAATGGACAGCAGGAGAGCTACGGAGCGTGTCTGCACTGCAATGAGAACGCAATACCGTGCCATGTGACCACACCCAAAAGGACTGCGTGCATCCTGAGTGGATCCACCTACAGAGAGGTGACAGTGTGCCAGCTGTCAGTAAATACACAGGCTGATCTGCTCTGATGGTCTCTAACGGTCCTTCTACCATCACAACAATGAGATGGGACTGATCTATAAAAACACTGGGACACGGGGACTGAGGGTTTACAACAGAAATGTAAACTTGTGAATTCTAGTCATCTACTTCTGAATCAGCTTATTTTCTGTTGCATATTTCATGTACAGTAGCTGGATTCTGAAAGAGCTGAAAATGAGACTGGAGAACCCCTGCAGGCCTTGGGGTTCATTAGGAAAATGGGTGACATTACAAAGAAGCTCATCATCTTCTGCACGCAGCAGGACCGTCCTTTTAATGTGAGGATTAATCATCTGGTCAATGCAAACAACACATATCACAGAGAAATGAGATCACTGTGAAGGACTGGAAGAGAAGAGGTCCACCTTCCTTTTAATGATTCCAAGTCTATCAGATTTAAATGTGACCAATTAAAGTCAGGTTCTCTTCAGGAAATGATAAGGCTGGGAAATATGACCAGTTTTTTTAAGGCATATGCCAACATTTTCTTTGTTTACCTGTCTTGCCTCAGCCCTGAGTCCATGACAAGCAGATAGACCCCATTCTTTCAACTGTGCATGTAGTAGTGTAGTAACAAGAAAGAAAGGTCAAAGCTCGCCCACCGCTAGTTAGCTTAGCTAAAACACTGGGAGTCAATGGGTAGCGTTAGCCTGCCTCTGCCTACAGTCATCAGATAAACTCTTCAGCAACTCTAAATAGTCCTGTGTGCTTGTTGTGACTCATTTTTCTTCTGTGTTATGTTACGTTATCTTCTACCATCATCGTGTTATCTTCCTCTACTCCTAAAGAGTGGCTTTGTTTTGTTGACCTACTTCCGCAGTTGTTTGTGATTGAGCCGTTTGTTTGTGAGCCATTCTTAGATGCAAATTGCCTGCAAATTTGACAATGGTTTGCAAACGAACAGCTCACTCACAACTGCGAATCGGTTCTCATCGTTGACTTAAAAGGGCTGTTCAAAAAACTCTACTCGTTCGCGAACATCACATCTCTAGAGCAAATCACCACAGAAGTAGGTCAAAAAAACAAAGCCTCTGTTTCGAAGTAGAAGAAGATAAAGTAAAATAACACCGTAGGAAAACGAGTCACAACAAGCACACAGGACCATTTAGAGCTACTGAAAAGTTTGTCTGATGACTGTGGGTAGAGGTAGGCTAACTTTACCTGTTGACTCCCAGTGTTTTAGCTAAGCTAACTAGTGGTGGGCGAGCTTTGGCCGTTTCATTCTTGTCAGTACACACACAATCGAAAGAATGGTGTCTATCTGCTTGTCATGGACTCGGGACTGAGGCAAGACAGGAAAACAAAGAAAATATTGGCATATCCCTATAAGATCCATGTTGATAATAGAGCTGAACGATTTATATGGGACTTTGGACTTCATATAAGCCACACACTGGTTCTACATATGAAAGACAATTTTCTCACTTTATCAAGCCCCGCCCTCGTCAGTCACTGTTACTTAGTTAGACAAAATCTGTTCTGTCTGGCCTCACTTCCATTATAAACAATTAAAGATAACCCACTTTTTGACTAAGGTTTACTCATGTTTGATTAATTTTATTCCTTTCAAGGTCTGTCCCAAGTGAGAGAATAAAGACAGAGCTATTGAAGGGTGCATAAAGAAAATTCAAAATATTTATAAATCTATTTAAATCGATTACTTTAATTCCAATTTCCCCAACAAACTTGAAGTGTCAGATTGACTTAAAAATAATCCTTATTCATTTTTGGAAGTTGGTCGGCAAAGGGCTGGGCCCTTTGGGGTTTACTAACTAGTCTTTAACGTTGAAAGTATGCCCACTGCATACAGGATTACAGCTGGCAGCACCACTGTGTGGTATCATATGGTTCAAGTTCTTAGTAGGATCATATCAATGATTACATCTCTGGTATTAAAAACACTTTATTTCTTTATAATTAAAATAGAGGTGTATATTGTGCTTCTCTACTCAGCTAAAAAAAATGTTGATATATAGTATGGTCTCTGGTCAATGTTTGTCAGCCCTTGGACATGTGTACCTGATGTTTGTCTGCTGACATCCTGATGGTGAATGTGACAGTGCAGTGGCACTAAAGCAAATGATTAAGTATTCAGCCCCTGTAGGCTCCAGTGTTTTCATGGACGTTTTGTCCTTGTCACTGCTGGAATACACTCAAATAGAGACATAAAATCAAACAGACAGCTGCTCTTTTCAGTAACAAATCAAACATACACTATCCAAGCATACCAGGACAGCGTTTGACACTAAAACAAAGATTTGATCATTCATTGGTCAATCATTTTAGTTTTACAGGCTTGTATGTTACAGGGTTTTACTTTCTCATGACCACAGACTTTCAATGGCAGGTGATACACCCCAACCAACTTTATGGGCACATAATTTTGACATTAATACCACTTTCACACTAAAATCTGTGGGTCAACACTGGTTTTTTCAACGCTGGTTAACCCGCGAGTACTCCTTTACCACTGCCAGCAGACCTGGGTCTACTCAGCAGCAGACGAGCTGCGTGGCTGTATTTTTTTCCTCTGGCGCATCAAGCTGATGTCATCACGTTGATGACGTCATCAGCGCGACAAAACACGACCACGTTAACAATGGAAAAGAGCATGGACGCCATGGACACAGTTTTCTGTACTTTGTACTTTTGCCCTCTTTAAAAATGCACAAACTCGGCGCTGACGATACAAAGGTGGATAGAATTTGTTGCTGAGATGGCAAAGAGTCACGTAAGTTACAGAGGGGACGGGCGTGATGTTATGCCGTGAGCACGTAATGCCGACATCATCCTTAACTTAGCAGCTTGACCCGGGTGTGATGTTCATACTGAAGCCGGTCGGAGACGAGCCGATAAAAACCAATGTCGCTTGCAGGGTAAGTCGACCCAGGTCGAAATGCCGATTAGACCCTCTCAAACTGCGGACAGGAGCCGATTGTTGGGGGATTAACACGGGTTTTTTGGCCAGTCTGAAAGGGGTATAAATTTCACACCTGTGAGGGTGGACATGTTGGCAAGAAATACAACTTGCATTTTATCATCATTCACATAAAGTGCTCAGATGATAACAAACAAGGTGTCGAGTTTAGGTAATACTGATAACTACTTCAGTAATGTTGCACAGATAATGAAAAATAAATGTTTTTATCCATTAAATTAAAGCTTCCTCCCTGAATGAAGAAACAAAGAAAACAAAACAAAAAAAACACTGCTGTCATCCTCATCATGTGTAACACCTGGCTGAATGGTAAAGCTGCTGACATCCCTTTAGTAATATAATCCCTGCTTTTATTAATAATAATCATGTCAGAGACACATTTACAGACTTAATTTACAGTTCATTTACAACTTCAATTTCAATGAAGATGTGACAATGTGTAAAATGTAAATAAAAACAGAAAACAGTGATCTCAAAATCACTTTTGACCTACACTCAACTGAATACACTACAAAGACAAGATATTTAAATTTCAGACGGATAAACTCATTTTGAATTTGATGCCTGCAACAGCTTCCAAAAAAGCTGGGACAGGGGCAACAAAAGACTAGGAAAGTTGAGGAGTGCTCAAATAACATTTGTTTGGATCAGTCCACAGGTTAACTGGAAACAGGTGAATGTCAAGATTGGGTATAAAAGGCGCATCCCTGAAAGGCTCAGTCACTCAGTGGTGAAAAGGTTCACCACTTTGTGAACAACTGCATGAGCAAATAGTCAGGCAATTAAAAAATGTTTGTTAACATACAATTGCAAGAAATGTAGGCATTTCATCTACAGTTTATAATATCATCAAAAGTTTCAGAGAATCCAGAGAAATCTCTACACATAAGCAGCAAGACCGAAAATCAACATTAAATGCCCATGACCTTGAATCCCTCCAGTGGCACTGCATTAATTAAACATCATTCTGTAAAGGATATTACCACGTGGGCTAAGGAACACTTCAGAAAACCAGTTTAAGTCATTAAATTTGCAAGTAAAAGTTAAAACTCTTCTATGCACAATGTAAGCCATATTTTAACAACACCCAGAAACGCCAGGTAACCTGCAAATCTGTGAGGGCCCCATGCCCTAATGCTAAAGTGAACATGCAGGTTTTCAGAGCAACATATGCTGCCATTCAAGCAATGTCTTTTTCAGGGACGTACTTGATTATTTCAGCAAGACAATGCCAAGCCAAATTCTGCACGTTACAACAGGCTTCGCAGTAATAGAGTGCTCGTGCTAGACTGGCCTTTCTGCAGTCCAGACATATATCCCATTAAAAATGTGTGATGTGATTATGAGGCACCAAATACAGCAATGGAGACCCTAAGCTGCGGAGCAGCTGAATTGTACATCAAGCAAGAATGGGAAAGAATTCCACATACAAAGCTTCAACAGTTAAGTGTCCTCAGTTCCCAAACGCTTATTGAGTGTTGTTTAAAGAAAAAGTGATGCAACAGAGTAGTAAACATGCCCCTGTTCAAGCTTTTTTGGAGCATAATGCAGGCATCAAATTGAAAATGAGTGAATATTTGAGAAAAAAACAATGAAGTTTATCAGTTGAACATTAAATACCTTGTCTATGCAGTGTATTCATTTTAAAATGGGTCAAAGAGGATTTGCAAATTATTGTAGTTCTGAAGGAAACTTCTCTCTGAATATATCATTCAGCCCATGTTGCCAGGCATTCAGTGAACCTTTTTGTGTGTTTTTTGAATTAGACTGTTTGTTTGACTAATTTGCTCAGTTTTTCCGGAAGCAACAGTAGTACAATCTTTTGGTCAGGTCTGCAGCTCTGACAGAGCATCACACTATTTGACTGCAGTGTGTGACACACACTATATCCAGTATAGGCTAGGGCTGAATGATTTCAGGAAAAGATCTAATTGCGATTTTTCTGGCAGATATTGCGATTTCAATTCGATTCACAATTTTCCTCAAATCAAGCAACAGTGCAATATTTACTATGTTCACAGTATAGCTTACAGTAAGGAAATCAATGATCAAAAGCACATAACATATTATTTATCATCTAATATTGATAGATACTCACACTTCTACTCCTAAACAGAGTCTTCGAATTGTTGACCTGCTTTCCAGAACTTCCGTAGATGCAAACTGCATGCAAATTTGTAAAATAGTATGGGTAAGATAGTTGACACAACCGATCCTGGGTCAGTCAGGAGCGCTGCAAAAAATTGCAGCTTTGGCGATCACAAAATTGCGTTGTCTGAAATTGCGATTTCGATCCAAAAACGATAAATCATTCAGCCCTAGTATATGCCCAGCACTTGTGTCTATAATGACAAATAGCAAGACTATTTAAATCCAATGACTGTAGAAAGAATTGAAAAGGAGCCATATGATCGCAGCACTTTGATTGTCAAAGAAGATTGTAATAATCTTTGGACTACTTATGAGGCCAATCTGTGGACACAGCCACAGTGAAAACACCCTCTCCACCCATCTTTAGATCAACCTACTGACACACATGAGAGGCAAAGCTGAGGCAGGACTCAGGGCCATCTGACCTATGGGAACACGGTACATGCTTATGACCCTGTCAAACATGCCCTCAGTTACCAAAAACCTGATATCTTCACGAACAAACAGACACAATATAGAAAATAATCTCCCTCACACAGTGAGTTGTACTAAATATTCAGACCAAAGCCATTTGAAGACTATGGAAATGTTTATTGAGGCTGTAAAAATCATCCCTTGGCCACACACAATCATGTAACTTTATTTTTTTCTGGAGCCAGCGTAAAGCAAACACTAAAGGAAGGGCAGTTTTTGACACTTCTGCATTGGCTTTATTTTTCAGTCCCAGAGGTTGCCTCTTGTTTAGATCCTACTTTTATGGTTTTACCACAACATGTGACACATTTCTCTGTAGTGTGCTGATTAGAGTTGCAGGGAGAAGTTTGGGGAAGCTCAGCTTACTTTGATCAGAGCTTATGAAGTGAATGGAGCTTATGTTCTCATCTTAGACTTGGCAAATTTGTGCCCATTTGTATGAAGAACCCACACTTAGGTAAAATAAATAAATAAATAAATAAAGCTAATAGCTTAAAGGTCCCATGTCCTGGTGTGATTGAATGTTTACATCATGTCTTGGGTGTCACTCAAAACTTTCAAAACAGTCATGGTGTCTGCTTGTGAGGAGCAGAAAAGACACATGTAGGTAGAGGCTGTAAAGCTATTACACCCTATAACCCCCTTATAACAACACTGAAAGCAGAAAAATTATTTGGCAGGACACAGGATCTTTGTATGGTAGACCTCCTGTAACATTATGCTTGAATGGATTAGATTTATAAAGAAACACAGAAATAAAGTGATTTACAGATGGGCAAATGTGCAGTTTTTGACCATTTAACAGGATATTGTTGTAACAGTTGATGAAAGAGGAGCAACAACTTAAAAGTTCTATTTCTTTATTTAAAAAAACCCCCACTATTTTATGTAGAACACAACAGAGGAAATGTTTGACGCCATATTCATATACAGTCTATGGTACAAACAGAGATCTATCTGTTCAGTTTGATTTATACTAGGCACACTTAGGTTTGTTTTTTGCTCTTTGTTCTATTATGTTGAAAAAAGTATTTATGTGCAATTACTGTACAAACAGAGTCATAAATAAATTATACTTTAAGTCATTTCTACAGTTCACCATGTTGGAAATTGCACATGTGTATAAAAAGTCTGATTATTCATTTTACCTAAAAAAAGCACTTTGTAAACATTTACTCCACTTTCCCTTGATAAATGTGGTCTGTGCTGTGATGCTTCATGTATAGCAAAGAAAAATGTATGCGGTTAAATTAATATTGAAATTGATTTTAGTGCAGCCTTATCTAAAACAAATAAAAACATGGAATTAATGATGTTGCCTGGTTTTCTGCATTTAAGTCTGTTGTAAAGATTTGGATTGTTGGTTTCACCTTTACAGACAGAGCGATTTCATCTAACCGAGGCCCAGTTTCATTTTCTATTAAAGACAAAAGAAGATAAACATTCATTTGTAACATAAGCAAAGTTGTAAATCTGTATTAAACAATGTTAAGGCAATTGATGCCTTTATGAAGATTTCAGGATAACTAACCCTTTTCTCAATGACAAACCTAAATATAATGCATCCATGACACGTGATTTTTACCCTCAGGTTAAATCACATGGAAGGAAGTGTTACTTTGAAGACACTGCCCTTTAACTTTAGGTCAGACTGGGCTCAATTTTAACGCTGATCACATTTTTTTCCAAACCACTGAGCTGGAACTATCAGAGGCACCTTTGGATAAGTATATGCTTAAAATTCCTTGGTTGCTGAAACTCATATAATATATATATATATATATATATATGAATTCACTGCATTTGGGCATGTAGACATGGTCAAGACCACCTGCTGAAGTTAACCTGTTCAGCTGAATGCACAACATGCTGAACCTTGAAGAAGATGGGCTACAGCAGAATAAGACCACACAGAATGCCACTCCTGTCAGCTAAGAACAGAAAACTGAGGCTACATTTCACACAGACTCACAAAAATTAGATAATAAAAGATTGGCAGAGTATTATCTGGTCTGGTGATTATCTAGTTCTGACTGTAAGTCTGTCTGAGTACTGTTGCTAACCATGTTCATCCATTAATGACTTCTGTGTATCTATCTTCAGATGGCTACTTCCAGCAGGATAATGCACCACGTCACACAGCTAAAATCAACTCCAAGTGTTTGTTTCAAATTGTAAGTGAGTTTAAGTGGCCTCCACAGTACCCTGATCTCAATCCAATAGAACACCTTGGGATGTGCTGGAACTGGAGATTTTCATTGTGGATTTGCTGCAACAAATCTACAGCATTTTTTTTTTTTTTTTTGAGTTTTCTGAGGTTTTGTTCAAAGTTTGTTTGACCATTCTGGGCACTAACACCAAAACATTTACCTGGTCTGTTACCACTGCCTATTTGAATACCACTACCACAGCGATAGGAGTTTGGGGTTAAGTATCTTAACGAAGGACACAGACATGTGAGTGCTGGGATTAAACGGCCAAACCCTCCCTGGGGTACTGGTTTGGTGGAGTGGTGAGCGACCGGGCACGGCCCATATACATGCTTCTGCCGGCCCGGGTTCGAATCTAGCTTGTGGCCTGTTTGCAGAGTGTCTTACCCTGCTCTCTGTGCCCCCCCTTCACAGGCCTATCCACTGTCTCTCTCTCCTGTCAATAAAGGCACAAAATGCCCAAAAAATAATCTTAAAAAAAAAACAAAACATCCAAACCCTCCCTAACTAAAACTGTTTGGTTTTGGAGCAGTTGACAAACACAATCATAGCATCCCAGAGCAGAGATTTCTGCTTATTTTTTCATGAAAACTGAATTCCACTTCCTGTCATTACTGAGACATGGTGTAGTGGCTGAAGACAAAGACTTCTGTTGTTTTACAATCTTCAAACTTTAATCTGCGTGGGGACTGAGTTAGAGAGTCATAAAACATCTCATTAAACATACTGCTGTACTTCTGTTCCACATTATCATATCCTTGTTTCCCCACTGAGGCGTTTTTTTTCAGCGGGATGTTTGTGAGCACGCTGACCAAAACCATGATGACAGCACAGCCACAGCTGGGGGCTTACAACACTTTGAACACAATACATGTGCATCTAAAGACACTAATAAGGAGGCACTGTTGAGTGTAACATCTTTAAAAATAACAGAAATGTGTTTATATCTGCTAAAGTGGTCTGCTTCTGTCTGAGCTGAACTGAACTGGAATGAAATGAAAATCCCCAGGACAGTAGGGAGCCCAAGCAAATTTGCATAAAATACTGACATAGATGCAGAGTAATTTGTTTTCTCCCAGTGGAAAAAAGAGGATAAGAGGATAAGAAGCCAATATAAGCTAGCACCAAAATATAGCCAGAGGAGTAGGCAAAGGAGGAAGAACTGATATGGCATACAATAATAAGAGAAAGTGGCAGATTAACACCACACTGAACTGAAACAGGGACTGATTGCTGTGTGTGTCATAAACAAATTAATTAGAAAACCTGTCATAAAAACAAGACAACATAAAAAATCTTGAAATCTATCGAAACTTGTTTAAAACAGAAAATGTTTGTCTTACTTATTTGGCAAATATGAACAGGAATGAGGAATTTCAAACTGAATTCACCTTTTTTTACCCAAATTTGAGACGCTCACTGAGCTTCTCCGAGAAGTCAGAATTAAATCAAGTATAACATTCAACCACTAAAACTAATTAATCTGTTCAGGAATAAAAGTAAATAACTATAATTTTACACCTTAACCCTCTGAATCCCAAGCAGTTTCTGGTCGTTTTTTGCTTCTCTCACATTTTACTCAATGTGGTCTCATTTTTCTCTGAAATATGAAGTCCAGCACCTCTATAGATTCGGGACAACCATGGCTATTGAATGATGTAACTCACTTATGTATTTATGCAGTGTAACAAAATTTAAAAGCTAAAAATAATTAGAAAAAAGAATAACGAACATAAAAAAATCTAAATATTTATTAATATGTATCATATTATCAATATCAATTATATACATATAATTAATTTACAGTCTACACTGCAGAGGCAATCTGCAAAGCACTCTTTCCTTTGTAAACACGACAGCTTGCTGGGAAAAGTTTGCCCTGTAACAGGTCTTCAAGGCACTGACAGCAGGTGTCGCTGCTCAGCACTTATTAGTTCTGAATGGCTCTAAGCAGGAATTTGAGCCTGCAAGACACTGCCGTGGGCCGAAAATTCAAAGACTTTTTGAACAGCGAATTCAGAAAGTATGTGAATCATTCAGGTCTTGTTGGATGCAGGAAGCGTAGATTTTTTTGTTTTTAACAGAATTTAGCCAGAGCAAACGGTTTATATTCTGCAAATTTTCAAAGAAGACATGAGAATTAAAGCGATGTTGATGAAATCTCATGAAATCGCCCGTTTTTTTACGGTTTATTCGATATGTTGCCGACGTTACTTGTGATACATTCAGGTACCCTCAGAAACTTAAAAAATATAAAGATTACACCAGTGTTTTCCGCTTCTGGATAGGACAAATGGTTTGTAAATGCCAGTCACTTAAAAGCAAGTGGTATTTTGATCCTGCTGGCGGGATCGGTAAAGGAAAGGTTAATCAAGAAATAATTATCTGCTTTACAATTTTTTGTGTGTTTTTTTTTGTAGAACAGTAAATTGAAAGTTCATGGATAACAATAATAATTATCTTTTAGCATTAAAAACATAATTTTTGTTCAAGAGCTTCTACATGCTACTGTATCAACCATTACAAATAACTCAAAAATGATTTTGTAATCAACAATGCTGTTAATATAGGGCATCTGAGGTATAAACCCTACACTGGGTAGCGGACCCACCATCACCCCTTAATGTCAGGCTGCGACCCACATCGAGGAAAATTTTCAACTTCTCAAATTTATTAAAAAAAATAAAGCTGCATTTTAATTTGAACCAAGAAGTGCATCTTTGGGACACAAGGCTTTAAAACTATAAATCAAACTGTAGCTGTGATAACCCTGCATCAGTGGATACATACTGAGCAGCCCTTTATTAAGAATATTCAATTAGTAGCTCTAAATAAGGCACTGATCATAAGGCTGCCACAACACAACACACTTCAGTAACTTCAGCCTTTTTTAACAGACTCAACAGAGTGTTCATGCTCAAACATGAAATAAAAAAAAGTCCTGCTACTCAGAAGTTGTTTCAAAAAATATTAAAAACATGTAGCTTTAGCTGAATACCTGCTTATTGAACATATAACAAACACCTTTCTATCAAAACAGGTGTTAATTAGCATTTAATTAGCACCACCTATTGATAAGGAGTTTGAATAGATGGCAGTCCAATGCAAAATATAAGCACTGGATTTTGCCAAAGCAAAGGCTCAAGACCCACTGAAAAGTTGAGAATCACTGATCTAATAAATTTAATAACTAGAAAAGCACTCAGAGAGCGCAGACCTCCGCCAAGCAGCTTCGGTCCACTTTGGCGAAAATGGGCCTATCTGGCAATGTTAAAGAATCCTTTAAAAAATTCCTGGATCCAGACGGTGATCCGGATCACCCCCAAAATTAAACAGTTCTTCCATATCCCACTTCCGACAATTCCTAAAAATTTCATCCAAATCCATTTAGAACTTTTCAAGTTATTTTGAACACAAACAAACAGACAAACAGACAGATAAACGCTGGCAAAAACATAACCTCCTTGGTGGAGGTAATAATAAGCTCTATACATCAGTGCACAATAATGGATTATGTTTTGCCACCGAATCACAATGCAGCCGCCTTAAACGAACAACAGTGGGAATGTTAAGATATCAGAACATCCACCCATCATCTTCACCGCTTATCCTTTTTGGAGTCGCGAGGAGCTAAAGCCCATCACAACTGACACTAGGCGAGAGGCCGGGCACACTCTGAGCCAGCCAATCACAGGGCCACATTAAAAGACAACCATTCACACTCACAATCATACCTGAGGGCAATCTGAAGTCACCAATCAACCTAATAAGCATGGTTTGGTCTGTAAGAGGAAGCCAGAGTGTCTGGAGAGAACCCATGCATGCACGGAGAGAACATACAAAGTCCACTGACCAACACAGGGATCAAACCAGCAACCGTCTTGCTGTTAGGCAAGTGCACTAGCTGCTGTGCCACTGTGTTGCACTGACATCAAAACATATTGATGATTTGTGCTATTATGTATAATTAAAGACCATGCCTTGTGATAGCAGCAGTGCAATGTACTGCAGTTATATTGTGCAAGTCAGCCCGTATATGCATTTTAATGGATTCAATCTTCTCCAGTATGCCTCTAGATACTCAGAATGAAACACCTAAGATGGCAGGTCCCCACCTGATGACCCCAGTGATGCCCTGGCTCTTGCTGTGTACTGGAGTGGAAGGTTGGTAAAGTGTGGTAAACACATAAAGACTTTCCCCCTTCCCGACCAAGAACGACAAATGCCCGATTATCTTCTGTTTTATAAGATTATCCTATAAGATTATCCTGTGGTCTGAGGTGTGTCAAGAGTGAATTTTTCCTGATAATCAGCCCCGAAACGGGTCGGGCCAACAATCGTAAATATTAAACTTGTTCCAATATTTATGACCAAAAATCTTTATGTGTGTGAGGAAAGCTGACAACTCCCGAGTCATGACTCCATGAATTGTGACGTGGAACGGAATGTAGTCAATCAAGAAGCGAGCTGACTGAGGAACAAGGAAGCAGGTGTAAATACAAACACGGAAGGCCTGAAACATAAACATAAAGTTCGGTGGACCTCAGAAACAGAAGACCAGCTCACGTGTTCACGCTGTCTCCAGGGTTTTTTCCACAGTCTTTCCTTTTTTTCAGTTCCTGATTCTTCTGTAAAAAATAGTCCCAAGGCCACCATCATTCCTTCTTCTTGTATGTCCTCTCCCATGTAGCGTGTTGTGTTTACCAGTTGTTGTCATAGACGTTTATGGTTGTTGCTATGCTTCTTCTTCTTCATTTTTGTTAGCTCATGTTTGATCATGTGAGATTTCTGTCTTGGAGGACTAGATTCTAGATTGGTGGTGGGGCAGAATCATTACTGTGTTGAGATTACTGGGGCACACCACACACAGTTTGATCAAAACTGTTCAATGCCTGATTTTTTTATCTTGATGTGTGGGACCTCTAACAGATAAAAATCCTCTTCAGATTTAGAAAATCCTTATGCGGGTACCCCACTTTAGGTCAAGTAACTCCTCAGAAATGTATGGAGATACCAGCTGGGTTAGGGCTGTCTTCACTGAGTGGTTATCTTTTCATTATGACACAAGAACCTGGGGTTTCTTTCAAATCCAGTGGTGCTCTTTCTTTGGCATATGGCTCTGTTTATGAGGCACTGTGCCTTTTAATACTTTTTATCATAAAAGAAAAAAAGATGTGGCATATAAGTACATGTGGCGTTGAAATATATCAAACACTTTATCATCCACAAGAAAGAGTTTATCCTGTGAAGCCTTTAAATAAGCAACAGCTTCAATGAGGACTCTATACAAAAGATAATGACTGTGGACGTATGTAGTGATGGATTTAAAACAATTTACATCAAATTTTTACTCTCCAACAATTTTCCTCTCCTCCTCTCTTTAGTTTGAACAAAACTCTGCCTTTCTTAAGCCTCTCTCTTGAAATCCAGACCATGCCTCCTATTACCAGCTGTTTACTGTGCAGCCATGCGACCCAAAGCCTCGAGTTAATGCAAACACAAATCTATTCTGGCATGTTTAATCTCCGCCCTGAGATCACTGCCTCATTGCTGACTTTAGGACTTTTTATTGTTCTTTCTTAAGTGTATGTGACATAAAAAAGATTCTAAAGGACCCTCTGTAAAAATATAGCTTCTGTTTTCTCTCTTTTGGGCTTGTTTGTCATACCTCTCTGTGGACACGTCCTTAGTCTGCTGGCACGTTCATCCTGACATCAAGCTGACACCTTCCTGGAAAGAAAATGTGGCACGTTGAGACAGTGAACTGAAGTAAATAACTTAACAGATAATGGGAATGAGGTTTTCTGCTTGAAAAGTTGATCTTTCAAAAATGCCACAGAGCACCAGCAGTTATGTGAGACATGGACTTCAAGTTCTCATCAGTAAGAGCTGACACCTTAGACAGAAAGATGATCATCAGTCTCTATTTTAAGTCTCTTTGCAACCATTATTTCTTTTTCAATATACATCCTTCATTTTAACCAGACAGTGTAAAAACGATGTGAGAGAATTCAGAAGAATTCAAGAATTCTTGAAGGCATTTTTTTTTTTTCTGCACAATATACTTGCTTACAATATTGAATTCAGGCCTAAACTTTTGACCTGTAACTGTAAAAGTGAACATTGCAAAACAAAAAAATGCATTTAATTGTGAACTCAGACAGCACATACAAACTATTTTCTATTTAAAACAGCTGACGGTACAACTAAAATCTGTAATTTGGCTCCATTAGTTTATAATTCATCTCAGGCCACAGAAAAAAAATGTTTTAGATTCTCACTTATGCTTCTTAACCAAGCTTTCATATCATTACATCTGTTGATCATTAGGGATTTCATGTTCAAGTCTCAAACATTTCAGTGAACTTTTCTTTTAAAAAAAACTGTAGAGGGGAAAATGAATGTTGAAACCCTATTAATGCCCATGATAATAAGTCAACCAGTCAGGCAATGCAAGAAGTTCCAGTTTTATTGTATTGTGTATATTTCATAACTGCTTATTCAGGTCCAGACAAACCAAAGACACAATTATAAAAAAAAAAAAATAAAGTCACTGTAGTAGTGCTTGATGTATTTTGCATTTTCTGGACATTCTGCATTTACCTTTGAGTTAATAATGTTTTTGCTGTCTAGACATCACTACATTTACCTAATCACTGAACACACCTTGGTTTTCAATTTCTTGAAAGATATTTTATTGTCCATTTGCCATTAAAGATTCCTTTAAATTTTATTTCATGACCCTTTGGCCATTTCACTCAGTGTGTTTATTCATTATTCAGTCTACCTAACATCAGACTTTGCAATTGGTCCTATTTCTTATTTTTAGTCTGTATATATTTGTTGCTTTTTGTGCGTCACTGTGTTTTATCTAAGCTTTCATGGACAAGCTGCACCAAATAAACTGCCCCTGTGGCATAAAAATGTTGTCTGTGGTTGATTTGAAGTGAATTGCAGTTATATTGGATTATGAACCTCTGATCAAACATTACAGCAAAGTGCAAACAAGTCTCAAGAAGATTTAACTGTTTGTCTGTTTGCTTACTGTGTAACCACTTCAACTTCTATATTTAAATAACTGTGTCATAATATGAAACAAACCCAAAATATCACAGTAACTCTCTTCCCATGGTTTTCTGTATCTGTCATCTCTCAAAAAGTATGAGCTTGTTGCCTGACGCCCTCTAGTGCATCCAAAAAGAGAATATCAGTAAGTATTTTCAGCACTATGATCAAACAGCTTGTTTACTCCTGAGGTTATTTTTATGTATGGGAAGATATGTAAAAGAGCATGCATGAATTAAATAGTCTGGCGTCAAAATCTGTTTGAATATTAACTGTTTATGTTGGCCTATGTTTTGTTGCATCTATAGGGCAAAACATCACAGAATTAAGGTCACAGCAGCAGTAAAGACTGTACACTTGATTCCTCATAACATTAGCTCGTCTATATTTTGGCATGTCAAAAAAAATAGTTTCCATTTATGACAATAATTAGATAGCAAGCAAGTAGGCCTGGGGGACATCAGTTAAATCTATTCATTTAATTTTTTTGTTGTGGAAGATTAAAAAAATAGAAATCCAGATTCAATTAAGTCTACTGTTGATTCTGCTACCCCTACACTCCTGTAGGTAGCACACTCACCCTGTTGCCTTGCAACAAAGATATCAACTATTTTAAAGCTGTTACACTGTTTGAAAAGTGAAATACTGAAAATATTTACTGACTTTATGATGCTCAAGCCTGTTGATTTTGCACAGCCACATTTTCAGCTTTGTTTTATTTAAACTCTGTTGAATAATGATTGGAGAGTTTCATGCTAGTGTTTTGTTTAAGCAGTGTAGCATTCTTTGTTGGTGCAGACATTCCTTCCCACATTCAAACTACACTGGGTACCTGTACACCTAACACAACTAAATAACAGGCATGCACTTTTATTCCAAGAGGGAATTTCAGTTTACTTTTGTGACATGCATTCTTTTGATCACATTAAAGCACTGTTTGTGGGGCGCAACACCCAGGAGGGTCACAGCTTACTTCATCAATTAGTTTCCTCCGTTTGCAAACTCTTATCTAAGGTTATTAAAAGGAAAGATGATGTATCACCACGGCACACATACTCCTGTCCCAGCTCTTTTGGAACTTGTTCCAGGCATCAAATTCAAAGTCAGTAAATTTACTACACAAATAAAGATTGATTGACTGAAATCTGTTTTTATCTATAAATTCCAAAACGCCCCAACTTCATTGGAATTGGGTTTTTATGTTTTAAACATTGCTGCCCTGTGGTTATATCATACTGTTCAGGTCAAATGTATACTACACTAACATATACCATAAAAAATCCGTGGTTGATTCATTACACTTAAGCTGTTGGCCTTTGTAGACACAGATAACTGTTCACAAAATACAAAGTACTTTGAATAAATTTCAAAGTATGTATATATACATACATATATACATATACATATATATGTTTATATATATATATATATATATATATATTCGCATTTTATTGTACGACAGAAAACGTATTAAGAGTAAATGAACTTTTACTTGAGTGCATTGTTTGAGTAGCCTCTCACTTATGTTGTTGTCGGGGTGTAACGGTTCAACTGGTACCCCTGTAAAATGATGACCTTTAACCGTTAGCGTCTGTGTCGTAATTACCGCTGTTGAAAGAAAACTTCGCAACAAACAAAACAGCTCAAGAAACGCCGTTTCAATTTAAAAATATGTTTAGATAACAGCGCTACGGATCATCATCTACATTTAGTGGCCTGAGTCTGCGACCACTAAGGACGGATTAAGCTTAAATCTCCAGGTAATGGTTGGGCCCTCACACCTGTTAGCTTAAAAATGGCCGCTTTTACCTGAATGTCTCATTCAGCAGTAGGTGAAGTTGTTTCTTCGGCTCCTTGGCGAGCTTAGACCACGAATCGCTAACCATAGTTAAGCCAGAATGGTAATTAAGTTCTTCAGGTTCGAGAGGACATAGAAATTAACCAAATATATCACACAAAATTGTGTGCCAGCTTGAGATAGCAAGAGGCTAAAGGCTAACGCTCGAGCACCAACCGACAGACAGGAGAATGACGTCATCACCTCTTTTGAAAGTGGACCAAAACTCAAACCCTCAGCTCTCTCTCTCCTCAGTTTTGAAAATACTTAGATAATGTATTCCATATACTATAAGTTAAAATCTGTAAGTCTTTTCAAAACTCTGATAATTTTATGATTGCATTTTAAATGTATATCAGGAGTGGGCAGCTGTGGTCGCCATCAGGGCTCTACCATTGTTATTCTCAGTTTCAGAGAGCCGATGGTAACAAATAAAATGATTACCTAAAAAAGCAATAAAAAAAAATACCTAGAAACAACTGTAATCTGCTTTAATCTGAATTCATCTTTATATTTTCAAAGTCAAAGCTGAACAGTAAAGCTTATTTTTTTCAGTTAATCACACAAATAAATCCATTTAAGGGTACTTATTTTTTAATTAAATTCTCACTGACAGTATCTTGAGTTCAGTTGTCTCTACCCCCCCCCCCCACACACACACACACACACACACACACACCAAAACGTGTTAATAATACTTCATAAAAGACTTTTGCAGACACAACTTATAGACAACAATATCTACTAATTCCTTTAAAAAATAAGATAAAACCAAACATTAAAAACTGAAGTGGAAATATTTTTAGTTTTTCACATTAAAGTGCAATTTGCTTGTGGTGTTGTAGTGGCAATAGGCTAAAATATGTTAGATTGGTTTCATCTTTGGGGTTGCAATTTTTGTGTAAACTTGAAATTAACCGGAGATAAAAGGAGGGCCGTGTGTGGCCCCTGGGCCGCCAGTTGCCCACCTCTAATGGATATGAAAACTGAAGAGCCAATGAATACATGTTGTAATATTTCCATGAATATTTTTCAGGAATCTAAGAATTACATTATTTATGGTAGGTATAATTTTGTTTTAGTTCACGGACTTTGAATGATCTGTGCGATTAAACATAGTGAGATAGAACAAGATTTTCAATTTTATGTAGTTTTACTTTATCTTATTTGTAAAACTTTTGATGTATTTGTATTTTATCTTTTTTAAATCCTTTAGGATGATTAGGACATCATATAATTTGAAAGTACAAAAATATTAAAGTTAAAAAAATTAACCTTGAACTTTAAGTCAATAAATTTCAAACACTTTAAGCAAAAACCTACAAGGGCTTTCAAAACTCTGATAATTTCATGACTGAAGTAAAAATGTGAATGATTACATAAGATCCAATGAAGGCACATTGTTATATTTCCATGAATATTTTTTTCAGGAATCAAACGAAGACATTCTAATATCATAAAAAAAAAATTTTATTATTCTGAGAATTAAATTATACAGCATTAATGATTTTGCTTTAGTTTATTTACTTTGAATGATCTATTAGCAATTAAAACCTGAGCAATAAAAGAGATTGTCAGTTTCCAGTTTTATGTAGCTTTATTAGATCTAATTTGGATAAAAAGTTTTGATGTATTTTTATTTTATTCTTTATTATTATAATTATTATTAGTAGTAGTAGTATTAATTTATTATCATTATTATTATTATTTTGGCGGAAGTCGTCGTTTGGTTCGTGCTTGTTGTGACGTGCACGCGCCAGAGCAGTGCTGCTGTCAAAGCGCGCGGCTTTCAAAGTGAAGAGGTTCGTGTTAAACTGAAGCGGATCTGCCTTTATATAAATGCAAATAACAAAGTATTATGTCTCTTATTTTACCGTTTTAACTGGACATTTTATCGATGGTTTCTGGCAAAATATAAAGCGGTCTTTAGGGGCTAATTTTACCACTGCGCCTGGTAAGCTAACAGCTAGCTGGTTATGATTGACCTCAATGTTTCTCAGGTTTAAATACAGTTCTTAGAAAATGTTAACGCAGCTAATGCCCTAGCTCACAGTAACAGGAGCAGGTTCAGCACAGATACTCGTGTGTTTTGTTTGATCTGCCGCAGGTGACCGACGGATAGAAACTTCAACATGATGTTTTACACTCAGCTCTTCACCTCTAAGAGAGGACCTCTGGCTAAGATCTGGTTAGCAGCTCACTGGGAGAGAAAACTCACCAAAGCCCATGTTTTTGAGTGCAATCTGGAGACGACTATTAGAGACATAATATCTCCAAAGGTAAGAGCAGTTATTCCCCTAAAACATGCAGTGAGCAGGGCTGGACTTTTAAACGAGAACACTGAACACAAATGTATTGTTGCTCTGACTAAACTTTAATTATGTGAATGTTCTGCTAGAAATAAGTAATGTTGATATTTCAAGTTTTAGCAAGTGCTTGAATTTTGGATACATTTGAAAGTATGAAAATAGTCAAATAAATGTTCAGCACTTGGGATGTTTGTTTGACACCAAATTAACTGGACAAGATATGATGCAGGTTCTGCTGACAGATGACCCATTTTAGACCCATTTTAAACCCATTAAACTTTGTCACATGGCACACTGACAAAGTCTGAGCAGATCATTTTTGGCTATTTTAAGGGCTGATTCAGAGAACACTTGAAAAAAACTTTTGAGCAATGTGTGGCTCATATAGTATGCATCAATAAGTTTTCTGTCCAGAATATACACGGGGGCTCTCATAAATGCATCCCTCTCTTTCTCTGGAGAGAAATTTAACAGCATTTTAGTAGATAATATTTGATAATACTGAGAAAGAAGTTCAGTAAAGCAGATGTGTTGGTCGCAGTTTGCTCTGAATCAAAAAAAACATTGATTTTCCTCAGTTAAGGTTTTAAAAGTTCTTAAAACACATTTTCAAATGTGTGTAGGACCTCTGAGATATGATAAAAGTTTACTTACGGGTTAATCATTAAAAAAGTTAAAAAAAAAAATTTTTCTTGTATTTCAAACTTCTATTATAAAAATAAACTGCTTAAGTTGTTTTTAATCAGGGGTTTTCAGACTTTTTTGCCTAAGACACGTAATACTAAGCTGAAATCTCCAGGCACAACATATTCATATCCATACCAAATAGCCATTTTAATACATGTAATAGTGACTTATCAGTCTGTTTCACACATTCATTTTTTATCTAGAAATGCATGATGACATATGACAAACAATTGTATCACTTCTGAAATTTAAAAACTAATTAATCCATCATTTATATTCCACGTAAATTTAAAACCCATTATTTTTTGTGTAGTTGTATTGATACCTTGTGGTTGCATGAATTCCCAAGGCACACTGTTTGAGAAACTTATTTATAGCCCAGCATCATCAGATTTATTATGATAATTAAATGAAATAAGTTTTAGTGTATATTTTTGTTATGAATTCACAATTCTGTGAGGTGTTTAAAAAGCCTGAAGATAAACAATCAAAAGTACTTGAATTTGTCCTTTTAAAGCTATATGAACCCTGATAAACAAACTTTAGTTAAAGTAAAAGAAAAAAACTTTAATTTGAAATTTACCCAAAATATAAGTACTGACCTGTTACTTTTAAATCTTGTGGAGAATTGGGTTGAAAATTAATTTGACTCCTCTTTCATGTGCTGTAAAAAACATGAGAAAATAACTCTTCAACCAGATAAAAGGCTCAACTAAACAATAAAATGTAATGCCACAGCACATCTTGAAAATAATGTGGAGTGTTTACTGTGTGTTGCTGTTTTATGTTGATGTAAGCCCATACAATACTTACCCAAATTAACTTAAATATAAATAACATAGCTGTTTTTGAGAACTTCTCAGAAAAAGGAAAAGTTACCGTAAAAAATCTGCTCAGTTTAAAAAACACAAGTGAACATAATCTGCTCCATTTCCACCCCCAGCTAAGATTTACCATCTGGCTTTGAATCCTGTCCTTAATTAGATTTTGTGTTTGATCTTTTTAGATGAAAATTGGTTTGAGGACGTCCGGTCATCTGCTCATTGGTGTGGTCAGGATCTACTCCAGGAAAGCAAAGTATCTTCTAGCAGACTGCAATGAAGCGCTGGTTAAAATTAAAATGGCATTCAGGCCAGGTAACACTAACCCTTTGTTTCATCTATTTCTCAAAAATGTTAAAATTATGGCTGCAAATCAAAGCACCACAGGCGTGTTTCCACTTTTGCGGGCCATAATATTAATTATAGACATGCAGGAGTAAGAAATGGCAACTTCTGCCCAATTAAAGCATTAGATAAGGCAGCTAGTTTTTACAGAATTGGCTATTTTTAGTTTGTGAATTATTATCTGCTCAGTAAATTGGGCCAAAACCTGTTCTCTGAAAAAGCTGACTGAGGTTTAACTCTGCAGAGACTCAGCCTGCTCAGCAATCTCGTTGCAAGGAAAGGATCACAAGAGATGCTGAATATGCTTTATCAAACACATTAAAGTGAGTTCCTTAGGTAAACCCAGCTAAGAGTAATGCTCTCAAATACAGTGGTCCAGCAATAAATACAATGTCTGTCATGGTCATGGTTTTACAGATGTATTGAGGAAGATTCATCAAATTATTGATTGAATATTTGACATAAAAGCTTTGATTTTTGTCTCTGTTTTGATACTATGGGTGCTTGCATGTGCTTTTGTATCCTCCCTACACTGATTATTGAAATGCGGCGAGGCTACATAACTTAACACCACCAGAGGGGGACAAAAGCATCATGAGCAAACTGAGTCTTTGGGGGACGGATGATTTTCAATGCAAGAATGTTACACTGTAGATTTTTTATTCTTCTCATTCATAACAGCACATAGTGTAGTCACACATTCCTGCTGAATATGAGTTTATGTGTTACTAGATTTACTCAGCTGATAGTAGGGATGGGAATCAAAACCAATTATGGTTGAGAATCTTTTCCCTTAAAGAACCAATATCATTAGATTTTTTGCTAAACAATTCCCTTATTGATTCCTTCTAGAGATGCAAGTATTGGGTTTTTGGAGATATCCGATATTTCCAAACGCATTATTTCAGATACAGATACCGATATTTTGTGTCAAGAGCAGAGAATAAACATTATAAAACTGACTAGATGCTTTAGTGCCAAAAGTCTATTTGTGTGAGGATCACTTTTAAAACAAGAAAAACAACATTTAAGTCTTGAAAAATGAACATTTTGCTTTTTAGATATACCCGTGCAGCAATGATGATGAGGTAAAACGATATGATACATTTGTGTATTTTGATGATATTACTGCTGATATATGGGATATATAAATTTATTTTTTGCCTGGACACTGGTCTCTAAGGTTTGTTTTTTTCTGGGCAGGGTACTCAGTTCTTTTTTTCATGTGATTTGTTTATAAATTTTATGCTGCTTTGGACAGGAAATCATGGAAAATAAGGCTGTAAAATTATTAACTGAATAAGTACAAGAACAAATAGCTTTGTTGTAAATATAACTGGTCAGAAATTGAAGATGCAACGGGGTATCAAAAAAGGTCCTAAAAAGTATTAAAAAGTATTCCTTAACACACCCTAAATTTTCTTTCTGTTTTTTTTTTTTTTTTTCTGCCTGTTTTATTCACTTTTCCTGATACTGAATTTCCTCCTGGGCCTTGATAAGGATTTTCTTACTCTTTTACAGAATGATTTTCATGTGAAACCTGTGAGAGTTCCACTCTCTACTATTTTTCTTAAAATTAAATAAAATTATGTATATTTGTCTAATTCTTTTTCCTCATTTAAAACACCAGGTCAGACAGACATGCCTGAGGAGGGGCTTGAGGCCACAATAAAAGCAATTACCTTAATTGAAGATTTCACAGCTTTTGATACCCAGCTGCCAGGCCCAAGGTACTGACATCCTGAACTTTGAAAATTAAGTCTTCATTTATAAGAAAAAAAAGATGTGATTATATTCAGAATTCTGTGTCTGAGATGCCTGAAGCAGAGTTTTCTCCTTCTGTTTATATCCGGACCACCACCTGCCTTTGCTTTATGTCTACGTAATATTCCCTTCTGCTGGAACATCAGCAACATAGATGTCGTCGACCACTTTACACTGAACCAGAGTCGAACAGAAGAAATAACTCTAAAAGAGGACTTTGGAAGTGGCTTCCTGAACTTCATAGATTTTGGTAAGAGACACTTTACCTCATATTTCCTAATCAGATGTTATTTGTCACTTTTCCTGGTTAGTGTGGAGCTTTTGGTGTATTCAGCTTCTTGTGACTGCATTAATCTCATTATATTTATTATTAATGAGTAAATATTTTTGTTTTCATCAACAACTGTCATTAAAAGATGAAAATCAGCTTGACATTTTAATGTTTTCTGTGTAGACAAAGCCTGACTCACATTATTATTCTGTTCTTTAGAGCTCCACTGTTTTTATTTATAACCTTTTCTCAGTGATTTACGTCAGCGGCAGAACTGAATGTTTCTGCGGCTGAGATATGCAAACAGGAAAAGAAGTCTGAATGTATTTGGAAACATTACAGTGCATTGTTGGTTTTTGTAGTTTCAGGGGATTTGTTGACAGTTACAAAAATATACAGTGCCAGCCCTCTTTAAAAAAAAAACAGAAAAAAAAAGGTTTTCTCAGGGAGTTGATGCCTTCTGCTGAATTTGCATTTTTCTCCTCCTTTTGTGTGTTGAGATGAGTCCCAGAGCCACAAGAACGCGCTGCTGGATATGAGCTTTCAGAGTCTGGCTCAGCAGGAGGACGCTTTTGGGGATGAGGATCGAGGGTTTGACCTAATCGGTAATGGATGTGAATTAATTAGCCTGTCAACATTTTTGTTTGAGATTTTAACTTCAGCCCAAACATTTACTGCAATAAAAACAGACTCTCTTAGTGTCACAAACTTTTCCTGAATGGTGTTTAAAGTGAGGGTAATCATTTAACCAATTGCAGAAAGCATACAGACTAAAATGATATATAATGATATATGTAGCAGCTCATTTCAGAATTGTGGGTACATTTCAAATGGAAAGACAACAGAAATTAGGAGGGTTTTTTTTTGTTTTGTTTTGTTTTTTTTTCATTAAACTTTTATTTCATAGAACACACTTTAAATTAAACTTCTCTAGTATTTGCTAAGCTTAAACATGTGACATTTAAAACATTTAATATGACAAACAATGTAGTTGCAGAAAAATCTGTCAACTCTGTTGCAGATTGGGTGGAATACATAAAGTCAACAAATGTCAAACAATTTAAAAGCCTGTTTTTCCATAGAGAAATTGTGTCTCTAAATCCATCAAGTAAATTTTGGTGTGATAAGATTAAAACTTTTGTTTTGGAGGAAAAATATCAGCACACTTAATTGAAATGTTGCCACAAGGGTGTGCATTTTCTGTAAACATGCCCGTAAAAATGAATTTAATACTTTAAATTTTAATTTAGAAAGAATATTGGTTAAAAGCACAATCCATAATCAACACACTGAAATCCATCCATCCAGGCATTATCTATATCTGAACTTATACCAGTTGATATTGGGCAAAAGGCAGGGTACACCCCCGACTAGTGGTCAGCCAATTGCAGGGCCACATTGAGAGACAAACAGCTATTCACTTACAGACTCAAACCTACAGGCATCTTAGACTCACCAATGAATTAATCAGCAGGTTTTTGATCTGCTGGAGGAAACTGGAGTGCCAGGAGTAAAACCATGCAGGAACAAGGAGAGCATGCAAACTCCAAACAGAACGGCTGACCACTCAAGGAGACGAACCAGCGACCTTCTGATTATGAGGCACGCATAGTAACCACTGCGCCACCATGCCGCCCAAAACTATTTGTCTCCAGCGAGACATTTTTCAACTTGGTTGCCCAAACACGCTGGAAAACCCTGATGTGAAGAGACAAAGAAAAACGCCTGAAGGCATGCTGTTACATAAGAAAACAACAATGTTTCTGGCAACACTTTTCCTGTGTGATCAGCCCCTCGGGTGCTGCTTACTTGTGATGGACCACCATTATTTTCAGCCATCTTTTTCATTTTCTGTCGCCAGAGCTGACAAGTGTTATGATTACGTCTATCCCCTTAACCCGACCCCTGCAACAGTGTAGCCCATCTAGACCTTTTTTAGTCGAGGTGAGGCGTACTACTAGTCTCTGTCCACCACTGCAAATTGTTTGTAGTTTTTGACCTTTATCCAGTATAAACTGCACCCTGTGAAGTGTATTTACCAGACAGGAAACCACTGCTTTTGTTTCATGGACTAAATTTTGGGTCATGAGGGAGTAAAGTGGTTAAAAGTGACCTTCCTGTGTCATGCTGCAAGTCATCTCTGATTGCAGTGGAGATTGGCTGAGCTGGACAGTGTGTCTCTTCACGTCATCATTTTTTAAGTTGTTTTAACTGAGAACCTGGTAGTTAAAAAAAGTGACCCAGCTGGGACTTTATCTGCAGTAAACACCAAAGGCACTCACAACTAAAACACAAAAAGGATCCTGTAACTTGCCCTAGTTTTCCAAAAGTGTTTTTAGTTTGTCAGAACGCTTAAGAGCAATCTCCTGCCCACAAACTGTGAAATATCTGACTCCACTACGTGAATTGAACATCATAAATGCACCATTAGGCTCAGTCCCTGAGGGGAAGGACGAGCACATTTTGTGAAAGTAAGGAAAATTCTACCCTGTCTGTAGAGCTGATGTTCATGACTGTGAGTTTGAAGAGTCAAATCTCTGACTTTGAGAAAGGAGGAAGGATAAATGCCGACACACAGCGTGGTGTACGGTAATTGATCAGAAGCTCTTACAACCTCAGTTGACCAAAGTGCTGTACGAGGGTAAAATATTATCATGCATGCACTTAATAATAAAAACAGTAATGGAATAAAAATGAACACAATATTAAAAACACATATATAAAAATAGAGATAAAATAGGAATAAAACAATAAAAGAAGAGTAAAAGAGAAGATAGGGAATGAAAGATAAAGGATAAAAGCCAAGGTTACTCGTCTAGCTGGGATTAAACGGCAAGGAAAAAAGATTATTAGGGGTATGGGTCATGTAGCAAGGTAGCCAGAAAAATCTCTCTGTCTGTGCCATAAAGCTCAGCCTATATTAGGTAATTAAGAACTCTGCTTTTTCTTGAAATAATAAAACTGTTTGTTTGTTTGTGTATTTAATGATCCTGCAGATTTCCTGGGAAACTCCTACAGTGATCCTGCTGACTTAATCCCGGAGGAGCCTCAAAACGAAAATCCAGAAGTCTCATTTCTCAAGGATCAACAAGGTTTGTTCAGATCTGTTATTTTTCTCAGTATGAGGCATTTACATGGATACAAACTCAAAATAGTCCCCCTGTGTTTTCCAGATGCTCTCAAAACAGTGGCAGAGACCCCAACACTGAATGAGACCACCCTGCTGAGTAACGCTGAGACTGCATTTGCCCTTGAACCTGTGACCATCACTCGTAGGCTCAAACAACTCTCAAACTGTGTTCCTTAATGTCACAGATGTGTTTAATAGGAATACAGCATAAAACTAAAGCTGATACAGCCCTTGGTGTGGATTACATAGAGAACAAAATGAACCAAACGGGGTTCATCAGCATTTATCTTCATGCTGTCCTTTTTTTTGTTTTGTCTTATTTTAGCGATTGCAGATAGGAGGAGAGGGAAGAGGAAACGTAAGCTGGTGGTGGATCATACTAAAGAGCTGTCGTCTGAATTCATAAGGCAGCAGCTCACTGATTGTTCAGATCTGGTCGGCCCACTGGACATGGCCCCCCCAACACTGCAGCTCATGCAGTGGAAGGAGAGCGGTGGAGCAGACAAACTCTTTACACAGCCATGCTCCAGCATAGCAACACCACAGATAAAGCAGGTAAACAGATACTGCAGAAGACATTTCAGAGTAGTTTGGTGAGTCATGAAGAGGAAACTGGATACTGTGAGTCCAGGGAGAGACCAGACCACATTCCACGTTACAACAGAATAGTATTAACCTGACACACCGGACGGACTATTCAAAATATTTCACTCATCTTCATCTGGGAAAGAGCCCATAGAAAGCGTTTGGGGAGAGCAGAACCTTTAAGGAGCATATCTGGCAGGTGATCGGACGATCATTCCGTCAATAAACCTTTATTATGGACCAATCAGATAATGTAGTAGGCGGGCGCTGCTGCGTTACAGAATTTGAGTCACTTCATAAAACAAACTCAGAACTGGTGCGAAAATATCCTTTGTTTTTCATTTAACAAATTAAAAAAATGCGGTCAGAATCTCATAAAACTGCTACTAAAGATATTAGCGCCTATGCTAATCTCGACAAGTGCAGTCACTGTCTGCTGTCGTTTCACTCGTAGCTCGCTCCTCTTCTGGTTTTAAAGGACGCTGCTTGGGCAGAGCACAAACATTGTAGATTGGAGCTTGGCAGGATAGACCTGCCCGATTACAGACACTGAATCTGGCTGTTCCAGCTGCTGCGCAAGGTTAGAAATCTATAACCTTCTGGTTATATAACCATCAGATTAAAGCTGACATTTAACCATTTATGAGTTAACATTTACATTTGATTATCACAAAAAGGTAAGACAAGACTTGGAACTTGGAAACTGTCAATAAAAAGGGCCACTGATGAGCGTTTTTGTCCTGTCTTTTCATGTAGTGGTTCCAATTTAACTCTTCAGTAGATATTAAAGTTCTCAAATGCTGGACAAATGTTTAAACAAGAATAAATACATAACCCTTGTATCCATAATACTTATTTACTGGTTTATACATGGCAGGGACATCAGACTGACTGAAAAACACCAGGAAAGTCACACTGAGGTGGAACTCAAGCTTTGATTAAACGTTTGGTCCATTGTGTACCTCCTAACACTCTTTAGCATCAACATTATTACTTTGGCATGGTGTGAATCTGCACTGACAGGCTGCCTCAACGCTGCAGTGAGATGAACTTGACATCCGTGTGATGCTGTCATAAATAATGTGTTAGAGGACTTAACACAGTCACAGACTGTGCAGCAGCTGTATCTGCATGATTCAGTGTCTGTAATCAGGCACATCCATTTTGCCAAACTCCAATCTACAATAACTTTGAGCAGCCTAAAGAGTCACGGTCCAATCAGAGTCCTTCAGAGCAGAACGTGACTGCTCCGACAGAGATTAGCATAGAGGTTAACAACTTCAGCCACACTTTTACCAGATCTTGACTGCATTTCTTTATTAAATGGAAAACAAACAACAACACTACAAATTTCTCTATAGTAAGGATATTTTTGCTCATGTTCTGTAGTGCACTAAAGTATCTGATTGGCCCATAATGAATGTGATTGAGGGAACAATTGTCCAATCACCTGCCGGATATGCTTTGAAAGGTTCTGCCTGTTCCCAAACACTTTCTATGGGCTCTTTCCCAAATGGACTGGTGAAACACAGTCAAAGGAAGTCATCTTTTTAGTCAAAATCACTCTTTATTTGGTTCAGTATTAGTCTCCTCTGTTGTTGTGTCTTCCTGGCTTCAAACATACCTTCTAATCTTGTTTAAGTAACCAAAGATCACAAAGTCATCACAACTCACTGAAAAGACTTTAGTTTTTCCAACCAAAGCAGCTTAGCCATGGTTGCTATCAGTCTGACAAAGGATGTTTTAAAGGACACAGGTTTTGTTTTTTTAGGTGGTTAAAAAAAATGACTTCATATTAGGTACTTTAGATTTCCTACCTTTGGTGCTTTGGTATCAAAAAAACACTGCTTGATTTTCCCCTAATTGTGTTAAAGTTTAGAATTATGGTACGCTGATAACCTTTGTCTCTTATCTCAACACAATGTTTGCTTTCAGCTTTTTGTCAAGAGTGTTTTTGAGATGAGACTTCACAGTGTATCTGAGGAGACTGAGATCATGCGTCAGGATGGACAAGAAGGTAAAACATGCACGTCCAAGCCGTGAACAAATATCTCTTTCCAGAGGTGTACTGATTCAATCATCTTATCTATTTTTTTTTTATCTTTTTGTTTAAAAATCTGAATATCTCCCCATACAGGTCAGAGGGACATGAGCGCCCTCTCTGCAGAAAGCGTCAGTGTCATAGATTCATCGATGGATCCTGAACAAACGCACAACCCTGATTTAACATCCATCTTCGACATGAATGACAGCCATCATAAGAGACAGGCTGAGCACACACGAGTAGGCATTGATAAGAGAAGGAGTGGACACTACATTAAAGCAGATGATATGCCTGATGTGCTTCACCTTGTGAGTATTTCTATCTCTGGTTTGTCTTCTCTGCCAGGAAAAAAGGTCTGAGGTCACTCAGCCAGAACTTCCATCAGAGGACTCCATGTTTGTGCACCCATCTTCACAGGAGCAGCAAACGCAGACTACTGTACACAACCAGGTGTTCGAGAGCACACACACACAGCTAGGGCATTGCACAGCAAAATGACAGCATGTCCATAAACTGGAGTTGTCAATAAATTCCCCATTCTCTTAAATACCTTGTGTTTCAATCTAGAATTTAATGCTGGATGGTCAGGTCTGGCTACTTTATTTGTACCTGTAGATTAGTTTTTCAGCCACAGAAATAGAGACAACCATCATAACAGAAAAACAAAATAGATTAAAAAACAGTGGGACACAACTGGTGAAAGGAGCTCTACTTAAACAAAACTAGCCCAGTAATAAAACAGCAGTAATAACAAAAAAAATATTAAAATTACAATAAAGGGACCAAATCGGGTCAAAAGAGAAATATAAACCCTTGAAATCATAAAAAAAGTACTTTTCAGTAACTTCATGAAAAAGGTCAGCAGCAAAAACAAAACTGTTTTTGTAACATCTTGTTCTGCTACTTAGTGTCGAGAACAGACTAAATGATCATCAGTCATATTTTTAATTTAGAGAGAGAGATTGAGGGGGCAAACAGGCTGCTGTGTTTTTCTGAATTAACATGATAGTTATCTCAGAATTCTGAGATTATTATTTAAAATAAAAAGTAATTTGTTTTCCTAAAATAATAAGATTTTTAGGAATTGCATGTTTTGTTTTTGTGGCCAAAAGGGGAACATATATATATATATATATGTATATATATATATATATATATAAATATATACAGAAACATAGAAAACGATTTTGATAATAATTGCAGCTCCTGTGGAATATACGGTACAGACAGACACACACACACACATATATATATATGTGTGTGAAATCCTGCTGGTTTTCTGAATCAACAAGACTGTTTTGCTTATAATACATGATGTAATATATTTATGTGGAAAATGAATCTAATCTAATCAAACTAATATCTGACCATGGGAGATATTTCTCTGTATGAGTATTTGCTTCTTTAGGAAGATCAGCTTTTATCAATATAGCCTGTTTCCTAAAAACACAAGAATTTGTCAGAACACCTAGTGTATCAAACCCAAACACAAATGTAACTGGATTAAATTCAACAGTTAGACCCTGTTTGCTTGAATAGTTCCGTTGAATGTATACATATTGTTAATTTGTCTGCGGTACTGTATGTTTGGCTGGTGATTATTTTATTTAACATACATCTTTTCCAGTGAGTCAAAAAGATCATTACAGACTCTGCCAATAGTTTGTCTAAAAATATATTGTAAAAACTGAATATTTTCCCAGCCCTACATTCAGCACACTAGTAGAAACCTGGTGATTCATTATTCTCTGTTGGGGCTTCGCTTTTTGTCAAACCTCATCCTCAGAACAAAAATAAACTAAAAGAGGATGGTTTATCTCAAAAGTGGGTGGTACAGTGGGGAGCTTTTTTTCTATCAGTGTTTGCCAGATGGCCGGTGTTAATTTCCCAGGCTGAGCTGGAGAATTGCCCGGCGTCACTCACTGAAATACTGTCCCCTCTCTCACCTGCAGTCTATGTTGGACAGCCAGGACTTTGAGGAGAGGAAGATTGCCAAGCGTGCACAGACGCTTCTCAACACTCTCA
Source organism: Cetoscarus ocellatus (assembly GCA_037902135.1). Taxonomy (NCBI): domain Eukaryota; kingdom Metazoa; phylum Chordata; class Actinopteri; order Labriformes; family Labridae; genus Cetoscarus; species Cetoscarus ocellatus. The sequence continues at coordinate 65,436 of JBAMNC010000486.1, read as the reverse complement.
AAGTAAGGAGCTAAAAATAAACATTTAAGTGGTAGAAGCACAGTGAAACCAACTAAATCATCCTACATACCCCTTCCCCAAAAGAGTTGGGACATTGTGTAAAATGTGAAGGAAAACAGGATGCAGTGATTTGCAAATCATTTTCAACCAACTAGATAATTTGACGCCGCAAGACGTTCTAAAAACATTTGGGACAAGGGCATGAAAAGACTGGGAAAGCTCTGAAATGCTCAAATACCAGCCTGGCACAGCCTGTGATTCGAAGGGTTTATGGGTAAGAGATTTTAGTTCCATGATTTGGTACAAAAGGTGCGCTTCTGAAATGCTCAGTTGTTCACAACCTTTGATGGTTTGAGGTTCTCTAATGTGAGAAAGAATAAGAAGACAAACAACCCAACAGGTCATGAACCAGGCAAAGGTGCAGAATTCAGAGATTCCACCATCTATTGTCTATAAAATCAGAAGATTCAGATCAATAACTAATTTCTGTGTGCAAGGAGCAAGTATAAAATCAAACATTGAATGCCTTGGGCCTTCCATCCTCCTGCCTTTAAAATTATGCATCATTCTGTGATGACATTACAAACGTGCTTAAGAACACTTTATTAAACCATCAGCAGATACCACAGTTCACCGCTGCATCTACAAATGTGAGACAGGACTCAAACATTCAAAGCAAAAGCCACATACCAACATGCAGAGGCGTTGCTGATTTCTCTGGGCCCATGATAATATGAGCTGTTGTGACCTAAAGTGGAAAAGTCTAAGTCTCATGTGTCTCCACTTCCAGCTGTACCCTCGCCTGGGGGCAGAGGTGTAAGCCCAGAGATGAGGGTTGAGTCAGCTACGTTCAACTCCCTCTGCACTTTCTCCTCTCCAGCAATGGGAGGAAGGTGTGTACCTCCATGCAGCGTTGTTCTGTGCAGACACTGTTTATAATGTCAGCTATAGAAAAGTCGCACACTCAGATCCACGGGGGATCTAAACATGATGCTGTGTTTTATTTTTGTTTTAACTGCTGTTGCACGGGAAGTGACGATTCTTGCAACCAACCAACAGACTGTCATGTTTTTAGCTCCACCCTTTGGGGTCGGCCTGGTATGCTTGTCACCACAACAAAACAGTACCAAATCGGTGAGATGGCTCATAGGGGTGTCAGAAATAATCTCTGATCCGTGATGCGTTCCTAGATGAAGATGCATTGATGCAGAGACAGTAATTGTTGTAATCTTGCAGAGGCTGCTGCTAGACTGTAGCATCAGTTTTGTTTCTGAGGAAGAAATAAAAACAAGAACAGGAAGACGAAATCTATGAAATTCTTAAAAGACATATTTGCTGCAGTTGATCTCAAAAGCCATTAATGATTCATAAAAGGAGTTCATATGTATCTGCCTGCTTGTATTTCTCTCTTAAAAGTAGCCTGGTGCAGTAATATGAAAGAATCTCACTACATTGCTTCGTGATACATTGTGATATTAAATCAAATGTAATCATTAACTTAATAATTGTATTTGAATTAAATCATGAGACTTATGAAGCTATACAGCTTTAATTGCATGAAACGCCTATAACTGTGTACCCAACTGACCTTAACTGATTGCTTGATGGAATCGCAGCTTTAGTGCCCATGTCATGGGTTAATTGCACAACTGTGAAGGCATCATTGATCCTGTCTCATGGGTTCACACAAGTCTTGGAGAAGCATTTGTTTAAATCAAGGGGGCTTTGTTTTTCAGGGTCATCCCTGCCCACTTCTGCAAGCTAATGCCACGCTACATTCTCCACAAGTTACAGGAGCGTGGTTTGTCTTGAAGGACTTGGGTTGGGGAACAGAGGATGGCTGGTTCAAGTCCAAACTCAACCATGTACGTAGTTGGTTTGGTAGTTGAAAAGGTGCCAGATGACCTTCTGACACCACTCTGACATCTTTCCTTTAGTGCTTGATCATAGGTCCTGTTTGTGCATGTGCACGTATATTTACCCCCGCCAAGGAGGTTATGTTTTTGCCCGCATATATTTGTTGGCAAGATGATGCAAAAACTACTCAACGGATTTTGCTGAAATGTTCAGGAGATGTTGGTAATGGCCCAATTTAGAAATGATTAGATTTTGGTGGTGATCCAGGTAACCGCTATTAGTGAACAATCATTTTTGCTCAGTAACTGTCTAATAATGATATCAACATGATTCTGAGTGCTAGGTGTGGGTTTTCAGGGTCAAGGAATCATATTATAATGATACTTTATCATGGAACTATTACTTATAGATGTCACAGCAATATGTGAGCTACCTTTGCTGAGGTTTGTGCTCTCAGAGTGTTTTCTAGTTTAACCTGTATTTGTGTGGCATCGCTAAATAACCAGCAGAGTGTAAAGAACTGAACTCACATAAGGGATTAATAAAAAATGTCTTATTCACAGTGAAATAGTGCTTTTTTGTGGTATTGGCTCAACTCTGCTTGACTCAGCTTGATTTTGGTACCAGATGTTTCCCATCACATTATTTACTCTAGTTGTACCTTCTTGGCGTAGATGAGGCTTTCACACTGTGGCTGCACAAAACTGCCGTGCTGTCCACACAACAGAGAGGAGGAATCAGAGTCAACAGTGCTGCTCACCCTCAGGTTGAGACATCATTTCAGAAGCAGAGGAGAGATCTGGAAGTCAAACAGAGCCGGCAAGAGCAGCAGTGCCACCGTGTCATATTTTAGTGTCAGCTCCACGTGCTTGTGACATGGCTGGAGGTGATATGAAAACAGAGTCAAGATGAGTTCAGCTGATATGATGGGGTGGAAATGTCCCATAAGAGTGCAAGTATTTGACTGATGGACATGCAGTCAGGACATGTCTCCTGATAAAACTGTATAGTGTTTGTGTTGTTATTAGCTGCAAATACACCAGAAACCCTGCGCTGTTTAGCAGCTCAGGGTGTATATCAAGCAAGAAGGAAGAAGAATTCCACTTTCAGGTCATCAAAAATTAATGACCTCAGTCCGAAGATACTAACTGAGAGTTATTGTATGAGAGGGCAGTGAAATACAGCAGGAAACAGAGCTCCTGTGCCAACCTCTGGGGCACGTGTTGTACGCATCTTATTCAGAATGCATATATATTTCGTAAAACAACAAAGTTTAAGGGTATAATCATTAAATTTGATTGAATCCAGGCTGAATAGAACTTCAAATCACTGCGTACCGTCATTATTAACATTTTAAACAATGTCTCAACTCTTTGAAACTGGAGTTTGCGCTGTTATACGCTGCATATTACCATGAAGGATTGTCTGTCTGAGTCTCTGCTCTGTTCCCCACACGATTGAATGATGGATAAAAATCTCCACCCACAGTCGACAGGGATTAAAAACAGGACGACGAGACAGGATTAGGGATGATGCTGGGAATTAAACGTGTGTGTTTGTTTTTGTGTTTGTGCGTCAGAGCTGCAGCGACACCATGTTTAGTCTGGAGGCTCTCTGTACAGGAGGAACTCGCTGGAGAGCTGCAACGACTTTCTTCTGCGTCCTCATCCTGAAGAAACAAAATGCACTTCAACTACAGCAGAGCGCTCCGTATGAGGACATCTTTGTCACCCTGGGGCCCAAATTCTTCGAGTAGAAAAAAAATCAAGAAAACACCCAAAAACTCAAATCTTAGAGAGTGCATTTGTCAGAGTTCTTGTCAAAAATATCACATTACATTGAAAAAAAGCCACAATATCCTGACATATCCAGGTAATAGGGCTGTATGACATGACCTAACATTTATTACACAAACTCAGTTTCAGAGTTTATCGTAAGTTAATCGTTTTTTTTCATGTCGAAGGAAAAATTACTACAAATGACACAGAAATGACATAAAACAAGTGTTGACTTAAAGCCCCCACATCCTGCAAAATCCATTTTCTTTGCTTTTAATGTTGTTAGGAGGGCCTCGAGGAGCAGAAGAACATGAATTTTTCACTAAACTTTTAGTTCACAGGGAAACGCACTTGTCCTCTTTTAAAAAAAAATGCCCCTCAGAACGCTCTGTTTTTTTACTTCCTGGGGTTTATGATGTCATAGCTGTACAGCCTCCACCTACATGTGTTTTCTGCTTGTCACAGGCAGACGCAATGACTGTTTTGAAAGTCGGCTCTGCCACCTGTCACCCCTCCTCTCCCCTACCATCAGACATTATTTTGGCAGCCAATCAGCACAGGGCTTATTATCGTGGCCTCCCCACCCCCTCAGATCTGAGCACTTCCAAAGGGGAGCAAAAAGAGCTGCATCTGATCCTCTGGAGAGACACTTTTTGATTTCACTTATGTCAAATCTTTGTATAAAAGACACCCAAGACATGATGTAAACGGTCAAACACACAAAGACATGGGACCTTTAATTTTACCAAAATAGGTCACAAAACCAACCAAATTTTCCTTTTAGAATGAAGTGCAGGCTCTGATCTTGTTTTCAAAGTTACATTATGTAGTCTGGACGTAGGCAGGCTGGTCTACAGTAACAATAAAAGTTGCACTACTTTCACTAAATTCTCTCTTATCATCATCTTAGTAAAAAATACAACATTAAAATGTGCCCATGCAAAAATGTCAGAGCCAGCCGTTATGAAAACTGAATTTTCAGTTTTTCTGTTTTTTTTGAAAATGACATAACTCACAAACTGCTGTTGTGAATCTGCTGGAAGGAAACCTGTGGGACGGTTTTCACTACAGATGTCGAGCAAGATATGCAAAGAAGAATGTCGAGGAACCTTATTTTTCTGAATCTTCTTAAGCAAAAAAAAATCAATTTAATCAATATACCACACAGCCCAATTAGAAAAACAACTTGTTTCAAGATATTGCGAGCAAAGAAAGCCTGAATACTTAAAATGAATTGAAATATCTACCAATGCAGCATATTTATTCTGTATTTGAGAGGTGAAGCTCTTATATCAAGAACTCTTGTTAATTTTGCTCACAGTATGGGCAGATATTTAAACTCAACTATCACCCTTTTATTTTCCTTTTATACTCTTAAATACAATTTTCATCTAAACATACAAAATGTGGCTTTAATTAAATGTAATGTGTTTTTTTAAGATAAATACACTTATCAGGATTTGAGTTTTTGCAGTGATGTTAATTAACAGTTAAAGTTTTGGTTCTTGTAGTTAAATTCTGTTAACTTCACTTAAAAAAGAAATATACTTAACCTATAAAGCCAAAAGCTCAGTGATGTTATTGTTGTCTTTTTTTTATTGTTTTTGCACTTATAATTGTAAAATAAGAAAGAAAAGAAAACAGGGAATGTTTAAACTGATAACTGTTTTACAACCAACTTCATCCGGTCTTTTGGTTACTCTGACATTAAAGATTTGGTGACAACATATTTGGTTGAAAAACTGAAAGTTTTAAGTGATCTGCAGGATGCTTTTAAGTTATTTATTATTGCTGTTGTTAATGTAGTTTTGTTTGTTTAGGAGTGTGATGTTCTGTGTTCAGTTCATGTTTTACTCCAGTTCATCTTGTATTTATTCTTCACATTTTATATATAAATTTGTTCTCAGTGTTTTATGACTTGTTTTTATCTAAAAGAGGAGAGCAAAGGAGACCTGTCATTAAAAGAAAATGTTTTGCCAAGTGTTTTAGTGCTGGCATCAGTGATTTCTTAAATTATAGTTCCCTGTTTTCAGACCCAGTCTGTTATCTAATTTAAAAAATGAATATTTCTTGATTTTATAGAAAGCCTGTGGGACTTGGTTTTATTTTGGTTTGTGATATCACGCGACAATTAAAAGTTTATTTTTCAATTCTTTCCTTTAAATAATCCAACAACCTGTCAGGGGTTGTTTTGTTCTCTTTCAGCGGTGATATGTTGTTAGGATTTTTGGACGTCCCTCTGCCCGGGCTATTCTAATTTTCCTTTTCATGTTTTAAGGTTGTTCATCCATCCCTCCATCCTGACCATTCCTGTGAGTGTAATGTCTTCAGAACACTTAAGGAAAAATAAAGTTTGCACAAATATCCACTCTTACACAAGGATGAAACAGCAGTGTCTTGGGGTTGACTGACTTTACATAAATTTTGCACAAATGTCCACTCTGTCTATGAAATATTTAGATGTAAGAGGTCTAATGTCAAGACTGTCTCATGTCCATCCTGTGTGTGAGCCATTTCTCATCAATACTTAGATATTTTACCTTTGTGCAAATGTCCACTTTGACTAGAGGACACACTGGTTAGGTTTAAAGTCACTGTAATGTTGGCCCCTAACTGATGAACCCGGCTCCTCAAGAACATTGATGGATGTTTCAGTCTTTTCACAAATGTCTACAGTGACTCAAGGATGAAAGGATTAGGTTCTGCAGGTCAAAGGTCGGGTTCACTGACATGTTCATCCATTAGAAGAATTGAAATTATCCTCAAATGTCCCCTCTGATCCAAGGATTAACATCTTGTTTTAAAGGTCATAGGTTAAAAGTAAAGGTCACAGGGCCTGACGATCCTCCTGTGCATGTGAACATCATCTGAAGAAGAACGTGGATCTATGACTTATTAAAAAGATTTTTTAACATTCTGAGATCGGGCAGTTTTCAACAATAACTCAAAAAGTTCTCCACAGAGTTTTGTGAAATTTTCAGGGTAGTTGGTCATGGCAGAATTATGAAGTGATTAGAGTTTGGAGATGATCTGTAGACAAATTAGAGACTTTTTCTTTTTTTTTTTTTAAGGACTTGTTAAAATTGCAAGATGGGTCCACATCTCTCACCCATAACTCGACTAACTGTCAGAAATGCCTTGGCGAATGTGCTCTTTGAGCACTTCTTGTGTTAAAATAGTCAACTGTTAAATGAACTTTCTCCCAAATGTAAACATAGTTTGTAGGCTCTGTCATCTCTGATTATATTTAGGCTTCGTAAAGGGGTTTGTTAATGCTTCTTAATTACCTCTGCCATGGAGGTCATCTTTATGTCAGTCTCTTCGTTTGTTAGATTGTAAACATAACTGAAAAAGTTATGAGCTGATTCTGATAACATTTTCAAGGCATGTTCATCATGGCACTGGGGAAAAGTGAATAAATATTGGTGGTGATCCGAATATGGACGTGGGTCCAGGAACTTTTTAAAGATTTGGCAACATTGTGAGTTTTTCACATTTTTGCCAATAACTTTGAAAGTTCACAACGGATTTTCAGGAAATTTTCAGGAAATGATGGTCATGGCACTAGGAAGAAGTAAATACATTTTGGTGGTGATCCAAATATGGATATGGATCCAGGAACTTTATATAGATATGTTAACAACAATGTGGGATTGGACAGTTTTGCACATTTTCTCTAATAACAGTACGTTCTCTGCAGATTTTTTTAGACATTTTCAGGGAATGTTTGGCACAAAAGGGGAAGTGTTAATATTTTGGTGGGGATCTGAATCTGGATGTGGATCCAGGTACTATTTTAAATATTTGTTAACGTTGCAAGATTTAGCTAATTACTTAGAAAGCTCACATCAGATTTTCAGGAAATGTCGTTGGTCATGGCGCAAGGAAAAAGTGAATAAATTTCAGTGGTAACCCAAATGTGGATGTGGATCCAGGAACTTTTTATAAATGTTAAAATTGCAAGATAGGACAGTTTTCCACAGTTTTGCTAATTTCTCAATGTTTCTCAATGGATGTTGATTACATTTTCAGGAAATGTTGGTCATGGCTCAAGGAAGAAATGATAAGATTTTGGTGGGGATCTGAAATTAGGTGTTGATCCAGGATTTTTGGGGGGATTTGTTAAAGTGTGACTGGGCAGTTTTCCACATTTCTGCTATTTTGTTGGTAGTGTTTGTCATGGCACAAGAAAGAAGCAAGTGTTTTTGGTGGTGATCCAAAGACAGATGCAGATCCAGGAACTTTTTAAAGGACTTGGTAACACTGCGAGATCGGACAGTTTTACACATTTTTGCTAATTACTAAGAAAGCTCACATCAGATTTCCCGGAAATGTCGGTCATGGCAAAAGGAAGAAGCTAATTAATTTTGGCGGTGATCCAAATATGGATGTGGATCCAGGAACTATTTATAGGTATGTTAACACTGCAAGATAGGGCAGTTTTCCACATTTTTGCTAATAACTCAATGATTTCTCAAGGGATTTTGATGAAATTTTCAGGAAATGCTGGTCATGGGTCAAGAAAAAAGTAGTAAGATTTTGGTGGGGGTCTGAAACTGCATGTGGATCCAGGAACTTTTTAAAGGACTCGGTAACACTGCGAGATTGGACAGTTTCCCACATTTTCTCTAATAACTCAATAAGTTCTCTACAGATTTTTATGAGATTTTCAGAGAACGTTTATAATGCCACTAGGAAGATCTGAATACGTTTTGGTGTTGATTTGAATATGGATGTGGATCCAGAAACTTTTTAAACATATGTTAACAATGCAAGAAAGAGCAGTTTTCAACCATATCAGAAACGCCTTGGCTGAGGTTCTTGCTCTCGCAGCACTTGTACTATTTACTTAAAATTCTCTCCAGCTGTGTCCCTCTGCGCCATCATCCATCATGTGAGGTGTGAACACGGTGTACCGGTCCTGCTGGACCACATCCCCCCTCCTCCTGCGGGTGATTGAATGACCACAACAGGTCTCTAAACAGCCTTTAATTAAATCTAAGCGTGTAAACAGCATCAATGCTCTGATGTGCGGTCAGAGCTCTGCCACATGGACCAATGTTGTGCTCCTCGTCATCCCCTCACTGTCTCTTTAAGAGGCAGCGATGCAGCAGACGCAGGAGCCTCATTTCATCTCCGGGCTTCACGGCTGCAGGATGGGCTCTCTTCATCATCACCACCATCATCCTCCTCATCAGTTCATCTTCCTGCTGCCACCGGGGACTCTTCATCATGCAGCAAGTGTGTCGGGGACAGAGGCTTCTCCACGACGCACAACTTCCCCTCCGCAGAAATGGTAGAGTTTGATCCTCACTCTTGTCTGTGCGGTGTGTTTGTGTGCGCCTGTAGCTCCTGCTCGGTGTGTTCAGACTCAGAGCTGCTGTCATTGTTAAGTAACCGTGTGTTTGTATGTAGGACAGAGCGGGTTCACGGCCATCAGTCAGCTGTTTGAGCCGGGATGCTTTTATGGAGGGTACCCGCTGGATGTCCTGTTTGGGGACGCCTCGACTCTACAGAAAAATAAATAAATAAAACAATCGTGGCACTTTTTTTAACTGTAGTTCCCCTGCTGTGATCACCACACACCAGCTGCTTATCTAACACAGCTCCAGTGGAGGCGACAGATGTGAGACCCTCCGCTTAACACCACCGTGATGGTTCAAGGACAGATGTGAGACCTCCAGAGAGGCTGTCCACCCTGAAACATCCCTCTGAAGGGCTCATTCCTGGTGTCTAAATGCTGCTTGAACAGTTTGATCCTCCTCCACAGTCCACTCTGATCCTCCTCACACTTACGTAACATGATTGCGTATTTCTCACCAATAACGTGCAGCGTGACACTTGTTGCGCAGACTGAGCAGAGAGAGGAGAGCTCTCCTGATTCACTGTCCCAGAATTTAAAGATAGGACTAAACTGATACGAGGGCTGGGAAATAAGTCTGCTCTTCAAAGACACACCAGTGTACTTTCATGATTTAATAATCATGTTTATTCTGATGTAATACACAGGACTTTGACCATTGATCACTGCTATTGTCAGTCAATCAATATCAATCAGTTAATATCAGTTATGACAAATGTCATCTCAAGACACATTACAGTGGAGTAGGCCTAAGTCTTACTGTTATAAACAGGGTTTAACAAAGTCATAGACCACCACCCCATGTAAGGTTAATGCAACAGCTGCCCTAAATGAACAACATTGGTAATTAACAAACTCATTTTTATGTTTCTGTAATGGTTAATGCACCAGAATGTAGAGGCCCTTTAACCAAAATGATATTTTTAATACTAAAATATAATTATTATTGTTATCCATGAGTTTCAAGTGTGCTATTTAAAAAAACTGAGAAAATAGTAAAGCACATTATTATGTCTTGATTAAGATGTCAGATTATATATATATTTACTTGTATTCCTGAACAGAAATGTAGTTTTAGTGTTTTAATGTTATGCTTGATTATTTTCTGACTTCTAAGAGAAGCCCAATGAGAGGCTCAAATGTTGGTATAAAAAAGTGAACTCAGATTGAAATTCCTCATTCCTGTTCATGTGTGTCCATTTCTACTTAAAAAAAAAATATATATATATATATATTTATTGTTGAATCAGGAAAAAATTGTGCCAAGTAAAATGTCACAGCCACGAAATACAGGGTAATCAATTCTAAACGTTCAGTTTAAATAATGAGGAATAACAAAGAGATTCCCACACCAAAAAATCTCCAATAGAAGGATTTTATTGAGCAATTAGAGGTGCCCAGAGAGCACAAACCTCCACTGAGGCATTTCCAACACTGTTGGGTGAGTTTTAGTCAATAAATGTGGAAAACTGTTCTTTCTCTCACTGTTAACAAATCCTTAAATCCTGAATGAACATCTCGAATAGACTCATCACCATGAACAACGCTCCCTAAAATGTAATAAAAATCTGTTAAAAAAAATCGAGTTATTAGCAAAAATGTGGAAATCTGCCGTATCATGCAATTTTAACCAATCCTTGCCAAAATTTCTGGATACACATCAGTTTCATTCTAAACAGGTGACTTGAGAGAATAGAACATATTTGACCACTTTGATGAACACAAAAAAATACCAGGTACTTTGTGAGAGTTTGTCTTCAATTTTTGATCATCAAACTCAAAAATTTGTCCAAAATTTGGATCAGATCTAAGTTGTTGCTGTGGCAACAATTTTTGTTTTTTATGGTTTCTTTTCTGTCAGAAAGCAAATCCCCACTAAGGCATGACTGATATTATTAAATTATTAACAAAAATGTGAGAAACTGCCATATCGCACAATGCTAAAGAAAATCCTCTGAGACCACAAACCTCTGCCAAGGCATTTCTAACACTGTTGGATGAGTTATTGTCAAAAAAGTGGTTAACTGCCCCATCTCACACTGTTGACTAATCCTTGACAAAATTCCTGGATCCACACCTGGATTCACACACACCTGAAAATGTCATCAAAATCTTTTGAGAACTTATCAAGTTCTAAGCGAAAATGTGGAAAACTGACCTTTCTCCTTTAAAAATTCCTGGTTTCACATCTGGATTCAGATCATTAACAAAATTGTATCACTTCTCTGTTGTGCCATGACCAACATTCCCTGAAAATGTCATCAAACTCTGTAGAGAACTAATCGAGTTAAAAGCGAAAATGTGGAAAACTGACCTATCTCCTTTAAAAAAAATCCTGGATCTGCATCTGGATTTGGCTCATCAACAAAATCTAATCATTTGGCCCTTAGCCCATTTCTGACCAATCCTGAAAAAACATCAAGTTCAGTTCATAACTTTCTGAGTTATCCTGTTAACAAACAAACTGACGAATACAAAAACTTTCTGGATCTGATCCAGATTTGGATCACAAACCAAAATCTCATCAGTTCTTTCTTGTGTTGAGACCAACATGCCCTAGACGCTATATTGAAATCTGTTGTTGACATTTTAAGGTATCTCACTCACAGACAAACAGACAAACACTGGCAAAAGTCACATCCTTGGCTGAAGTAAAAGCAGTTGATTTATAGTTTATATCCGCTCTAACAGAGGAGATATTAGTGTGCCATCTTTCCCGGCCCTTGTTGATTCACTGTTTTCATTATCAGCTCAGCGGTGGAGGAGGGATGTGTGTGCAGCCTCCACAGTGATGCGTTCAGGAGCTGCAGGTATATTTTAGGACAGATCAGCAGGCTCCCAACAGAGCTGCAGGAAATGAGTGAACGTAAGGAGAAAGATGGGAACACTTTGTCCTTATTTTTGAGGATTTTTAATGAGAAATAGAAGCGAGCGTGTCCAGGACCGTGTTGTGTAACAGAGCCACCTCATATCCAGAGTCTCTCTTTAAACCTTGAGACCTGTGACCTTAGCTGATGTCTGGAACCCTGTTTGAGTTTTTAAAGTTGGTTTGTTTAATTTTTCTTAACAGTTTTGACGTTAAGGATGTGACTGGTTTTCACATCCCTCTGGGAATATTTTTTCAACATGGTGAAATGATGATAGAAACATTTTTTCATTTTAATAAACAACTGTTTTTCTAACAAATAATCTTGCTGTGCAATCATTCAGTATCTATTTAATAACATTTTTTAATGAGTTGTCTCATATAAAATCAGCAGTAATAGTAAAACTGTGTATTTATTAAAATTATATTTTCTTATCCATTCACAACATTTATTATTGTGCTATTAAGTACAAAGGGAAATAGACTAGTGAATATTTGATCAGAAAATAAGTACAGTAAATAAACTGATAACTAGCAGAATAAGTTCTCTTTTTCAATGTAGTTTAAAGAAGATGAAACGTTTTTGTGTTTAAGTTTAAATGTAGGCCTACCCATCCGTGAGTGTTTGCTGGGGTCCTCGACTAAAAGCCTCTGGGATTTTTTAATGTGTTGTTGGATGATAACTGATAAGGTTTGTGGTGAACAAAAACTCATGAAATTTGCACATGTTGTTCTCCAGTATAGTCTTCCCAAACTAATGTAAATTTTATGAGAAGGTAAAACATTCAGCGAGAGTAAAATGCTGTTCTCAAGCTATCATAGGACTACAATATGGAGGTTTGGCTCAGAAACAGCTACCCCACTTCCAGAATTTAACGTCGCATTATGAACCCTGGTTTGAAAATGTCCTCCAAAACAAATGACCTGATCAAGTTGGTGCACATGGCTTTCATTATGGTGTATGTGTAAGTGTTTATTTAAAAAAATCTGAAATGGTTTCTTTAGAGGTCCGGCCATTTTTGTAGTCCTTGTTAGCAGTATGTTTATAACCATCATATTGATTACACGATTATGCTTTTTTTTTTTTATTATTTTTTTACCTCTAAACAAAGTAAAAACTAAATGGTGCTGTTTTCTGGCTGGAGGGAGTGCAATGTGGTCCCTGCAGATTATGTTCATGTCTCTTGGTCTTGTCCAGTTATTGTGCCATTTTGGAGAGAGGAGAGATGCTAGCCCCCTCGTTGTAGAAACACTAAATATATACCATTGGATTCCTCCTTCTCTTATGTGTACCTTGGAAAAAACCCTCAAGGTCAAAATAAAAAAGATTCATACCTCTTGAAAATTTTCATGGTTTCAAAAAGAAAAATTAACAACTTGGTGCTCCAATACAATCCTCCTACCATGAAACTCTTAATCATTATTATAAATTCCTTCCGCAGCTTGGAGAAAATGACTTTTAAACTATAGCTCCAAGCAGAGGCCGGAGAAGAGTAATGGAAAAAGTGGGATTGTCAGAAATATTGGGACTGATCATTTTTCCTTTTCTCTTGTCTTCCCTCAGACCCGGATGTAAATGCATGTGCTCACTACCTGTGTCTTTATTTTATGTCCCTGTTTGTTCTTTGTCTATAAAAAAGGGAAAAGAGTTAGAAACAAACAAACAAACAAACAAACAAAAACACAATAGCACTTCAAAATTCAAAAGCGGGGCAGTATCAGATAGATCTTACATTGTAAAATCAAACGTTAAAATTTTCTTTGCATGTGTTCATTATAGGCCTTATTTCAGGTATTTATCTGAAAAATCTTTTTTAAAAACTCATATCGTTGGTCTTCAGGACTGAAGATGCAAGAATGCTAACTCACTTCCATGTTTTTGGACTCATTCCTGCACCTCTGTATTGTCAACAACTCTGCATTCATTCAATGCAAATTATTCAGTGGACTCACTACCCTGAGCCAATGGGCTTAGACTGATGACAAAACAATGGTGAGATGTCACAGTAGTTGGTCTATTCAGCCGGGCCAAGGAAATGCCATTAACACAGGATCAAGGATAAACCTGATGCTGCAGACTTTCTGTCTTGTCAAACTTGAAAAAAGCAGAATGTGGGATAAAGAAAAAAAAAAATATGGTGCGCAGCAGCTGCTGCAGAAAATGGTTTAAGTGAGAAAATATCTCCTTTTGTCTCTTTCTCTCACTCTCAGGTTATATCCACACGTAGGCAGGTATTTTCTTCCATTTACAAGAAAAAATCTCTGTGCACACAAAAACACATGACTGCATTGTTAAACACTGTTTATTACATTGTAACTATGTCCATGATATGAAACTTTTTCCAGCAAATTCTATGCAAAAACAGTTTATTTTCATATTCTTACTACAACTGGTGTCACAGTTTAAGTTGTAGCTATGTTAACTGGTGGTAGCATGCATGTTAAATAAATTATTGTTTTTTATATTTAATTTGAGACGTCTGATGATTGAATCCTGTAATTATTAAGATTTATGGCTACTCTTGTTGGTTTCAGTAACTGTTATATAACCATGGCAACCACAGACACAAGCAGCCATTGGTCACCGGTGAACACGATCACTGGTGAAACAATAACACTGGATCTTGAAAACTGCCAATATTATTTTTAGTTTTCAAAGCAGCATCACAGTGAATGAGTGACAGAAAGTCTGTGTGAGCATGTTAATACTTTAGTTTTATTTAATTTAACTATGTCTGCTGCGACCACAGGCTGAAACACTTGTAAGCAACAGCAAGGATGTTGCCTAGAGTGACATCACCCAGAGAGGTTGGCACAGAGTGAGACATTTCAGGCCCAAATTGTTGTTTTCCCTGTCCACACGGAGCCAGCATTTCAAAAATCTTCACCTCAGCAGGAGTTTTCAAGTGTGCGTTTTCACTGACCAAAACTGTTTACATGTGGACAGAAGGACAAAATCACAGAAAAAAAAAAAAAGTTTTTAAAAATACCCACCTACATGTGGACACAGACTCTCAAACTTTTTTTTTATGTAGACAGTGAATGGATATGGATTAAAAAGGTGAAGACAGCACTTTATATGCAGGGGTCTTTGCTATTTCTGTGAAAACAGGTAAAGGTCACATTTCCTGGTGTGTTTGACTGTTTACATCATGTCTTATGTGTCTATTAAGCGCAAATTTGATTTAGGTTAAATAAAAAAATTACAAACTTTGTCTCTGTAGAGGATCAGATGCAGCTCTATTTCACCTCCGCTTTGGAAACATGCAGATCTGAGGGGGCAGGGAGGCTATGATAACGAGCTTGGTGTTGATTGGCTGCTAAAACGATGCCTGAAGTAAGGGGGGGGGGGGGATTACAGGCGGTTGAGCAGACTTTCAAAACAATCATGGCGTCTGCCTGTGACTAGCTGAATACACACATAGGTGAAGGCCGTACAGCTATGACATCATAAACCCCAGGAAGTAAAAACAGAGCATTTTAAGGGGGTTTTCTGTAAAGAAACATGGAGCACTTCTCTATGAACTGAGAGTTTAGTAAAAGGTGTCATGTTCTTATTCTCCTAAAGCCTCTTCTAACAACATTGAGAGCAAAGAAAATTGATTGTACATGCCACAAGACCTTTGAGTTAATCTCCCCTGAATGCCAGAATCTGAAGCAGGATGAATCAGGATATCAGTTCTTGACAGTGCAGAGAGGAGCATCCTCCCGAGAGTGGGCGTCATTTCAACACAACTGTCAGACATCCCAGAGCAAACACAACTGCTCAGTTATGCTTTTATTTTTTAGGTTTCACTTCATACAGGCCTGCTTTACATACTTTTGTCTTTACAGAAAGTTGGTCCAGTTGTTGCAAAAAAAAAGTCTATGTATTTGGAGACTTAAAGACCATATTTAATACTGACTTACAGAGAGTTTGAATAGAATAAATTAAGAAATAAACATGAATGAAAATGTAAGGACAGGTTGGGAGTTCTCACCCATCCTCTAAAGTGCTGTGTCACATGAACTCATCCCTCTGCTCTGAACTAAAATTAGATTTTTACTGATTCTGACCTCAAAATGGCCACATGTGACTACAGGTACTGCAGATATAAGCCACCAAACCTCTTTTTTGGTACTTTTTGCCCATCAGACTGAGTTTGTGTGACCGTTCTTGTGTTTGTGTTCGGCTCTGCAGACAGAGGACACGGCTCAGAGAGAGGCAGCTGCACCCACCGTGAACTCACTGTCCCCTTTGTGTGGGCACAGAGAGGAGGCTTTGTCTGCTGCCGGCCCAGACTATTTTTTATAATTAGAGTCAGACTATTGTCACTGACTTCCAGTAAAGAAGAACATAATGAGGAGGAGCGCTGTGCAGATGACTGGAAGGAAAACAATCTGGTGTTTAGATTCCTACAGGCAGATTTTGGGATTAATTTGTATGGCTTTTCATGTGTCATGTTTGTGTTTGTGGATTATTCTGAGCAGATCTTTATTGTTTATGTTTCAGTTGAGCTGTGAGGGCTCCTAGCGTCCCTCAGTACAGACAGCAGTGGAGAAGTTGGAGCTCCCTCGCTCATCCATGTCTCTCACTCCGAGTCGAAAGCCTTCCTCAGGTCAGCGCAGGTACTGTCCCTCAATTTCATCTTCCCTCAAATTACTCCATGTGATCCTCTCATCTCTTCACTTGGTTGTGTCATCTCTGTTCGTCCTCTCAAGGCGCTCAGCAGAGACCAGCGTGGGCAGCGGGCGATGTTCCCACAGTGACACATCCAGCACTCACACCTACCAGCCCAGAGTCAGGACGGCTGATGGCAGCCCCACAGCACGGACATATCCAAGTACACCAAGGTAACATGTTCAGGGTTTAAAAATAAAACAAACGCTTGCTTCCTCACTCATTTTAAAGTCATCAGGACGCGAGGCGTTGGGTGTGAAAGTGACTGAGAGAAGAGTGTTAGCAGTATGATAGACTGTGACTTCTCCTCAGGCGTCAAACAGCTGGGACGAACTCCAGCAGAGAAAACAAAGATCCTGGTCTACAGAGTGGGGGTGCTCTCCACTCTGCTGTATGGATCAGAGTCCTGGACCACATACAGCAGGCACCTGAAGGCTCTGGAGGCACATCACCAGAGGTGCCTCAGAAGAATCTTTAACATCTCCTGGACAAACAGACACACCAACACAGCATCCTGATGGAGGCCAACATCCCCACCATCACCACCATCATCGCATAAAACCAGCTCAGATGAACCTGCCCGTGGTCCACATGCCCAACTTCAGGTCCTATACTCCCAGCTCCTCCAACGTGCCCCAGGGCGGCAAAAGAAAAGATATAAAGACTAGAAAGCACTCGGAGAACGCAAGCCTCCGCCAAGTTAGCTCGCATATTGCTGTTACATCTATAAGCAATAGTTCCATGATAAAGTTACCATCATAATATGATCCATGAGCCTGGAAACCCACACCTAGCACTCAGAATCATGTTAAAGTCATTATTTGTTGGACAGTTATTGAGCAAAAATGATGGTTCACTAATGGTGGTTTTCCAGATCACCACCAAAATCTAATCATTTTTAAGTTGGGCCATTCCCAGCATCTCCTGAAAATGTCAGCAAAATCTGTTCAGTAGTTTTTGTTTTAATCTTGCTAACAAACAAACAGACAACAAACATACACCGGCAAAAGCATAACCTCCTTGGCGGAGGTCATAACATCAAGACAAACTTAGACAGTCACATAAACCCTAAAACCTGGGAGGACAGCAACTAAAAGGGCATCATGGAAGCAGCTTGTCTGAGAGGGAGCCTCACGTTATGATGACAACCTCCACCATGCTGCAGAAGACAAACACAGACTCAGAGAGGAGAGAGCTTCCACCAGAAAGGCCCAAAACAAGCCCACCCCTGCCCACCCTGCACCAACGTATGTGGCTCCAGGATCAGCCTCTTGGCCCACCTGAAGACACACAAGAACCAAGAAGGAGGACAGTCGTACTCGACCTCAAGTGACAGCCAGTGATGATCATGGAGCAGTATGACAGACTGTGACCTCTCCTCAGGCGTCAAACAGCTGGGATGAACTCCAGCAGCTGTCTGCTCATCTCATCCTCTTCAGAAGACTTTGAATGGACAAAATTAGAAACACTTTCAGAGCACTTTAATGCTGATTTGGATCAAAATGATATTTTAGTATTTTTTGGCTGAACATCAATAAGCAATTTATAACCAAAAAGTAGCAAAGGGTCGTCACAATACCGCAGCAATAAACTTTGATATAATAAAAATCAGACAACATTTATGTCTGTTTGAAAACGCAACAACAAAAATAAAGTCCCAGACACCCAAAAATACCCAAACTCCTACAGTCCTTAAAGAGTCCATGTTATGCTTTCTTAAAGTTTTATATACCTTTAAAGTGTGGTTGTAGAGTACAGATATACAGATATAGCCCCCCCCCCCCCCTTAACAGTGCCAGCAGTTGTTTAAAATGTCTTCTACCCCCTGCCCCCTCTCAACAGACCTACCAGTGTGACGTCCTATCTTTGTTTCACTGTCAGTTTAAGGCCACTTGTTCGAGGTTGCAAGCCTAGTGCAGAGCAAAGACTATAATGACTGCAGAGTTGTTGACAACATGGCACAGAGTAGACTGGGCCCACATGAGGAAGGGAGTCTGAAGTGGCAGGAGCTCTTGCAGTCTCTGAGAATACGGCTGGATCGGGGATACTCAGAAAACTGAAGGTTGTTTTTAACATTAGTGATTGTGAACATACTCTGAAAATCATTGATATCAAATATTTGAACATTGGCAACAATTCAATACACTTGGGAAGTCAAAGTTTTTTGTCAAATAAACTTTGTCTTAAATATCATGATTTTTAAAAATCGTAAAATATCCACAACTTCAATCTGTAGGATGGGAATTGATAAGATTGTAGTGACACTGATTTTGATGTCATGTCATTAACAATTCTACTTATCCAACCAATTCTTTATCGATTCCTGATGATCATTTGTGTGACATTAAGTTGGTCTACAGCGGTGTTGAGTGGCAACAAAGTCAAGCACATGTCACTCCTGATACTCAGTGCCCAAGAATGCTTCTGCAAGTTACTGCTGTTTTCACCAACACACAGTTGTGCAGTAAGTGTCTTTTTGATAAAAAAAATAATACACAATTTTGACCTCTTCTGCCCCCGGTCATCTATGACTTCCTTGATTTGCAAAGCATGCAGAACAAAGTGAAAGGAATTGATAAGGGAATTGATAGGCAAAAAGACTAATAATATCGATTCCTTAAGGTATTTGTAATTGATTCTCAACTGGAAATGATTTTGGATTATATTTTTCAATCAAAAGTGAACCCCAGGTTGAAATATACCTGCAAAGGTGCAGACACGGCCAAAAAATACAGAGTATTTCTGCAGTTGCAGACTCATGATGATCTTTAAAGGAGTCTTAACCAATTCTCAACAGGAATTGGTTTTTGATTCCCATCACTAATGATCAGTCACATTAAAAAGCACAAAACTCAATAATTTTGTCATATATTCTGCCATCTTCTAAATTGCGCAACTAACCAAACGAAAAAGAAAAAAAAACATACATCATCAAGTCTGAAACACCAAGCAGTGTTTTGTATTTTATTACCAAAGTGATTTATTTAAAATTAAATAGGGAAATAAGGAAGAAATGAAGAATAAAACCTACATGTATTGATTCAGGACAAAAAAGGACTCTGACTGAGTCATACTTTAATCAGACAATATTAACTCTTCTGACCTGAGGGGACTTAAAATACATCCAGTGAAGGACACATCTAAACTGTTATTTTCTTTTTCAGGCGTCAGGCGAAGCACACCGCGTGCAGCGACAACCATGGCATCAGACCTCCGACCCCAGATCAGTACCTCACTCCTCTGCAGCAGAAGGAGGTGTGTATACGACACCTACGAGCCCGGCTGAGGGACAACGTGGAGAGACTACACCACCGGTGAGTCCACTCCAGCATGTGGATGTCTGTATTTTTCTCATTTCAGGTCTTAAACATTTCTTAAAACGTCTTGAGTTTGATTTTTTAAGACTGTGGGACCACAATAAGAGTAGCATTCTTCTTGGATGAACTAATCTTCCATTTTGTATTCTGCTTTTCTCTCTCAGAGACTTTGAAATCGATGAGTTGAGGACTCAGCTGTACAGGATGCAGGAGGACTGGATAGAGGAGGAATGTCACCGCGTGGAGGCCCAGCTGGCCCTCAAAGAGGCCCGGAAGGAGATCCAGCACCTTCATGAGGTGATGGAGTCAGTGCGCTCCAACCTTGGTGTCCGTGATCAGGACCCCCATGAACCCAAGCCATACTCAGGGCTGCAGGGAGCTCGGCCTGGAGGGAGGTCTCGCTCCTGTGGGTGCTCCCCTGCCAGCACACTGAGCCGCAGTGCCACCCACACCCGTATGAGCAGCGAGGCTCTGCAGCTGGAGCGCAGCCCCAACGCTCCTGAGTCGAGCAGATCATCCCGGCCCCCCGGACAGACTCATCTGCTTTTAGAGGCCGCGCTCCTGTCCGAGCAGCTTCCTCAGCAGGGTCACCTCCGCGCCCCCCCACGCTCTGCCACCTTTGAGAGACTCTGCAGTGGGGGGGCGATGTTACCCATCTCCCACTCCTGTCACTCCCTCAGTAGCAGCTGTAAGTGCAGCAGCCACTCCTACCTCCCCCACCATCACCTGTTCCTGCACTTACCTCAGGAGGAGCCCCCGCCAACGGCTGCTGCATCTACAGCCACCCCCGTGTCAGAGCCCATCCCCACCCCGAGTCCTGCAGCGGAGAGGAAACCAGAGGTGCGCTCTCAGGCCTGCAGCCCCACCATGACGTGGCTGCGTGAGGAGACGGCTGCAGAAGAAGAGCTGAGCGTCATTTCTTTCCCCACAGTGGACGTCACTCCATCAGAGCTTCAGCCTCTCCAGACTACTCTACCTGCTGTTTCCCCTCCTGAGCATCAGTACAACCTCGAGCCGCTCCCACCCGACCCCCCACAGGAGGCAAAGGAGAAACAAGCAGAGCCCCACACCTGTCAGCCCCACCCTGCAGCACCGCTCCCTGTGAGGCAGGAGGCGACGGTGCTGCAGATAGACGAGACTGATCAGGATGATTCTGAAGCCACAAACGAGGAGGGCCCCCCTACTCAGCTCTGCCACTGGAGCAGGTACTTCCTCATAGACCTGTTGGCGTTGGCAATGCCAGTGGTACCAACTGTGGCATGGCTCTGTAGGGGAGCACCGCGGGAAGTCCTGCCGGTTTATCACATCGGCTCCCTGCTGAGAGGGTGCTGCGCCGTGGCCCTTCACTCACTCCGACGCAGGAGCGCAGGCAGGGGGAGCAGGCCCGCCAGCATGAACGGGACGACATCGATATAATGATGTGTTTCCACCAGAGGGTCTGGTTTGGTTCTGTGCAGTTTCATGAAGCACATCCTGGTCTTTCCATTCCCACATCCAAACATACCCCTGCTCGGAAAACTGCAGTGTGTGTGGGTACCTGAAGCCAGGAACACTAGTCTGATCCGTCCATCCATTACCTGTACCAGCGGTTTTCAAACTTATTAAGCCCGTGACACACCTAAGGTTAGGTCAAAATCTCAAGCTGCACCTTATTCATGACATACAAAATAGCCTATTTAATAACCAGTCTGTTCATGCCTAAGTATTTCTAAGTATCTCTAATTATTTACCTTAAAGGTTGTTCACAAATTTATATGAACATCTGCTGAATGTCATAAAATCAAAAACAAACATTTGAACTTAAAAGGTCACACAGGTTTTTTAAAGAAAAAATGAGGTTAAATGATCAATAAGAGACAGAAATAAAGATTATTGGGATCTTAAAGAATATTAAGTTACATTAACTGAGCTGTATATGTAAATTAAAGTACAAACCGCAATTCCAACCAAGTTGGGACATTTTGTTAAATGTAAATACAAACAGAATGTTTGATTTGCAAATCCTTTGCAACCTATATTCAGTTAAATTACTCCAAAGACAATATATTCACTGTTCAAACTGACAAGCCATTTTAACACTATCGTCCTTAATCTTTAATGCTGCTTGGTTGCAAAAGCATAATTCAGTTCTATCTGTAAGATTTGATGTTAAAAATCCCTCTATGAGCATCATACTTTCCCATATTCATGGGACTATTGTCCAAAAATCACAAAAGCAAAGTCAATTTATTAATGAATTTACACTTAAGGCAGCTGAAGACCAGGCTATTGTTCTTACCAATACGAGTGCATTCAATTTGTCCAGCTTTGTTTACAAAACCAGAATCAGAAATCCTGCCTCGACTTGATTTGATTGGTCAGTGAGTGGGAAGAGACATTTTTTCCCCAACTGAGAGTGCTGAGGGCTTGCTACCAGAAAGCAGCTTGCGTTGGATGTGTTTCATTTTTTTTGCTCAGGGTGCTGTGCACTAGTTTTGCATTGTAAACAAGTGCCTGCAGCATAAAAAATATGGTTCTGGACATAGATCCCAGTGGCTACAAATGATTATGAAAAGGAGAGGGCTGATATAAATGAAGCAGTTAAATATAAGCAACTTTTGGTTGACCTTTAAGACCTACAACAGGAATAGATGTTACATAATGTGGTTTCTAATGTTATTTGAATAGTTGAAGTCAGGTGGGTCCACAGCAGCAGGCTGTCCATGTCAGTAATAAAAGTTACTGTAATGGAGTTATCCAAAAAACAAAAGGCTGTTCTATTATCGACATCAGCAATGGTAATGATAATGAAAAAGGAATAAATAGGAGGCTGGATGTTTGTAGTTGTGGTAACCAGAGTCAGGTTGGTCCACAGCAGCAGGCCGACCATGTTGGTAAAAATGGTAACAGTAATATGTGTGGTATCTGCAGGAACAAACATGAATTATACTAGACTGACCATTCTGAAATCAGCATTAATACCTTTTAAGAGGCTATATTCTGCCTTTTTTTTAGTTTTGTACGCCTGTTAGTTTAACATGTCTCATTTGTGTGATAAAACACCTCTATGTACAAGACAAAATCCCTGAGGCATCAGGACTTCTCCCTCTCCTCCTGTTTATGGCACTGGTTGCTGCATGAAACATCTTGTCTCTCCGGCCCCTGCCAAATAGACCTACCAGTGTGATATCGTACCATTCTGTTTTCTGCAGTTTAAGCCCATTGGCTCATGGTAGCAAAGTTATTATGAGTGTTAGAATGCATGCAGAGTTGTTGACAACATGGCGCGAGCTGCGCTGTTCTGACCAGTTACAGCAGAGCTGGCCTGGAGACCAGTCAGAGTGGCTGGGGCTGTTTGTGATTATAATGTTTTTTGAACATTAACTACTTTGAACGTACTCTAGCAGTCATTAAAATCAATGTATGAACCTGATTGAAGGTAAAGCATGAGCTCTTTAATGGAAATAAAAAAGGAATACACAGAGGCTGAGTGTCTGAAGTTAGAGCTGTGGGGGTCCACAGCAACAGTCCAGAACAACCTTCGATACTAGAACTGAAACAACCCAGAAGAGTGCAAAAGAGAGAAACTTACAGTCCTACAAAGTGACGTTACAGAAGGTTGTTGAAACACAAACTAGACCAGGATTTACTGAATCAAACTGTTCTGAACCAAATCAGATTATTTTGGTGGAAACACATCGGGGTCCACCTGGGCCCAAACAAACTGATTCAGAAAAAGCTGAATGCTTCAGGTCTGTGATTTTTGGTACCTTGAATGATGAACTTAACTTGCCGTGAGGAGTTCCTGCTCCACAAGACTTTTTGCTTCAACTCCCAACCTCTGCAGGCACCACAACACCAATGTTCCTTTATTACGGTTTAGCCTCTGCCCCGTGTTCAATATCTCTATAGATTTATTTAGGTTTGACTCCCTGGTGAGTTTGTGGTCATGCCCTGCCTCAGAGACAAAGGATTAGTTGTACATTATTAAACACTTCATTACACCAGTATCCTTCCTGCTTCTGCCTGCAGTTTAAGTGGTTTTTCTCTGTTATTGGAATTTGCATGTAGCCCGCAGTACGATTGGGTTCTCTTGCTTGATCGGAAAAATCCCCCTTTTTTGTCTAGATGAGTCTCTCTTTAGGCAAAAACACTTAGTTTGTTAAAGGAAAAGAAATAAAAGAGGAAACTTTTGGATCCATGATGTTTTTCACATGTTAATGAGGACTGGATAAGTCACTAGAGCCGTTACTTTTAGAGACACAGATCCATAAAAGCAGAGAGATAAATTACTGTCAGTATTAAGAGGCTGTGACACAAAACAGATTGAATGTAGGCCGCGGGAAGAGGAAGCATCAACTTTTGTTCTTCTTTTATCTCCATGAACATTTGGACTATTAAAAAAGCATGTGCATCAAATCTGGTACTCAGGTGCAGAACAAACACTTCATTGTTCTTTTTGCCAATAAATGAAACATGGGAGTTTAACGCTGCTCTGACTTTTTCTTTTATTCTTTTCTCTCACATTCATTCAGAAGCCGGGAGCAGCCTGGGCTCACAGTTATTTTATATTTCATACTGTTATCATAAGTTTTGGAGTCCAATGCTTTGTAATCTAAAAGAGGTATAGTATATGAAGAAACTGTGACAAATATTATCAGATATTTCAAGAAGTTTCATTTCAGTGTGCTTGACTACTATCTTTATGACTAGGGATGGGAAATTATAAGATTTGATTGATACCAATGCCATTATTGATTCTGCTTACTGATCTTTATTGATTCCCTTATAGATTCCTACAGGTTTTCTGCCTGAAAAAAGCAGCTCTACAGAGGTTTTTAGGGTCAACAATGCCAAAGACATAACTCTCCTGACACCGATCGCTGGAATGAAAGCGATCTATAAATGTTTAAGTATGTTGTTGGTGTTTCAACTGTTGTTAGACATTGTGTAGTTAGCATCATATTGTGTTTAACTCAGCCACAACACTGACTGCTTCTCTCTCATGTCTGCCATGACTGCTTCTTTGACGTTCTTTGGGTTAACTCTCTGTGATGAGAATAAAAAATCCTTAATTTGTAAGAGAGACAGATAGAGGCCAATATGTAGGGTAAACATACTGGCCTTTAAAGGTCATTATGTTTACAGAACACTATTTTTATTGAATAAAATAAAAATATTTTAAAAATTCCATAAAATACTTTCCAATTAGTATTTGATTATTCTTCTTATCATTATTGTTATTATTATCATTAGGCCCTGAGATGAGTCTGTTATTGGCAGATTTAAAGTAAAAACTCATACTCTTGGTCCTAGGGATAAAAGATGCCAGCTTCCTAAAATCAGCTTTAATATTACTACATACTTTTTTAGACTTTACTTAAGCCAGTCTTTGAAAACTACCTGAACCTGAAACATGCATATAAAATATTAATGATATTTGCAGGATTTTAACCCCAGAATGTCCAGACAACTGTACCGTTACATGCGCACACCCACACACAAACACATATGTATCCATAAACTACATCTCATAATGATAGCATTTGATTATTATTGTTATTAGGCTCAGAGATGGGTCAATGATTGGCAGCAACATTGATTATGGTGCATTCTTTATGCAGGCACCCTTGCAGAAAAATAGTAAAAGTGTGACATTTTGTGGCATGCTTGGAACAGGAAAAATAATGCCATCATGTGGACGAATATAAAAATTTAAAATTCAAAGCTTGTAGTCCAAAATTAAATCTTAAAATAAAGGAAATCAGTAGTTTATGTTAAGATAAATATGGGACCAAAATGACATTTTCAATTGGACATTTTTTGTTGTTATGAACAAATGTCATTTTTTGTGTAGCACAGCCAATTTAGGTTAAATTAAGAAACTGAGATGACGATTCTAAATATATATATCCTCTGGCAAGGTTGAACTATATTCATTTAACACAGCCAATGGGTCAATATCCAATTAAAAATAATAACTGAATGGCCCAAAATGTCCTGAGGATCTCTGAAGGTTGAACCTTTAAAAGCTCTTCATGTTGCTCTACTCAACATCTCAGTTTGTCACATTTAAGACCAGTTTGAAGATGAAAAATGTCCCAACAAATCTTTCTTTGTTGATATTGTTTGCTTAAGAAACACATAATTTACATTTTTTATAATGGTGTTGAAGAGAGGGCTTAAGAAAGAAATATGCACTGTCACACAATCACTGTGATCTGTACCACCCTGTATCCGTGAAAGGTGTGTCTGTAGCCTGTGTATCTACGAACAGGCACCAAAAACACTGAGACCAACTCCCTTTATGTGAAGAAATGCTGGGCAAGAATGTTGTCCTGATTCAGTTGCTTACAACTACTGAGAGGAAAAAGGCTCCATAAGCAGCAGGACAGCACATACTTCAGATCTGATCTATAAAAAGAATCTTCAAGTGGATGGGTTAGAAAAGGCATTAATAAACATAACACTTCCTCTGATCTAGTCCTGAAATATGCACTCATATGGCTGTGAATCTACGGCTGGTATTTCCAGCTCAGCTCCTTCTATAAGTCTAAAATACACCGAGAACAAACAAGTGAGACACTCGTGCTGTTAAGGACAGAAAGTGTTTCATTTAAACCCAGTCAAACTGCAGTTTCTGATGTCATTAAAGCACAAAACATGCATTTTATTAAATCTGGATGTCAATCTGGGCCTTTGCCCTGGAATTGACCATTATTACTTTTCTCCACCAGATGGCGTCATTTCAACCATTTGAGTATGAGTGTGAGTATTTGACTATACAAAAAAAGAGTAGGCGTACATAAAAATCAGTGTTGCTGCTAAACATTTATATATCCCATTCTGCGATAATTAAACATAAAAAAAGTTTGCAAGGAGTAAAAGTAAAATTAATTCACTTTTTTCCATTTAAAAACATTTTTAAACATTTTTCATAGTTATGTTATGATCAGCACATTTTTGTGATAAGCAGTATGAGTGTGAGTATTTAACAGTGTGCAGAAATTAATTCTGCATAAAAATCAGTATTGCTGCTAATCACTAACATATCCCAGGCTGTAATAGTACTAAACAAAAAAATATCCCCTCTCCCAGAATTCCCTAATTTTCTTTGTCTAAAAACATGGTGTCATTGTGACAAAAATCTGGCATTTCATGAATTAAGTTCTTTAAAACTTCATGAACACCTGACATGTACGATTAAGACTGTTGCTGGTTTGAAATCAAGTGTAAACAAGTTGGAAACAAAATAAATGTATAGTATTTTAAAGCTACATTATGATCAGTGCATTTTTTTGTGCTTTAGCTGTGTTAGTGTAAGTATTTGACACTGCACAGAAAACAATAATTCATAAAAATAAATCTTGTTGTTTATGACTGATATATCCCAGGCTGTGCTAATTCAAATCTCATTTGCATGTAATGTTGAAAATATATATTTTGTATATTTCCATCTAAAAACACTGAGACAAAAACCTGGCATTTATAGGATTAAAATCTTTCAAAATGTATGACTATTTACTTTGTATGATGAGGAATGTTGGTTTAAAATCAAGCCTTAAAAAAGTTGAATATAATTATATCAATGTATATTTTTGTAGCTGCCTTATAAAAGCACATTTTTTGAATGTGAGTACTGGACACTGTATTATATTCTTTTAAATAGTATATATTATATGAATATATAATATTTGTTTGCACTGCACAGTTTTTGTTTGGCAGTAATGCGACTAATTTTGGATCTGGCCCTTTGTTACCTGTTTTTTTCAGTTAGTTATTTTTTATATCACACAGGCACAACAACTTAATTTAAAAAATATAAATAAAAATAGCCTAATGCATTCAAAAAAACAAGCAAAGCAATTAAAAAAAAAATCACAATAAGAGAAGCAAACACCCTTCGAGCTTCAAAGATAAAGTCACCTAACAGCAGGGTCCCCCTGTGGATCCGCCCCTGTCCTACAGTCCGGTTCATGTGAAGTCCACTCCTGCGAAACCCCAAAAACCAAAGTCCAGTCCAGTCCAGTCTTTCACAACCAGAGCAAACAACCACAATCCAAAACTCCAGTCCGGGTTTTCCCACCGACCCACAGCTCCAAACCAACCCAGAAAAACAAACTCAGCAGTTCTTCAGCCCCACATCAACACAAGACCCAGAACACAAGATCAAGTACTTACGAGGAGACCACCAGGGCTCTCATGGTCCTGGAGACGGTCTGGTCCTCCAGGGAAGCCGGAAGAAAAACCCCCCGGAGACTGAAGTCCAAACACACGTGTTCTGGTCCTGGTATCTGCTCCGGCGTCTCTGACACTGAATAAAGGTCCTGGTCTCAGGATTCAGGGAGGAGGTGGTCAGTGGATCACTGGCTGCGTCTCGTTTCTCTTCTTTTCACTCCATGCCTCCTCCTCTTGCATCTCTTGTATCTTCGGGTCTTTCTCATTTTTCTCTCATAACTTTGTCCATCCTCGCTTCCTCTCTCCTCCACCGGCCTGAAGCTCACTCTCCCTCCGCCTTGATGAAGGATCTCCCTATTTCCCAAAATGCTCCTGGAGGAGGCGAGGGGGCTTGTGGAGGAGCTCAGAGAGAGGGTGCACCAGTTCTCAGGAAGTCCTCCAACCTTAGACGCTCTGTGGTTGGTCTGGAGGCACTGGATTGGACAAAACGCCACACCTTCACTCTGATGTGTCTTTCTGACAGTGTTGATCTAATTCACTCCAAACGTTGTACAGGAGGATTTATTTCTTCACCTACTTACGTGACGCTACATTACTGTGGTGCAATGTTTGTTCGTTTTTTTATAAGGATGTTTGTGTTGTGGGCAGACACCTGAGGGGCTCATCATCAACACCTGGCTCTGCTCAGGCTGATAAAGTGAATGATTTCTCATTTGGTGTTTTGTGTCTTTTCTGTCCTCGTGTCTCTTCCTCGCTTCTCTCGCTCACTTGGAGAAGCTCAGATCCTAGGAAGAGACACAAGTGAAGGAAGTAGGATGGACAAAGTGATGTATGAGAAACACTCATTGGTGTTTGGGATGTGATAATGACAGCAGGGCACTAAAACAGCATGTTCAGTATTTATTTACCTCTTCAGGTTGTTTTCACAGCGCCATAGTGAAACTCTGACAGTGCACAGGTCGTACCACAGTGTTGAACACTCGTGACAAAGGCCCCTCTGTCTGCACTGAAGTGCTTCTGTGGAGCAGGGACAGGCCGCCTAGTCACAGAGGGACATATTAATCTGATCGTCTTCACCACAGAGACAAGTACTCACATTTTGTAGATCAGTGGTTTTCAGACTTACTCTGACAAAGGCACATCTCAAGACAATTCACCACATATTCACATCCATGCCAGATAGCTGCCCAGACGTGTATTGCATCATATGTGTCGCATTAAGTGAGCTGAACGATTTCAGGAAAAGATGTAAGGGCTATTTTTCTGGCAGATATTGTGATTTCAATTTAACGCTTTTCCTCAAATCAAGCTTCAGTGCAATATTCACTATGTGTACAGTAACTTTTACAAACATGACAGAAAATAACATAACATCTAACATTAAAAGCTGTTACTCTAAGGCAAGGATGAAAAATAAAGGTAAGAATTGCTTCCAAATGCATTTATTAACAAGAAACATGCATGACCAATGGCAGTTATTACAACTGAAGAACTAAAATCTTTGACTGTCTTAACTTCAAAAAATGTAGTGCAAAAATCCTTGATTGTGTTAAGTTAAAAAGTTAAATACAATGGAAAAAAAAGTTAAATAAGTAATAATAAGAAAATCAGAATTCAACAATTCTAATAAAGGAAAAAAGCCAGCTATGTCAAACCAGCATGTGAACTTTTGATGGTTTTAGACATGACATGTGACAACATTGCCACTAGCAAATACACAACAGATCTTTGATAAGTCAGGAGCACTGCAAAAAATTGCAGCTTCAGCGATCACATGATCACGTTGACTGAAATCGCAGTTTCGATCAGAAAACAATAAATCGTTTAGCCCTAGTATTCTGTCTATACAAGTTTATTCTTATGTCTAAAGCCTAATTGTTTGACAAACAAGCCGTGATACTCATGAAATATTCATTCATAAAAATAATCAGCTCATTTAATCTTTGTTATATTTCATGAATCAACAAACATTAAAAAATGGACAGACCACAATTATAAAGTTGGATAAACAAGTAAATATAACAGACAAAAAAGTATTAATTTCCCCACACACAGATTCTATGAACTGAAGAGATTTCAACTGACTCATAGTGATTGTCTTGAAGTTACAGATTTGCCTTTTTATATGGAAACTGATGCACCTAAAGAAAGATTACATTATAGACTCTTAATTATATCGTTGTTATAATGGTTCATAGCTGTACAGATTTCCAAAGCCCACCTAGACTTGCCCCAGCACTTGAGACCTGCTGCAGTAGAATATTTTTAATCAACAATCACAGTAAGATCACTAAAACAGTAAAACATGCAGCCTTCCTTTAATAACTCTTTATGCTTTTAATGTGATTTTATTACAATATTAAATGGATTTGCCTCTGTGACAGACAGGAGTTCAAAATGTCCTCATTTTCATGTCAATTTTACATTTATTCTTCACACTAAACACATATTTAGCTTTAAACAATATCTAAAGCTAAGTATTGAGAGGGGAGAATTTTTCTCAGTTGTCGATTGGCCTTGTAAAGTGTCTTAAAAAGTGAGATGTTTCATGAGGAAGCTTAGACGTCAGTTGCCTTCTCCTGGTTTACTGTAACAAATATTTTATTGCTCTTTACTGGTCAAAAATTAGGCAAAAAATTTAAGGGATATTGACCCAGAAGTCTAAATACGGTTTCAACAATAATTCATCTTTAGCAACCAGAGAAGCAGCTTCAAAACCAACTTAGATAAAGAATAAAAAATGAGTTATCAATGGCTCAGGCAACATTCACTACTGTTACAAACTTATTAATTTATTAGTGTTTTATTAAGACACCGGAGACCCTAAAATTGTCTTGAAAATCTGAGGGTAACCTCCTCAGAAAATGACCAGCCTTGTTTGCTCACACTTGTGAGAGGATTTCCAAAAGTTTTCCTGTGAGGCAGTGAAGAGGAGGGGAGGACGGCATGCGTGAACATTGTTTTGGAAATTAAAAAAGCAGCCATTGGTTCCTTTCCATTCTTTAGTGTATCGTCATGTGTGTGGGATGTACTTCACTAAATGGATCAAACGTGGATGACATAGTGAAACAGATCAGACCTTTAAAAACACCTACAGCTCGTCCCAACATCTTTAAATGAAAATCACATCCCATTATGTTTAAAAACACTTTGGGGGGGAAAAGTTCTGAATCCTTTCAATAAAACACTAGATATCTGACTGCATCTTTTGTCAGGAAACGTCTGCCCTTAAATGTCTTTTAAGCAACAGGCGAAGACATGAGGTCGGGATCATTTCAGCAACAGTTGTTTATTTGTATAAATAAAGACTTGATGCTGCAGCAAAGACAAACAAACTTCTTAATCTGCAAAGACTGTAGGCTGTTCATGGCAATAATGTGCTTGATTCATGAATCCCTGGTTACAAACTACTCCATGTCTAATTTAGCCAAATGACACGTATCACAAAAGGTGTTTCATAGAAATATCACTGTGTCAAACATCATCTGATTCTAACTTATTCAAGAGAATTCATTACCCGCAAATCAATACAGTTTTAGTGTAAAGGCCACAGAGCCACAGGAATGAATCTGATTAAATACTCATGACACTTATCTAAAACCTGGTCCTGATGGCTGACACGTTTTGTCAATTTTAAGTCAAATAAAAAAAAAATATCATCATAAAAAATACAAAGCAGAAAATGACAAAATACATGGGGTGGCCTATGACTTCTTACAGTAGGGAATCTAAAGCAAAGCATGAAGGACAGAGTTTAAAGCAAGTGACTTAACATAGTTTGAATCTAAATGGAAAGGAGAGTGAACTAGTGAAGCTATAGACATAGGTCCTATGCAGGGATCAAGAGCAGGAATCTTCTGGTAACTTTTCCTCCATGTTCCCGAGATAGGAGTCGACCTGCAGTGACGAGAGAGGAAGGATGAGGTGATTAAGGAGGAGACACATGAGGGGATTACAGGATCCAGGACCTGGAGCTTGTTATGTGCATCCTTCTTAATCTCTTTACACCACAGGATTAATTTTTTTTTCTCCATGTGTAAAGAGATTTAGATTATTTTCACACCTGGACTGTTTGGGAGGGTTGGGCGTTTCTTGTTTGGCACGATTCATTTGATAATAAATTTAATGCTGAAATCGATCCCTGTTTGGTATTGGGACATCCCCAATATCAATACTTACTAATTCTTATACCTGTTCAAGCACCTCAACTATGGCAGGTTATATGTTTTACACACACATTTTAATGCACATATATATTAGGGCTTGACAATATATCCATTTAAATTGATCAATTTGAATTTTTTGTAAGAGGAGATTCAATAAAACAAAAAAAAGGTAGAGATTTTTTTTCTCGACTTACTGTCACTCATTCTGCTCTCCTTTGACTTCCTGAGTTAAAAGTCTTCTCTTCATCAGTAACACTGAAACTTTTTGTAAGTTGTGGCGGAGTTTGATGACAGAAATACTGAAATATTTCACTGTTTTCACTAAGGACGACGACATGATTGGTATGATATAGGTATCAACGTTATCGTAATTTCTTCTGATATTTACAACCTATATATCGCTCATATTTTTCAGCAGTAATATCAGCAAAATACACAAATGTACCATGATGCTTCAGCTCATCATCACTGCACGGGTGTATTAAAAAAAAAAAGGACTTTTACTTTTTTCAAGAGTTAAAGGTTTTTCTTCTGTTCCTCACATAAATACACGCTCACATTAAGATCAACAAGTCAGTATCCATAAAGTACAGACTTTGTGCTCTTGATGATGAGTTCAGATATTGGCAAAAATCCAATATTGGACATCCCTAGTTTTCACTATGAAAGGCCCAGCTAGTTTTTGCACAAGGAGTTTTTAGGCTAGTACCTTAATGTTTTTAATTTGTTTTTTAATAAAATAAATACTGGTGAGAGCTCTGTGTTAAAATATTGTGAATGAAGCACAGCTTTCAATGCCAGCGTAGACAACATTATGTACTCTTGATAACATAATTACAGCATGCACTTCAGTTTTAGGACATATTTCCATAAAATCAGACAAAACTTTTTCTGTCTGATTTTTTGTGTCATTTGGATTATTTTTTTCCTGTAAGAGGAAAAAAAATGACTAGAGCTGGAGTTTTGTGAGAAAAAAAATGGGATTTTATTTTTAGGACTATTGACCAGCCCTAAAATATATAATATATATATATTTACAGTGCTTAACAAATTAATTAGACCACCACCTGATGTAAGGTTTGTGCAGCAGCTGCCCAAAATGAACAACACTGGTAATTACCAAAACTTTTTTATGTTTTTGTATTGTTTAAGATGCCAGTATGCAGGAGTTATTTAACCAAAACGATATTTTTTATGCTAAAATGTAATTATTATTAGTTATCCATGAATTTTCAAATTTACTGTTCTACAAGAAAATAGAAAAAAAAGCAAAGCACATCATTACTACATTATTATTATTATTAGCTACCACATATCCACTGAACACGCTCTCAGGTGATTGTTTTCATAAATGTTTGCGGACTCACCCTGAAATCTGAGTGGAATTTAAACAAAGTTGAGTGCACGAGTTTCAGACTTCCAGGCTTATCAGCTCCACATCGAAGGTGAGGGTGGCGTTGGGTGGGATGATCCCTGGGTGCCCTTTGCAGCCGTAGGCAAAATCTGGAGAACAAACCAGCTTTGCCCGCTGACCTAAACTCATCTGCAGACAAGAGGGAGAATCAGACATCAGTGCTGTGAAGGAGGGTAACACTCAGTTCATGTGAATGAACTACAGGGCTGTGCATCTTTACAGATCTCATCTGATTACAATCATTCAGTCAACTATTCATCCATTATCTGGAGCTGTCATTGGGTAAGAGGTGAGGTACACCCTGAATGGCCACCAGCCAATCACAGGGCCACATAGAGAGACAACCACTCACTCTCACACTGATACCTAAGGGCAATTTAGAGTCACCAATCAACCTCATGAGCATGTTTTTGGTCTGTAGGAGGAGGCCGGAGTGCCCAGAGTAGAATATTCTACCCATGCACGCACAGGGAGAACATGCATACTCCAGACAAAGACCCCTGACAGACCCAGGGGTCAAACCGGTGACCTTCTAGCTGTGAGGCACATGCACTACCTGCTGCGCCACAGTGCCGTCCATTAACAATTCAGTTTGATTCAATACTGTCTCAATGGAGGACATCTTCAATATTCTTTATTACTGCACTGAACAACTTTTGTTAATCAGTAAAAACAATCAGTCAGATAAAAATACTCCTTTTCCTCATCAGAGAGCTCACGAAACCAACTTCAGCAAAGATAGATTTTCATTGTAAACCAAAATAAATCAGTTTTGTAGGTCTAGTCTGCCTTTACTTGTTTTTTTCCTACCACCCCCCCCCCCCCCCCCCCCCCCAAAAAAAAAAACAATGCTGATGACCTGCTGTCTCTGCATCCATACAGAGTAATTACCACCCACCTGTATCACAATGTAGATTTTAGCACCCCTGACATGTTAGGGTACCAGGTTTACAGGTCAAGGTTAATCCGAGTTTTTAAATACTTTTTAAAGGTTTGCTGATTTTCACAAAATGATAACACTGAGGTAAATTTATGACTTATACTATTAATTAAACTCAACAAAAATATAAATGCACGAAACAGTGTGAATGAATGAACTGGTCACGCTGACTGACCCCCACACTGTCACGTTGCATGAGACTCATGGATGGATTGTACTCACTGGGAGCGATCAACTGAAACTAGGGCACTTGATTTGAGCAAAGCTAAGCAGTATGTACATCGATAAATAATATTTTTGGGCATGTTAAGGGATAGGTCATTTTAACTTAACCTTTTGAGTTTGTGCGTTTATATTTTTGTTGAGTAAACATTTTCTGACTAAAAGCCTTGTTCATACTTTGGCAATTTACTGTCAAATCTCATGTGGGCGAAAACATTTAGATTTCAATTATTCTGCCAATTTCTGGTCACACCACCACACTCTCTACTTGTTTATGCACAGGAAACCATGGCAACTGTAGATGAGTGTACTGAGAGAAGATACACTCAGTCTGTTAAGAGAGTCTTTTCACACTGAATTAGTCAAAGCAGAGGAAGGCAGGGTTTCTTGGAGTTTTTAAGGCCTAAAAGAATTTTGAGTAAGACTGTAATGTAACTTAATTGACTGAGCCAGGCTAAATGTTATTAAATAGCAGGATATCAATGCATATTTTTCATAAAGAGCAGGATAGAGATTATGCTGATGTCACATGCATTTTTAAAAACTATTTTTACATGGGTTGCAGATATATGTAGGTGTATATGCATGTATATATCTATGTAGGTATGTATATGGGTATATGTGAACGTATATATACTTGATACTTTGATTCTTTATGTAGTTTTACTACTTTTTTATTTCATATTTTCTTCTGGGATGAAGCAGAGGTGGTTTAGGGTGTTATGTTTGTACTTCTGAACAAAAAAGTCATCTATGTAGTTTCAGAGAAACATAAATAAATATGTTAAAAAAATCAAACCAGAATAGACTTGACAAAAAGTCTTAATCATAGTGCCATTAAATTCAACACCTCTTACATGCAAAAACAAAACTTTCTAAGGCCTTGAATTTCAAAATCAAATTGCAGACTTGCAGTATTTACGGTACTTTCAGATGTCATGATGTAGATCAGGGCTGATTGCCTTTTGGCTATGAAAATCCACTTTAAAATATTCCCATTACCTAGTGTGCCAACTTAACATGAAGGCACAGGGAGTGTAACTAGAGATCACAATAAATAGCCCGTGGGCCTGCTCCATTATTCAATCAAAGAAGCAACACACACAACAGCACAATAAAGATATTTGTCTCTGACTATTAAGACATCGAAATGAAAACAGCACGACACTACAGGTACTACCATGATACTGAAGACCAAATCATCAGATCCACAAAATATTTTTCATGTTCAAATTTAATACTGAGTTAATATAAGCAATGATAAAAAGACAGAAGCTAGTGTTACAACTATGGAGCACAAACAACACAGCAACCATACAAGATCCTCAGCTGAGTTCAAATATTTATCTTCATTAGCAATTTTATTTCAGTCAAAATATGTAAATGTGGCTGAGGGAAATATCCGCCTTTGAGAGATTTGCTGTCTTGTGTAATGATCCAACTCCGAGTTGAGGCAGCAAGCGTAACAGGATGACTTTTCCCATCCCCACGTTACATGCACAGTGACCATTTCTAACTGTTCTTTTGATGACAAAGTGTAATTAGGTAAATACAACAAAAGACTAAATAAACTGAGTAGAAATACAAATTCTTCCACTCTTATAGACACTGTCAGCTTCAACATACAAAAAAATACAATGAGTAAGGGCCTCGCTTCTGCAAATCCACACATGCTGCACATTTAAACAGACGCCCACCTGTCTGTGTGTGTGCGGACACGTCTTTTCATCACTGAGCTCTGTTATCTGGGAGCTTGATTAGTCACATAAGTTACAAACAGTCTTTCACTGAAGGGCGTTTGACCTCCAAACTACATAAGAGTTGTCCTGCAGGTAAAGATGCCGCTCTCGTGATCAGCACTGCTGAGGTTTCAGTAACTCTGCAAACTTTGTCACCCCCTGTGTTCAACTTTTAGAGAGGGAGTCATTCTTAACCCAGCATGCTCCGGTATCTAAGCTCATCGTTTATCCTTCCAGTGGGCAGCGAGTAACTCTGCCAGTCTCAGGCAGAGCTGGGAGAGGTTTGCAGGATGCGCTCAGTGCAGTTGGTAAAAAGACAAACAAAAAAAGGAAGCAGATGAGAGGGCATTTTATAAATAACCAATAAAAGGAAGTTGCAGGCCTCTTTTGAACCCTCACGTTTGCCTTAGGTTGCTTACCCTGATGTAGATTCACAAATTAGTTTGTCATTTTTACTCTCTGGGACTGATAAGCTTTAATGAAATGGTTGGCAGTGAAACATAAGATAAGAAAAGCTCACCTTTATTGATCTCCCGAGGGACTTTAGTGTTGCAGCAGTACAGTAAGTAAGTACAAGGGTAAGTAGCATGCATTGAAGGTCAACGAAATAACATATAATATAAAAGATATGGATCAATAAGCTGTACAAATAGCAAACAAACAAAATAGAATAAGTGGAGGTATTTACACTCATCAAAATTAAATTAGAAATTAACAGAGTAAGTGTCATTCAGGTCGACTGAGGCATTCTGTGCAGTACGTGGAAGGAATATAGCCACAGACTGGCTTAATTTTAGCAAAGGGCCATGACTATAACCCCATTTATCCTGGCACCAAACCAACACTTTTCTGCTGCTTTTAATGATATGGTGTAAATTCACATCTGCCCTCTGATTTGCCTCCAACTAATGCCGGGACACCACTCATGATGGAGGTCATTAAAAGGGTCTTAAATGGAGGCAACATATCGCAGGTACAAGTCACACTATGTAACAGCATTGTGAATAAATCAAGATAATGGCAGTCAGCCAAAGCTACTGTAGGAGTTAATCACAGAGCATGTTGTCTGCTTTGTTTTGAGACATTGTAATAGGCCCTGTTCACAGAGTATGTATGAAAAACAAGACAACAAAGCTCCTTCATCATTACACCTCAAGACCTTCATATTAACTCTGCAAGAACTAGGGATGCACACTTGTATTGGTACAACATCAGTATTGGCAGATATTTGCTTAAAAGGCAAATATTGGTATCTGCAGATACGAAAATTACTGATAATAATAGCTGATAAATCAGCTGTTATATTGGCGATATATATCCTATATTTTGGCTGTTTTTACAGCAGTTTAATGCTATGTCCTGACTGAACATGAGCATCAACTGTCAGGTCATGTCAAGCAGTGTCGCTTGCCTGCAGCACAACATGCCTACAGCGACACACACGTACTGTCTACACTGCATCCATAAAAAATTACTTATACACTTTTTATTTTAATTTTATATTAAGCATCCCCAGTGAGGACATAATATTTGTGTCAGTTTACATTACAGTGCGGTTTATGTCAGTGTCAGAGGGAAAGGCCCAGTCCACATGAAGACAAGAACATTTTCATTTTTAAAACATTCTCTGTAAACGCGGTATTGTTTCAAGAAATGCGTCCGTCCACATGAAAACACTGAAAACCCTGTAGTATAAATGCCAGGCCTGTAAGTGGGGCTGCAATGCTGCTGCAGACATACACCAAAACCAGGGAAGAAGATAAAGAACATATACATACATCTTGAGAAATTTCAACAAACACTGGCATAAGCTCTTCTCCGTGTCCTCTTGTTGCTCACATTGGTCATAAACGAGCAGAAGATTTTGCTGTAAAAATCATAACAAGCTCAGTAGCTTCTGTGGCACAATGCAACACTGTATTTCACCACTGTTTCTGTTGTTGTCAGCATGCAGTGTAAGGGAAAGGTGGAGCTATGATGTCACTGGTTCTGAAAATATTTGTATTCGTTGTACACACAGAAACACAAGGCCTGTGTTTTCTGAAATATTCACTCTGGGACCCGTTTTCAAAAATGTGCATCAATCTGAGGATGGCCCCAAAGAAACGTAGGGTGTTCCTCTCACATACAACGGCAAACACGCACACTCACAGCGCCTCTGACCCTTGCTGAGTCTGTGTGCCCTCCCTTTCTCTCTCTATTACGGCTGAAAAAACCTCTGGAGATGGAGCAAATGGGATGTTCAGAGTGGAGGTGTAGCGTAACAGAGGTGTAAATATTATGACTTGAAACAGTAGCCTATAGTTTTACAGATGTTACACGCAAAGCTTGGTGGATAAATTTCTGTTTAGGTTCAGGGCTACGCCAAACGTAAGCATACATTTGACACAGAAGTACTAATCAGCCTCAACATGGTCATGTAACTCATTTATTCGTCCCTATGGAAAAATCGTATTGCTACTTTAACTGGTTAGAAACGATATAGCGATGTATATTTGTAATAAAAAAAACAATTAGAGTGTCTGCATTTACGTCAATATAAGACAGTATATAAGACAAATACACACCATTTGACATTTAAGAGAAGAAATACAGCACCCAGTGTCTATGATCATAGTTGCCAGGTCTGCTTATTTTAAGTGACTTTGAGCCTCTTTTTCTGAAAAGCTGCTTGTAAATTTTGGCAGTTGCGGGTTGCCATTTTTTTGGGCTTCTTCAAAGAGTGCAGTTACTCATTTGGATATCAGAAGTTACAGAAACTATTTTGTCCCACTCTTAACACAAATGTAAATTCTACTATAAAAAGAGGGGCAAAAAATATGTTACCACCATAAAGAAATTCTTATAACCAGAATTAAATTTATTTCTAATCTAGCTATTACTGTTTTCACCATAATAAAGCTGTAGAGGATCAACATTAAACTTAGAGAAAAGCCTGACTATGTCTGTTTGTTACAAAAATCAAGGCTAGACAGACTGTTCAGGGGT
Source organism: Cetoscarus ocellatus (assembly GCA_037902135.1). Taxonomy (NCBI): domain Eukaryota; kingdom Metazoa; phylum Chordata; class Actinopteri; order Labriformes; family Labridae; genus Cetoscarus; species Cetoscarus ocellatus. Next base: position 25,970 of record JBAMNC010000486.1, on the reverse strand, counting down.
AACAGAGTCAGTGAAGTGTAGTGTAGATGAAAATCAAAACACGCTTTATGTAGATTTCTCCTTTTCAAAAAAGTAATAGAACACATTAGAAAAAAATAGCTGGAGGTTGCCTGTGTTGGGCTTGTTTATCGATGTAGTTGCTTATTTCAGGAGAAAAATCTGGCAACACCGTCTATGATGCACAGAATTAACACTTCCAAAGTTATAACCAAGCTCCTCACCTGAGCTACTCCTTCTTCCCATCCACGAATGACCTCCTGTTTCCCAATCTTAAATTTGAACGGCTTTCCTCTTTGCCTCGATGAGTCAAAGATTTTTCCATCTGCCAGTGTACCTGTAAACAACCAAAAAAACAAACAAACACACAAACATCTCTGGTAAGCACTGACTGACTTTACAACATCAACTGCTCACTAACGGAAACCAACAGCCAGCAGTAAGCTAGCTCGCTGACGTCAGCATAAGGGGCCGATTAGCTAACGTTAGGTAGATGACTGACAGCAGCTACAGCTTCACAAGTGCTCCAACATTTTATAAAATCAAACGACAAAGCAAAAAAACACAACACTTTACTGTAACATGATGTTAGCATGCGTTAGCCACACAGTTACAGCGAGCAAACCAGGTCATTTGACCACAGGCATTTGACGCTTGCTAGCTGCTATGCTAACCAGCAGAGCAACAATTAGCAAACAGCCGTTGGAGCAGTTTTCTCTAGTTTCAGCTTTGTTGCCTGTTTGGAGCACACCAGGGATCACACCGTTGATTTTAATGAAGCGGGGGTTTAGTTTGCTTTAAGTCGACTGGTAAACGAGACAGTAAAAGGCTCCATTCACTCACCGACGTAGTGCACCACGACACACTGCCCCTTCTTTGGGAACGTCCGTCCTGAGAGAGGGTAAAAACAGAGAGAGCATTCACGATACAGAACAACAGCCATGCTTGGATTCATATTTTATCACAAGATGTAGAGAATTAGGTTTATTCGCACCATCTCCGGGAGTTATGGTCTCAATTTCTACTCCCATGTCGTCGCTCTTGGGTACCCTCTCGACCACCCTTCAGTGTGAGCGAAAGAAGGAGGCAGGGGCGGCCTGCTGACAGGAGGGTGGGCTCACAGCGACAGCACACCAACTCACCATCAAGGCATTTACAGCAGCATACCTCAAGATCATCCATGACATCTCACTAGGAAACTTTTAGCAACCAAAGCATTGCTGTGTTTATATAAATTTCATAATGTGGGACATATTAAGGCATATTAGGGTCATACATAGAGCTTAATACTTCACTGAAAACAGGCACAATAGGCAAGAACAGGGTTCAAGAAGAAAGTAGGACAAAAAAATCCATTTAAAACAGGAAAGGCTCCATTTTTGTGGAAGGAGAGAAAGAATCATGCCATGTCTTTGCTGATTCCACCTCTGATATCTTTCCAAATGCAAAAGGGTAGTGAGCAGTGGCAGATCTAGGAATTTTCTCAGTTAGGGGCCATCAAGGGGCCACATTCCTCACAGAGGGGCCAAGTATTTGTCCAACATGCATGCAGTCACACACATGATAAAGCACACCCAGTCACTCCTTTTTTCAAACATTTTAATTAAAAATAAGTGTAGACAGTAAATCTCATTTTCAATTTCACATTTGAGCATGCGAGCAACTTCAAAGGAAATAAAATAGTAATCAAAACCATGTTTCACAATTTCATATTCAAAAGCATACACTTTTTAATCTTACATTTTCTGTTCATTCAAATGATAGTCTTCTTCTGTCAGCTTTATTGATGATGGACCTGCCAGAAACATCAGAGATGTAGTTTTAATACTGCATTAGTAAGATTATATAGTTTTATATGAAAATAACATAAAGTTGATATGTAATGCAATAGCTACACATGCACTATCTAGATTTTGATATTATCCTGTGCATATGTTTTCACCGATATACATACACCTCAATTTTATTACATTTTATTACAATTTTATTACTACAGAGCAGAGCAGAAACGAGCCCTATTCCAAGATGGCCGCCAGTAAGAATGCTGGTGGCTGTGCCTCAAGCCATCTACCCTTTCTATACATGCCTATGATTCACATATAATCTGTGTCATTCATTCATTGTCATTCTCTAGCAAAACGTCAGATGAGTGACAAAACAGGGGAACTCCAGGGGCCCAATTAGATTTCAAATGGGACCAATGCCCCTGTGGCCCCGCCCCTAGAGCCGCCACTGGTAGTGAGGCCAACAGCAGGATAGGAAACCCCCTCTACAGAGTCTGAGCACTGATGGTGACAAAAAAGGATAAGGATGTGATGTTGAGCATCCATTTAAAGGGATATTTCAGTATTTTTGTGGTTTGTTGTTGTATCAGGTACTTGACAATATTCAGTAAAGTGATTGTACCTTTGAGGAGGTGCACTGATGCTACTGTTGTTATTTATGTAATTTTGCTGATTTTATGTGAGTCAAATTTACAATAAAGCCAAAAAATCCAAAGCATCTGTGTTTGGAATTTTTTAGGATGCAGCAAATGGCTATGGCTGTTTTTATGAAACTGCCTTCTTCATACTACAACTACTATAGAGCATGCAGTACATACTCCCGCTTCCATACAGTGTATAAGAGCAACTGAAACAACCAAATTTCCTTTTGGGGATTAATAAAGTATTTCTGGTTCTGATCTCTGATTTCATCTAGGTTTAGGATTAGATCAATAAACTGACCAGTAATCAGAAAACAGTTAAGACAGTGGTTGTCAAAACGCAAAGAAATGATGATGTAAAACAATAAACGTCTGATAGTAGCTGGAAAGTTAATCTATGGAGCATACTGATAATAATTAATGATTGTATGTATTCTATATATTAGATGATCTTATAACAAGGTTTTACCACAAGGACTGCATGGTACATACTGGCTCCCAGTGTTAATTTTGTTGGCTAATTATTTTCATCATAGTTTTCATCATAGTTTTTGTTGATAACCTTTTTTCCCCTGACGAAAACTAGATAGAAATAAACGTACAAGGACAAAACTAAAACGAAATCAACTGACATTGTTGTCAACAAATAAAAACTAAACTAAAATGTTTGACAGAGACTAAATTCAATCAGACCTAATTTCATCATGTAGAAAGTAGGGACTAGTTAGGAATATATCCGATCACAGCTACTGTGGTTGTATGGAAAGGTTGGATGAGTTAAGAGGGACATCCAATCACAACTGCCTTAGCTTCGTGGTGGTGGGATAAGTTGTGGAGTGATCCAATCAGAGCTCCTCTCTTTATGAATTGATATATTCATGTAGATCAGGTTCACTGTTTGTTGTCAATTCTGGTATTGTAACTGAGATGCTCTGCCAGGTAGCCAAAATAAAGGTGACTGCATTTCACACAAAAGTTAAATTTTTTTCTGTTAATAAAGGGTTATTAGATGTTTCACTTTATCCAAGTGTGAAACATGACTTCCGAAATTCAAGGAAATATAAATATGCCTTACACTTTACACTTCACATATTTTAGTCGACTAAATTTACAGTAGATTTCGTCGACTAAAATGTTGTGAAATTTCATCAACTAAAACTAGACTAAAATGTAAAAAAATTAGATGACTAAATTAGACTAAAACTAAAAGATATTTTAGGTAAAAGACTAAAACTAAAACTAAATTTAAAAGTGCTGTCAAAATTAACGCTGCTTGCTCCAAGACTTAAAGTTCAACGCATAATTTTAAAAAGGTCCCAGCAGAGAGCGCTCATTTTAGACAAGGTACCAGACCCAGTGGAAGCTGATAAAAGCAGAACAGAGTGAAGCAGGGATGAGTCCAATTATGCGGAAGTGAGTTAACATTTTAGTACTTACGGTTCCCAGAGTCAAAAATATTGGGGATTTTAGAATAGCTTTTCAGATAATGCCTGATGTAAGATTTAAACATTTGATTTCGCAACATAAAATGCGTCTGATAATGCCCTGCTTTTGAATTTTCAGTTGTTTTTGTGTTTTTATAAGGATGGTAGTTAATGACCTGCTAACAACGACTACAATGATGTCTGGAAAGTCTACTGGTAACTTCTTCTAATAAACTTTAATAGATACATCATAGTTTCAGCTATAAGCATCAACTTGATCAGGTCATTAGATTTAAAGCTAATAGAGCAGTGCAGGGATGACATATTTTTGCAGGCCAACATGGTTCCCCAGACTGCAAGCCTGGTAAAAGCCTGTGGGATTTTTCACTGTGTTCTGGATCATTGCTGATAATAAGCTCTAATCCTTTTCACCAAACCATTACTTTGAACACTTTGGATGGATTTATTAAAATTCAAGACATGTACATTTTTATGCTTGAGATTAATTTGCAAGGGCAGAATAGTTATTGCCAAACATAAATGCAACATAAACACGTCATCACTGTTTTTGAATTTCATGAAGAATTTTATGAAAAAAAAAGGTGACATTTCAACACACCATACAAACTCACAAACTTAACATCCATAATGTCATTGGACCGATATGACCTTGTGACCTTGCAACAACATCACATCAGATGACTGATTTCCTGAAAACAAATGGCACTCAACATGGTAATCCTTAAACTCCAGAGGGGCCGGTGAGTAGACTTTGTCAACTTTGGCCCAGCAGAGAAGCTGTTTCCCCTTCAGTCTATACGTGAGGTTCACCAGCTGCTTACTGCAGGTTCATACTCAGTGTGAGGACATGAGCGCCTCCAGCAACAGAATAAGAAACAGAAGATCTTCTAAACCCATGATACTTTAGATTTCTGTTTTGACCTGCTGGAGGAAGTCCCAGAACCATTCCTGGAGGGATTTCTCATCAGTGTTTCCTCCTCTGAGTGCCGGTGCAGGCTGAGTCTCTGCTGATGACATTGAGGATTTTCATGTGACTGGACAACAGCTTTAGGATGGCTGTGCTCTCCAGAGGGGCTTTTTGATGCATTTGAACGGACAGATGAGTTGACTGAGCGCTTCTTATCTCGACTGGAGGGACGCTGTGAGGTATCTGACTGCTGCTGTGGGGCTGTTGGCTGCTCTGTGTTTTCTCTGGGGCCCGATGACGGGGGTGTTACTTCTGATCTGGGCAAAGAAGGAGAACATGATTAGTAACTTCAGAAATAGATTGACAGATATTATATTTTTTATTGCATGTAAGATGACAAATTATGTTGTACTCACTACACTGCAAAAACTCAGATCTAGGTGAGAGTATTTGTCCAATTTCTAGTACAAAAAAATCTGAGTAGACTTATTTTAAGTCACAGTTCCCTGACATGTATGGATTAACATCTTATTTGCAGATATCAGCACTAAATATAAGGCCTCACTCAAGAAAACGTTACTTGTTTCATTGGCAGATATTTTGTTATCATTACAAGCAATTCAGTACCTTTTGTTGCCTTTTGTTCCTTGTAGTAAGATATTTATCTGGACTTGTCAAGTGAATATGAATTAAAATAAGTGATTTAGATATTTTTGACCTAAAATTAGCTCTGCTCACATACACTATTTATTCCCTTATAACCTAGGGCTCTTTCAGCAAAGACTGCACTTTGTAAGGCTCACTGACAGACAGTAAGCCACCATTTTGGTTTCATGGATAAATTCCACATGATGAGGGCGAAAAGCTTTGTAAAGTGACATTCCTGGTTTGCTCTATTAATGCTAGTAGCTTGTAGTGCAAATCAGGAATGTAATTTTTAACATTATTTATCCTTTATGTAAAGGTCAAACAGGAAACCAGAGCAGCTGTTTAGTTAATACACATTGTGGAGTTCAGTTTTTGTGGAGTAGAGAAGTCAGTCCAACACAACAAGTTAGCAGCAGAGGTGGTTGGAGCTGTCAGTAACAAAAACATGGACAAGTCAACTGAGAAATTGTATTGAAGAAAAAGAAAACAAGCTATCATATAAATATCAGGTATAGTCAGTTCAGTTATGAGATTTATTGTTATGAATGTTGTAGGGCATTATGACCATAGCATTTCTTTATCGGTAAAAGGATGAACAGAAATACATTTATCTACACATGCAAGGTGAAAAGCTAATTATAATGATATAAATTAATGGTATTATGAGAATGAGGATTAAACAATATATATATACTACATATATATAATATACAGATTTTTTTTTCAGCAAAAATGTAAAATTCATGATGATTTATTAAAGTATTAACTGGATTTAAAGCGGGACTTTAAAAATTGTTTATCTAATTCTGAACTTAATCAATTAATTTATTTTAAAAACATAAAAATTACGATTCATCAAAAGAGTTTTTCAGAAAAAAATGTGCAAATTACACAATGATTTATTAAGTTGATATTTTCATTCAAAAACGAAATTTAGATAATGATACAGAGATGTCAGCACGTCTCTGTACAGGTTTGACCCTGCAGACCACCAAGTCCTAAAGACAAACTCAAGACCTACCTTTTTACTCTGGCTTTTAGCTGATTATATTCATTTCTTATGACCCTTTTAATATGTTTTATTTCTCCATTTCAGTTCAGATTTATTGTTCAGAATTGTATTCTCTGTTAATCACTTTTTCTTTTTTAGATTTTACTACACATTTGGTATTTGTCCATTTCACTTTACCTATTTATTATTTGAAATTTATTTGTTTTTTAATTATTTTATTTATTAATGTATTTTTCCTGTAGTATTTTTTTTTAAATCTAATTTCTTATCATGGATTATTTATTGCCATTTTAGTCTTAGCTGCTGTGTTTCCTCATTTTTAATTCAAGATAGCATTTCCTCAATCCTCTTATTCTGTTTTCTGTTAGAATCTCCTCTAAATGTCTTTGTGTGTTTAAGTGAGTGTGTGTGCTGTATGTGAATTGCAATGGTGGGTGGGGTCTTGTATTTTCATTGTATTCAATTTTCTACTTTTTATTTTGTATTCTATTTTATTTTATTTTATGTAAATCACTTTGTGCTACAAGACTTTGTATGAACAGTGCTATACAAATAAAGTTTGACTGACTGATCCTGGTCTCAAAGCGTCTGAGATGCCCAACAATAAATAACTGAAAGGCAGGTTATGGTAACTCTGAGTGTGAATGTGAATGGTTGTCTATCTCTCTATGTAGCCCCCAGTTCAGGGTGTGCCCTGCCTCTCGCCCAGTGTCAGCTGGGATAGGCTCCAGCCCCCTGTGACCCCGAAAGGGATAAGCGGTATAGATAATGAATGGATGGATGTTCAAAGCTTCATTCAGATGGATGGAGTGGTGAAGCACTTACTGAACTGTGCTGAGCTGATCCTGTGTTTGTGGATGTTGCTGCTCTTTGATGGGATAGTACCAAAAAAAGACCATCCCTATCAGCAGGAGCATGATGGGAACAGGTGAAAACAGAACAATCAGGGCAGTCACCACTCCCTCACCATGGTCACATGCAGCTGCTTCGTAGCCCACAAACCTACAGACAGGGAGACAACTGAGCTCAGCAGACCCTCAAATGGGATAAAGTTATGAAATGTAATGGGAAACTGACTCACTGTAATGTGAGGGTTGAGATTCCAACAGCAAGGCCTCCTGCCAGCTTACTGCAGAACGCATAACAGGAGAAAAACAGAGGCTCCAGGTCCTTACAGGAGGGATGTTTCTGTGCAAAGTCGTCCACCACATCTGGAAGCATGGACCTGATAGATGCAAAACAAGCTGACTCAACAAAAGCAAAACTTCTGGTCAGTTTTGATGGAGAAAACTGAGCAGTGAGCAACACAGATCATTCCCAGGATGTTCTGTGCAGGGTCAGGTGAAGTGAAAGTGGATGACTCATGAACACCGCATTGAGTCTTGATGCTGATTTGATCTGACAGGGGGGCTTCAAAAGGACAGAGAACTTTGTATTTGAGCAGGGGCCTGACTCACCAGGGTAGCAAGAATAAAGTCGCCACGCTGAATCCCATCAAGACGCACATGATCATGAAAACTGGCAGGCTATTGGGAACACAGGCGATTACAATCACGGCAGGGATGAAGAGCTGGAAGAGACACAATCAGGCTGTAAGAGGGACACTAAAGGTGTGGAAATCAATTTGAATCATTCAGATAAATGTGAACAGATTTCTTACTGATAGTCCAATGAAAACAGTGGTTCTTTTTCCAATGGTTAGAAGAACCAGTTGCCAATGAGGAACAGCTATAGAAGCAGAAACCTGTGGAAATATTGAGACCAGTTCACTTAAAAATCAACATGCATCCTGCCAAAATGTATTATAAATTCAAATGAAGTTGGGATGTTGTGTACAACATACCTAAAAAAGAATACAGAAGTGTTTCAGCATTTCTGTGAGTGCACTGAGTGTTACTGTGCTGTATCTTACCAGTAGAACCAGTAGAAGATGTTGGAAATTAGCTCCCAGCCCAGCCGCATGGCTGCAGAAAAGTGCAAAATTACCCAAGGACATCTGAGAGTTGGGAGAAGAAGTTGAAAAAATATTATGTTTTGACAGCCATTAAATTAATCAATCAGAAATGGCAGGAGAAAAAAAACAAAATCCATTAATTAAATTGTGACTGTTAGAATCATGTTTAGCCTTAGCCTTGGTATTGAAATAACATATCATTAAAGAGACAAATAAACACTCATTTGCACAATCAAGTCGTATTGGAAGGTAAGAAGTTTTATGAATACTTTGGTGCGCACATCACTGTCAGCAGATTGCTTAAGCAGCATATCACCTGCAGGGTTCTTTCTAATTGTGTTGATTTTGGCGCCCCCATGTGGATCACCCCTTCATGTAAACTTGAGCCATGTTAAAAAGGAATCTACAGTCACCACAGGTACCTGAAAAGCAAATATGCTGAACACAAAGCCGAGCACCAGGCGCTGGTAAGGGACGTGACATATTAACATCTTCAGTAAGGTCAGATAGGAGGGTCGTTCTGTATCATCAGAGCCCAGAGGTGCTAGAAATAAAACCAAAGTCAAACAGTGTCAAACTGTTTAAATTAGTGAGTTAATATCTCCATGCAGACTGAATATTTAAGATGAGTGCCTCCCTCACCCCTCTGCTCCTCCACTCCCAAGAAGAGAACCAGACTGCCCAGGAAAAACAGAGCACCCGTGGCCAACGCTGAGGTCAGGAAAGCCTTTTCCTGGTGCAGAAACAAAAACATGTGAACAAGTCAACTGAGAAAATGTATTGAAGAAAAAGAAAACAAGGTATCATATAAAATTAGATATAGTCAGTTCAGTTATGACTTTTATTATTATGAATGTTGTAGAGCATTGTGACCAAAGCATTTCTTTATCATAAAAGATTAACAGAAATACATTTATCTAAAATAAAAGGTGAAAACCTAATTATAATGACGTAAATTAACAGTATTGTGAGAATGAAGATTAAAGAATATATAAAGAAAATGAAAAAAGCTTTTTTGCTTAATTAAAACCGCAATTCCAGTGAAGTTGGGACTTTGTGTATTTCTCCCCCAAGAACAAAAGCAGATTTTGTTCAGCAAAAACGTAGAGGACATGACTGATGTAAATTATATGAAAACATATCAAGTTTTAATTAAGTCATGAACTATGTGTATCAAAGTTTTGAAAGTATGTCAAGTCAAGAAGAAATTATTTTAAAAAACACAGCATAGTGGACCTCGAAATATCGCCAATCATGTTGTGTGCATCACAGAAAAGTCAGATCACACACCTGGTACGCCCTACAAAGGCAAAATGCAGTATCTGCATTTTTTCATTTTTTTTGTTGCACTAATCAAAAGTGCAATATCTGCTCTTCCATCTCTTAAAGTTTCATAGGGCTCCTGCTTAGTTTCTCTGAGATATTGCCATTTGTTACTTTGCAGTAACTGTAAAAATGCACTGTAAAATCAAGGCAAACTGCAGTAACTGCACTTACTGCAGTTTGCCTTGGTTTCACCATGAAGAAAACAGATACTGCAACTTTGGTTTCACCATGAAGGATATCAGATACTGCAGTTTGCCTTGGTTTCACAATGAAGACAACATATACTGCAACTTTGGTTTCACCATGAAGGATATCAGATACTGCAGTTTGCCTTGGATTTAGGACAAAATTTTGAAATATTGAAGATTAAAATGCTAACTTTTATTTAAAAAAAAATAATAAAAAGTGAAATGGCCTTACTTATTGCACATACTGTAGTACGTTATTGTATGGTCATGTAATTATACTGCAGTAAAACAAAGGTAAAGTGCAGTACAGCCTATAAAACTGCCAAATTTAGCATGAATGTCAATATACAATATGCATTAAATTCCCTTTCCTTAAAACTAATAAATCATACACTTGGTTGTTAAATATGATTTCATACGTACACTTGGTGAAAAAAAAACACAAAAAGCTGTTTTTCTCCGTTTGGCATTTTTGCAGATACTGCACTTTGCCTTTACCTTGGACCCTAACCTAGCAACAGTAACCTAGAAAGGGTGGGACTTAACAATGGATAGCTTCCAGGAGGGAGTGGGGCGCCAAGTCATAGATATCATCCTTTTATTTGGGATTTATGAAGGATTTCTGTTTTTTGGAAATGTGATTGATCAGACGGTCTTAACTCCTGCCTCAACACGACCTCTTTGCCTGTGTTTAGGTTGGGCTCAAGTTTCAAGAGTGCAATATGGCAGCGTCCAGGGCATCAACATCGTTCAACATCACATGGCTTCATAACCTGGACCGTTCAAAATATTTCACTAGTCCACCCAGAAAGTGTCTGGGGAGGGCAGAACCTTTCAGAAGCATATACAGCAGGTGATGGGACAATCGTTCCATTTATCACATTTGTTACAGGCCGAGCAGATAATGCAGTAGGCGAGCGCTACTGCACTACAGAACATGAGCCACTTCATGAAATAAACTCTCATCAAAACATGTCGGAAGAGGAGCAAAAATGTCCCTACTATAGAGAAGTTTGTAGTGTTTTTTTTTTAATTTAATAAACAAATGTGGTCCAGATCTGATGAAACTGCGACTGCAGCTGTTAGCATCAATGCTAATCCCTACACAAGCAGTCACTTCCTGCTGTCGTCTCACTCTTAGCTCCCATCTCGTCCTAGTCTAAAGAACTTTGATTGGACTGTCACGCTTCGGGCCTCTTTCAGGGTCTTAAGTCCCGTTGTTGCACAAGGTTAATGGCTTCCAACAGTTCTTATACAGTTTTATGGGTCTAGCATGCTGCTCTTCAGGAGTGCCCAAAGAAATAGGCATGGAGAGAACATACAAACTCCACACAGAGAGGCCCTGCCCGCCATTTTCAAAATCACCTTCCCTTGTGTCAAACTCAGCATGCAGAGTGCAGTATGTCTGCATTCTGAAAACTGCATCTGCTGCGTGTTTCATGTGTGATTTTGTATACAGCAGTACTCACATGAACACACAGCCATGCCTTTGTTAAGAGCAGTAAATTGCAGGGTAACACGATCTCTCTGGGACTGCATCAGCTCAAAGCCAAAGCAAGGCTTCAAGACTGCTGAAGGAATTTCAGTGTAACAGCAAGACGAGGCAGGATTGTTGAAATATCCATCCATCCATTTTCCTACACCGCTTTTTATTCATATGAATCGGGGACCTTCTTGCTGTGAGGCACGTGCACTACCTGCTGCCCTTATTGAAATATATAACGATATTCACCGTTTCCCTGAGAGATGCAGTTTGTGGTGATGATGTGCCCTGTGGTGTGTCATGAGTCTGGTCCAGATGTTCGCAGGCCTCCTCCTTCTCCATGTTGTACACAGCTACAACTTGACCCTGAATTACTGATGCCAGCAGCATCGCCAGCATCTCCACGGTCATTCCTACAACAAAAGAAGCATAAGGGGGTGAGGACCTTGAGTGAAATCCTGCTTTACCATCAGTTCAGGAGACTAAGGGGGTGTGTTGTTCTTACTGTAGGCCGTGGCAGAGTCCCTGTCTCTGTGGTCTCCCCCCAGGAACATGTTGAGGGAGAGGAAGGGGACGTTGTAGCACTGTGAATGGATGTCAGAGGAGAACATGGCGCCAAATAGAAGCACATAAATGAATTGAAGCAGCAAAAGGCAAAAGAAGGACCTGTAAATGTCACCTACACTGACTTACACTCATGAGGGTCTCAAATACGCAAGTGACTGTGATGAACCAGAGAGCCATCAGAGCCTGAGACACGGCGCCTCGGGGGACAAACCACATCAGCAGGTAGGAGAAGACGGCGAGGGGTGTGGTAAGAACCAGCCTGTCAGGTAAACAACATTGACTTGGCTCAATACAGCACCTTAAGACAGACAGAAGCTAAAGTCTACATGAATAACAACCAACTGACCAGGGCATGAGTTTGCCGATGGGTGTCCACCTACTGCGGGTGACCAGATATCCCACCAGGGGGTCTGTCACAGCGTCCCAGGCCCGACTCACAAACAGAATGATGGACACATAGTAGGCCTCCATCTGTATACAGAGGGCCTTACTTGAAATATAACAACAGTGGTATTTTTTTAGATGAGTGAACTTTGCCTCTTACCTGAACTACATCCAGGAGGAAGATCTGCATGGAAACACCGATGGCGACTGTGGTGACCTGATACGGGACCCCTCCAGCAGCATAACACAGCTTCTTTGCCAGAGGAATCCCCCCAGACCTCTGTGAAGTGAGAGGACTGTTAACTCTGATGTCTTATTGAAAATAAATACCACTATCTCTTTGAGTCACAAAAAAGTGAACAGATCAGAAAGTGCCATAAAATCTTTTTATTACTTCTGTTGAGGAGGATTTTGCTGGTTTGTTGGTTTGTCTGTCAGCGAGACGGATTTTGATGTAATCTTCACTGAGTGTTAGTCATAACAGGAAGAGGTGATCTGATTTTGGTGGTGATCCTTCAAGGATTTTTTAAAGGTTTTGTGATCATTGTGAGATAGGGCAGTTTTCAATATGTTTGCTCATAAAGCTCTCAACAGATTTTGCTGATAATTTCTGAGAATGTTGGTCATGGTACAAGGAGAAGTCTGCAGATTTTGGTGGAGGAGGTGACAGACTCAAACGTCTCTTACAGCGTGAAACTTTTTGGATTTATACTCTCAAAGCCACTTCCTTCCCAGGTCTAAATGAGGAAATAGATTTTTTCCCCCTTTTATAATCTGTTTTGTCCATCACAGTTTTGTGTAGTCTGTTCAAATGTCTTTTTAATATCTGATGTCATGTGACAATGACACACAACACAATCACATGACACCTCCCATGTATTTTAAACACCTGTTACGTGTTGTATATCATGTCCTGATGAAGACTCTGACGAGTCGAAACGCTTTGACGTGTCCCTGACACAATGAAGGATTTTTAACTTTATCGGAGTGCCTCAGATTTTTATGCATTTTTAAAATCTACAGATTTTGATGTTGATACAAATAGAGCTGTGGACCCATAATTTTTCAGAGAACAAAAGAGCTTCAGCAACACTTCAGGAAACAACTTTATTGTGGCCTCCATCAGGGTCAGGGGATGACCCTGATGGAGGCCACAAGCCGAAACACGTCAGGCCGACACAGTTGTTTCCTGAACCACAAGTGTTGCTGAAGCTCTTTTGATCTCTTGAAGATTTTTCTCTCCAAGCATCTTAAAAGTTGGTGAAGTTGTGCCAGAACATCTGACCTTTGATCCAGAGTTTTTCAACACTGCGTGATTAGGCAATTATTCACTTTTTGATAATAAACCATCTAACAAAATCAGAAATGCCTTGGTGGACGTTTGCACTCATGGAGCACTTCTTTATCTTTCATCATATTTCACTGCATTAAATATGTTTAGCAGTTTCAGTCCAGTTTCCACATTTTAGAAAATATCTAATTCCAAAATTTAATCCCTTATTTGCCCATTGTTGAATTAACTGAATGGTTGATGTCTTGAATATAACAAAAACAGTAAAAAAAAAAAAACATTGAACAACATGAGAAAAATGTGAAAAACTGCCTGATCTCACAATGTTAACAAATCCATGAAAAAGTTAATAGATCAGCTCTTCATTGTTCCGTGACCAACATTCCCTGACAGTTTCATCCAAATCTGTAAATAGATTTTACAGTTATCTTTGTCTCAGATAGACAAACAAACACACAGACAACCACAGACAAAAACAACCTTCTTGATAGAGGTAATAACTCTCTTTCTAGGCTCCTGGGGTGATCACAGACAGTTAATTTTCAGTCTTTCACTGGGACATCATTACATACAATCATTATTTCCAATACTGATTTAGCTGCATTCTTATTTCTAATGCTGTGTCATCTGAAAATGTTCCTATTTTGCCTGAACTCAGATTCACATACTTTATTTTGATGACTGCTAGAGGTTCCTCACAATCCCTAAGGTTCAGCCTTTTCCTAGCTCGTGCTGTTCACAGGAGTGGAGAGAGAAGTCCCAATGTTGTCTTGTGCAGAGAAATACTTTAAGATTTAAAAGATGTGTGAAATACACCAAAGGGTACTAAAACTCATAAACTATAATATGACCTTTGTTGCTATAGAATTGCATGGTTTTGATCCAGAAGACAAAAATGAGAAACTGGGACCTTCTGCTAGAACATAGTAAAAACTCCACAGTTGAAGTCTGCTCTACATCAGAAGTTCACTAACAGGTCACTTTTTTAGGAGGTGGTTGTGCATGAAGAATCAGCAGTTTCTGAAGACTCAGACCATCAAATATGTCACAACTATGCCACATTCAAAGAAACTTAAATCAACTTTAGTCTTCATTCTGATGCTCTGATTGAACTTCAGCGGCCGGATTGACCACGACTACATACCTTAGTGCATTGAGTTTCTGCCATGTAATTGGCTGATTATGTATTTGTGTTAACAAGTAGTTTAATAGGTGTACCTAATGAAGTGGCTGTAAGTGTGTATCATAAGAAACATTAGGTTTTTATTAACTGTGCATCACATTGTTGCACTTTGTGGTTTTCCCGTAAAAAGAGGATCAGACCTCTGAGGTTAAGTTTACAGTCTGATGTAAAAGCTTTCATAGATGTGCCACCATGACTTGAATGTCTTAAACTGTGACCTACTTGTAAATCAAGGTTTGTATGTCCTCAGTCTAACCTGCAGATAAACATTTATTATTTTATGCAACACTGAGCTGAGCTGTGTTACAAAAGATGGATCACCGCCTTCTTATGGTGCACTGAGTTTATTTCCTTCAGTTCCAGTTTTGGTCGTCACAGATTTAACAAAAACAACTTTAAAGAAAGACATAAAGAATAAAAGAAAAAAATTAAGCTGAGAAGTAAACATGCATGAAAAAGATCTTTTCGAATCAGCATCAGGTCCATCATGAAGACTCACCCTCTGTGAGGAGCTGCTGTGGTTAAACAGTCGACTCTTTATCGTCCGGACTTCATCTTTCAAATTCTTCAGACGATTCATGGTTGAAGGGAGGACCAAGAGTTTCGACCTTCAACTGCCTGAAATATTCAACAGCAGCTCTCTATATGCACACACTCTTGTGTTACAGTGACGATTGTGTGACGGTGGAATCTGGTCCAACAACTCTTTACTGTGTGAAAGTGAGGTGATCGGATCTCCCTGGAGGACGGATGAATGGAAAAGCTCAAAAACGAACTGTATTCTGTATATTGTGCCTTATAAAACTTGATGCTACCATATTAGATGCACTTATTCTGACTTTTACTGCAGGTTTGAATCAAGTAATGATGAATAGATGAGGAGATGCATCAAGATACAATACTGCACTCTGCTCTCCTCAATGTTCATGACTGAGACTGTAATCTGGCTTTGAGGTTCAATTCAGATGCACTTAGAAGATAAATAAAGAGACTTAGTCATAGAAAGGTATCTGAGATTCATGAATGACAGTTGAGGATGTAATATGGACTGATGTGACCTCTTGTGGAGCAGAAGTGAAACTTTCCTCTGCAGACTGAAGCCTGTAGATCCAGTTTTCCCTCTTCCAGACTGCTCTATAATCAGCAGTTAACAGCAGCTTCAGAGTAATTTCTCCCACTACATTTGCATTTTCATTTATTTTCACAAAATCAGGGGCTTCTAACTTGATTAGGGATGCACAATACTGGATTTATGCAGATATCTGATGTGCTAGTATTCTAAACTTTTTAATACCAATATTGATCCTTTATATATAGAAATGACTGAAATAGTTCTGTGGGGCACGGTGGTGCAGCAGGTAGTGCACGTGTCTCACAGCAAGAATCCCTGGATAGGTCAGGGGCCTTTCTGCGTGGAGTTTGCATGTTCTCCTGTGCATGCGTGGGTTCTCTCTGGGCACTCCAGCTTCCTCCAACAAACCAGAAACATTGCCCTTAGGGGGTGAGTGAGAGCATGGATCGTGGATGGTTGTCTGTCTCTCTGTGTGACACTGCAAAGTGGTATAGATGATTTTCTTTTTTTTGGAAATATATATATTAACCACAACAAAAAAAGCATGCTTTATCTGCCCTTTAAGGAGCTACCAACACTGATTTACTAATCCGACATAAAATCAGCATTTTATTGGGAGCATTTTTTTGCAATTTAAAATCAATATGCAAAAATTTGCAGAACTTAATGCTAATATATTAGACTAAAATATCAGCAGTAATTTTTGTATCTGCTGATTCTGATATTTAGATTTTGAAAATATCATCCTTTTATTTGATGAAAATATTGGGCATCCCCAAACTTTATTTAGACTGATGAGAGTCTGATGTGCTCTGGGGAGATAAATCAGCAGTTTCACAGGACTATGAAGAGGCAGCAGTAGATCGGTCTATTGGGACTTGTGTTGGAAACCAGAGAGGCATTGGTTTAAGTGTTGGTACAAACTAATGGTGCAAGTATTCTGGTTCAGATTAATTTGGTTAAGAATAAAATAATTTGCAATTCCAAAAAAGAATGAACAAAGGAGTGGGCATCACTAAGTCACAGCAAACGCAACGCATATTGGAGGCAAAGGCACAGTGTTAACACGTTTGCATGTTTCCACTATCAAAAGCTGAGGAGGTAACAAAATCCCTGATCCATACCACCCTACTTACTTCCTGTTGGTGTACAAATCTGAGCCCTTGAGGCTGGAGCTTCACACACAGCTGTCTGCTGAGTGAATATACTTTGCCGGTGGTTTTTCAAACTTTTGTTTTGCTAAAGGCACATCCAAGATCACAGAAAATCTCACACCATGTTTATATACCATTAAAAACAGCCTCCAGCCATGATACTGTACTTTTTCAGTCTCCTCTCTACGGCTACAATCTTATTAACTGCAGAAACCTTCATTTTTGTTAAAAAACACGGTTCGCTAAACGGACTAAATTAATTTGCACTAGTGACGTATGGAGTAACTTTAAATTCATTCATCAGTTAGTGAGTTGTGAGTTAGGATCTAACAAATTTCCAGGGCACGCGCCTCAATGCATTGCCACACCGTTTGAGAAGCCCTGCCAAAAGCTGTGCAGACATAAGAAATATCAGATCGCCTGCTGGAAATGCACCAACATTCATTATTAATGAATGTCCATGTTTATACTTTCGGCCCATGAGTGTATATGGCATATCTCACAATAAATCGTAAAAAGTTTGAACTTCTCTCAGAAACAATAAACAGTTTTTTCTTAAGCAGAAAAATGACCAAGTGAAGAAGATGCTTTGGTGATTCCATCTTTAATGGCGTCCTTGTACAGCCTCTCATAGTGGGAGTGGTGAGAGATGACACTTCAACATCCCCTTTATCATATGCACAAGCACTTAAAAAAACAAACAAAAAGTCATTAACAAAAGATGAAGACATTTCAAAGTAAAAACTTCCTTGAATTTTCAATTCTGTAATAATAAAAATAAAAACTGTTTAATCAAAATAAACTTAAAGTGAATCACCAAAGAGATTATTCACATCATCACTGAACCAATCATTAACCACATTATGACCATCTATGCAATCAAATACAACACATATTGTTCTTTTTATAAGCTTTTGCATGTGTGATTTTGTTTACCACATCTGAAAAATTATAACTTTATATATAACTTTATCCATCACTGGAGTTTTCATGTGTTATAGTGCACTCACTGGGGTGTATCGGGGCCCGCCCCCACAGGGACACTTTCTCTGCACGGACAGAGCCGACAGCCCGAGTTCAGAGCACCTTTACCAGCACTTTTGTTGCTAGCTTAAGAGAGTCAAATTGTGCTTCCCTCTGTGTCATAAATCAGGTCTAAAAACCTCCAGCACCACCAAGTTTTGAATTTTTCAAGGAATCATCACAACAAAAAACATGAAACAGTAGAAACAAACTGTCCTGACATTGGCAGCAGCTCTTTACCTGAGCACCGGTCCCTAATCTGGTTTTCAGTGCAAACAATGTCAAACACATGGCACTCCTGACATTTAATGCTGCATGGACAACTCTGCAATTTGCAGGTGTTTCCAGTCTTGCTTAAAATCACACAGACATTGGAAATTGTGTAGTTAGCTTCATATTGTGTAGATTTTTTGCTGCAGTTTTGAGCATTTCTGCCTCCTGTCAGCCATGATTATGTCTGACTTCTTTGTTGTCATTTCTGCTGACTGCCTCTGATGAGAGCGTAGCGTAATAGGTCGGCACGGCACAAAGAAGAGAGTAGACAGAATTGATACCCAAAAAGACTAATGATATTGATTCCTTAAGGTATTTGTAATTCATTCTCAACTTGAAATGATTTTCGATTTCCGTCTCTGTGTAGATGGGAATACTTTTCAAATGAAAGTGAACCCCAGGTTGAAAAATACCTGCAAAGGTGTGGACAAGGCATCAAAACACAGAGGATTCCTGTAGTTGCATTTATGGTTAAATGGTTAGAATGGATGAAATAAGACTGCATGGCAGGTCATGATGTCACATGACAAACCTCAGCTTCTTTCAGCTTAATCAGGCTCTCACATCAGTCTATGTTTGCTGAAATTCTAACAAACATTGAATTTCACTTTCATTTTCAAGCTTATTTCAGACTAAACACAGTCCTATAGATCTGTGCTCTTGTTGGCGTTGTCCTTGGCATGTCGGAGTCCGTACAGCCACTTTATCACCCTCGCATTCCTCTCTATGACAGAAACACCGTATGGAGCACGAGCAGCAGCATTGCCAGCATCCTCCTCTTCCTCCTCCTCCTCTTCCTCCCCTCTTCCTGAACCTGCGACCTCTGACCCCGGAGCGCTCACACTGCGGAAACGTGCGAGAGACACAATGTCGGAGCTCGATCCGGTCCACTCCTGCAGGTCTGCGGGGTCCAGTCCACACAGGTTGAAGAAGCGCTCCAGCTCGGTGTCGGCTCTGGAGAAGCGGTCGCTCATGTCCGATTTGGAGCGGGTCAGGGAGGGTCGTTTCCGAGAGCTGGAGGAGGACAGACGTGTGATCGCAGGAGAGGTAGGAGGGAAAAGAGTGAGGTTTGGGGGAGGTGGAGTGAGGACAGGGGCCGCTTCAGGAGGGGAGGCTGGATTTTCAGGTTTAGATGGAATGACAACGGGTTTCAGAGGCGTTATTGTTCTGGGTTGGAAGGGACGGAGGTGTGAGGCAGCCGGGCGGAGTGGAGACGGAGGGTGTAGAGGCTGAAGGGGCTGTCTGATGAACTGCGGGGGTCTGCTGGGTGTCCTCGCAGGGCCGGCCTGAGGCATGACGTCCACTCTGCGTACCGTCCCTGCAGCTGGAGAAACAGGAGGAACTGAAGTACCAAGAGAACTAGGAACCTCTATTCTCGCTGGACCTGAAGCTTTTAATCGGACTTTAGCTGGACTGGACCAATCAGGACGGGGAGGCGGGCACGGTCTTTCCTTTTTCTGTGGCGTCCCTGCAGGTGTCGTCTGAGGGGAGCTCTCTGCTCCATTAGGACTGTCCTCTGCTTTGACACCATCGGTCACACCACTGATGAGGTTACTCAGATGCTCCATGTTGAGCTGCACTCCTTCCTGCTTTGGTTTTGTTGGGTTTGTGGTCTTCCTGGTGGGCCGCAGAGCTGAACCAGGGCTCAGGACAGGTTTTCGTACCTCAGGAGGCTTCACAGGCTGTTGTTTAGTGAGAGCTACTTGACTTTTCACATATTTGGCCTTGTCTGCTTCCAGCCGCTCCACCGCACTCTGCTTTGGTCGGCCTGCTGCTGGAAACTGACGATAAAAATCTGGACCCACTGGACCTTTTGGGCGCAGACGTGGAGGTGTTGCACCTAAAGCAGTCCTGGCTGGTTGCCTTGGCGGATGCTGGAGAGTCTCTGAAGGCATTTCGTAAAACTAGAAGTCCTCCCTCCGCCCTGAAATCACTGTTTCTTTTTATCCACTTACAAGTAAATACCCTTGTGCAGAAATCACTGAGTTATCTTGTGTTTATTCCTCTAGAAAGACATCTTCTCAGGATGGGCCCCATTCCATTTCTACAAGAGATGGCACCTTGGCTCCTTGAAAGTCCTGTTGGAGAATTAAAAAAGGAAGAAATTTACTGTACAATGAATGTGTAAGACACAGTTTAGACCTGTTTGTAGGCCTAAGCGTCATTGCAACCCACTATACCAGTATAACATGCTAAAACTCACACTGACATGACTGAGTGCAGCTTCCCTCATCACCCGTCATACCAGACCTAATGCTTTTAAATTATGACTCCATACATTGTGTTTTGCAAGCTGCTGCCTCACTGCTTCATAACCCATTTAGATAAATATTTATACAGACCAGTCTGGTGGCACCACTTTTTAAAGTATTTTTTAAAGTTAAATACAGGAGAGACCCATCTTGGTAATATCCAGGAGGTTTGTATTGGTTTGTGCTCCAGTGACCCCTACCTGACCCTACGGTAGCCTGCAGCACTCTGACCTGATCTAATGAGCTGCTGGTGGAAGGATATGTAGCTCTTGGTTGCATCACAAAATACTGTCAAACACAGGAGCTTCGTCGAGGAAAAGTTAAATGTCATAAAGAGGCTTGCTATATCATATTGTCTAGACAACGTAGCATTTGACAAGGCTTACCTGTAAGTGGGTTAATTACTTTCAGTGGCACCATGTACTAGGGCTGAAAGATATATCGTTATCGTATCTATATCGAGATATGAACATTCAAGATATTAATATCGAAAAAGCAACAATATAAACGATATAGATTTCCCCCGTGCTCGCCCAGCATGTACAGCTCTGGAAGTCACAACAAATTTCATTTTCACGATTGCCCTTGAATGCACCGCTAAGGCCAGCCAACCACAAACCTTTTTTATTTCCAAACCGTTTTAATTTTTCTGAAAAATGCCTGGTTTTCACCGAACCTGTAGTCATATCGTGCCGTATCGATATTGAGATATCTGGCGTGAATATCGAGATATGAAATTTTGTCCATATTGATCAGACCTACCATGTACTGCTATGTACTTGCTACCGTCTCCCTCAAAATATCTCACCCCAGGGACAAAACTTGCAAGTTCTTTTATTGACAGTCATATTTACTAGTGCCATGGGCCTCAAGCAACCCCACTTCAAAAAACCCAAACTAACCCTAAACGAGACTTTAGGGCTGCAGTTCTGCATTTCTAAAATTTTAGTGCAAGTGTAGGCCGGTGGTTCTTTTTCTTCTTTTTTCTTTTGTCATGCCCCACTTTGGAGGACAAAACCTTTTTGGGCCTCTCTTGCCCACCAAGCCAAAATCACAAAAAATGGTCAGTGTAAACAAAACTACTGTTATTATTTAGTAACCCTTTTTATTTCTACTTATTACGAGGGATGCACAATACTGGATTTTACCAATATGCCGGTACAAATACCGATATTATTGTCAAGAAAACAAAGCCTCAACGTTACTAAAACATTACTGTTCTGTTTTGGAAACAGATGTGAAGCTAGAAAATCATGATATTGTTTGACAAATGACACGGTTAATTTAAAAAAGTAGCCATGGCATGTATGTAGAGCCAAAATATCCAAGTTATAAACATGCTGTTACCAGCCTGTTGAACCTGAGTCCACACTGATTTTTAACATAGATCTCACCTCTAGTCAGTTTAGATTTTTGGACTGGCACCCGGGAAGGCTGATATGATTTCAAGGGTTAAGTTCTCATATTTGGCCACACCCTGCCCAGGTCAGATTACCATGCCCACCCCCACTTTCTTTGTTGCCAAAAGGAGAGGCAGACAGGGAGGTGGATATCTTTGTGATTCAAAACTGATGTTCTGTTGTGAAGAGAGTTTTGAGGAGAAAAAGGGAAAGTGCTGAACAACTTTGTGAGTCACATTACTGAGTGAATAACTGGACCAGAAACCCTCCAACAATAAGAGCAACATGTGAAAACAAGGTTAATCTCATCGCTGACTGTGAAAGGTTGGTAAAGATGTCAAAATAGTTTTTAACTGATGCATCATGACGCAGATGAAGATGAATCAACGCAGAAACAGTCAATAATCTTTTAATCTGCGGGGGCTGCTGAGAGACTGCAGTGTCAGTGCTGTTTTTGAGGAAGAAAAAAACAGTTCAGGAAGATGAGAGCTATGAAACTGATTTAATTTGGTTTACAATGAAAGACATTTTTACTGCAGCTGATCTCAAAAGCCATTTCTAATTAATAAAAGGAGATCGAGATGCATAGTGAAATCTAATAAAATTTTGAAACATATTGTGTAAATCTTCCCACCTTATGCTCAAACCCTGGACGTATTGACGCACAGGGAGCAGACCTGCACTGAGTGAGCCGACACATACACAGCGTGAAGCCAGTGGTGTCTCTGTAAGAGCACATGATTTTTTTTCTGTCTTTACTATGATTCACACTTGGGTCTTGGTCATGACTCAAACATTGAAGAGTTTTATTCACTGCTCATCAAAAATATGAGCATGTTTATTCAGCGTGCTCAGGCTCAACTCCGCAGAAGATGAAAGATGCTTTTCAAAAGAGTAGGCTGACACCACACACTTCTTTACCTCCACCAAGGAGGTCATGTTTTTGCTGGCATATGTTTGTTTGTTTGTTTGTTTGTTTGACGATTATTCAAAAACTACTGGATGGATTTTGCTGAAATTTTCAGGAGATGTTGGTAATGGCCCAACTTAAAAATGATTAGATTTTGGTGGCGATACGTATATTTTTCTGGATGCAAAAAAAATCCAGAATCCATGTCTCTATCATCAAAGTAAATTTCATCTGGATCCAATCCAGACTGACCCCCAGATTGATGTCACAGAAAAACATTGAACTTGGGAAATCCCATTGACAACATTCAATAATTCATATATAATCAAAATGTTAAGAGATTTTCCCAAAACTTGTACTCATACAGAAGAAAACCTCCATATATGTGCAGAGTTTGGTCTGGATCCTGGCTCTGTTCTGGATCTGGTGATCCAGAGTTGTATCTTTTACAGGGTTGTGGAAAAGCCACTGCCAAAACTGAGCTGCTTGGCGGAGGTCTGCGCTCTCTGAGTGCTTTTCTAGTATTTTATTTAATTCTAATTTTATTTACTCTGTTTTTGTGATCGTGGAGGGCCTTAATCGCCCAGCACTGCCTTCAAGAGTCTCCTATTCAGACTCAAACACCACAAACTCCACTAAACTACCTCCATGAGTCACCCTCTTTCTTCTCAACTGCTGCCAGTCGGACTCTTAAACCCTCTCCTGGTCCTAAAACAAGCTCACAGGCTGTGAACACCCCGTATTCAAACAGTCTCTCACAGTCATCCATCTTCCTGCAGACAGACACACAATAAAAGTGACACTTCATTTTCAGCCAGTAGTCGGTTGGTGAAAAGAGTGTCGGAAACTTGTCTGCGTGGGACCGTGTGGGACCGTGTGTGCGTTAAGGGGGTCGTGTGGAAGAGCATCAGGACAGCTGTCAACCAGCTTTTGTCTGGAGGCGATTGGGAGCAGATCACACACACTAACAGCTGCCGAGGGAACAAAAGATCCTCAACTTTAAATGAAGGGACCAGTCTCACTGGTTTGTAGTTTGTTTCTAAAAGTGAAACTTAGTTCAGCAATAAAACGCTAACAGGCGGCGACCGAGCCCTCTTTGTTTACAGATAACAGCCTCCGACTGTTGAAGGTTGTAATAATGAACTTTAGACATGCAGACACTCTCTACGATGGTTTCTTCAATCTAATAAACTGATATTTACTAATATCGTGTTATTTGGCAGGACACTGCAGTAATTTTGATGATTAATGGTCTTGAAAAGAACAAAAGCTTATCTGTTTACTTATTATTTCAGTGTGTATAGGTCATAAAGACAGAAATGAAACGACCAACTAACCTTTTCAAATTTGGAATTTGGGGTTAAAAACACGAAAGCATGGATCCATCCTGTCCTGTGTCAAAGGTTCAAGCAGCTGGTTGTGATGTGACTTTTGTAACTTAAGTACATTTTCCAGTAGCTTTGTGTTAGCATTGTTGTTTTCTGAGTCAAATGGCTTTCTTTATCTTTGTTATTTTATTGATCAGATAGCGCAGGAGCAGCTAAACAAGCTACATGTTTCCCTCATCAGAGAGTGAGGGCGATATGCCACAGTCAGAACACTTTTGAGGACGAGTAAATGGCGTGAGCGGACACGCAGGTGTCTACTTGTAGCTGACAGAGTGTTTCCTCATGATGGTGACGCAGCTGTCTAATCCGTTACACAGTGTCCAACCTGCAGCCAAACTCATGAGCCGGAGGCGCCGGGGGACAGGCGAGCGGGGACATGCACCCAGGTGATTCACAAATTTAATCACAAAAAAAAACAAAAATTGAGTTTACCATCATCGGTGTCATCCCTAAAAATCAGCTGTTAATCATTCAATCACTAATGGCTGAGTGGAGAGGGGAGAGGAGGAGAACAACTCATGAGGAAACAGAGGAGCTGATTTTAGAGTAGGGGGAGACCAGGACAAGGTGAACCAATGAAGTGAAATAAGCAGTCTTGTGTTAATACTGGGCAACTTTATGAGCTTGTTTTTGTTTATTTGACATTGTACAATTTACCCCAAACATGATTTTAGCTTTTAGAAAATTATTTCTAATTATTTAAGTGGCAAACATATTAAACTCAAATGATTAAGGAGGGTTTGAGCAGTTGCTTAATTACCTTGATCATATGAAAATAAGGTTGATTTCTGCATCTGATTAAAATTATTCTTTCAAAATGGATGTAAGTAATCAAATAATTAAAAAGAACAGACCAAAATATGCAGGAAAGTATTAGTTGTATTTAATAGCTATGCAAAAGGACAAAAATACAGATAATAATAATGATGATATATGCAAAATAAATGACAATAGCATTGGAAGTAGTGAGCTCCAGGGTGTACCTTAAGTGACGTGAAGCTAATTTTTTTTCATGAGTAACTCATCTGAATACATTTTACAAGTAGCTTGCCCATCACTGAGCAGAGTAGGGCTGCTCAGTTACGACAAAAATCATAATCACTATTTTTCTAATAGATATTCAGATCAAGATTATAAAACACAACTACTCACTGATTTTGAAACACGCACCACATGCACTCATTGAACAATACAGTTCTGACACTTTCACTTTCAACATTAAAGAACTGGCAACACATAAAAATACACTTGGCGCAGTAATCTTTGGAATCTCCATTACTCAGTTTTTAGGATTGTGGGAGGCAGAAATTATCATCTCCATGTCTCCAAAGTGGATCAGTTGTCCAGCTCCAGTGTGGAGGACATTTTCTTGGCACACGTTGAGCCCCTGAGTACCAACTGAGCATCTTTTAGACCCCACAGCCTCCCTGAGTACTGTTGCTGACCATGTCCATGTCCTTCTATGTCCATGTCCATCAGTGTACCCACGGCTGCCTCCATATGGACAACACAGCATGTCACAAAGCTCAAATCATCTTGAGCTAACTACAACACCTCTTGTTATTTTTTAACCGAAAGGCCATATTTGAAAAAAATCTTTTAAAAAAAGTAGATGGAGCTTGAAGTAGGTTTGTTTTGATGCAGAGGGCTACAAAAGTCTGTGTATTTGGGCTGTAGTTCACCATTTT